>CM053582.1:478447938-478508284 GCA_028627135.1 Pseudochirops cupreus
ATAGGAGAGAATAGACTGGGGGAGGGAGGACACACTGGGATGGCTGTTTTGGGGCGGTGGGTGGGGGAAAGACGGGGAGAAAATATGTAACTCAAAATCTTGTGGAAATGAATGATGCAAACTATAATAAAATTTTTAAAAAAATCAAATTAGAGAGATTGAGGAAAACTAAGAATAATACAAGAAAAACAAGATTATGACAAGAAAGTCAACCAATTGCAAAAGGAGATCCAGAGTTTTAAGGAAAGCAATGACTCCTTGAAAACCAGATTGGGCAAGGGGAAGCCAGCAGAGTTATGAGAGATGAAAAAATTGAGAGAGAGAGAGAGAGAGAGAGAGAGAGAGAGAGAGAGAGAGAGAGAATGAAAAAAGAAGCAAATGTGAAACATCTCATAAGAAAAACAACAGATTTGCAGAACAGAACAAAAAGACGAAGACAAGAATGATTGGACTATCTGAAAGTTCTGGTCAAAAAAAGAGTTTTCCTACAATAATACAAGAAACAGTTAAAAGAAAATTGTCCTGAAGCATTGGAACAAGAGAGGAAAGTAGAAATAGGAAAAAAAATCCACCAATCACTACTTGAAAAAGGTCCTAAGAGGAAAATTCACAGGAATATTATAGTCAAATTCTAAAGTCCCCAGATCAATAAAATATTACAATCAATAAGTAAAAAACAATTTACATATAACAGTACCACAATTAGAATCACGCAAGACCTAGTGCTGGTAACACTAAAAGATCATAAGTCTCAGAACACTATGTATTGAAGAGCAAAAGTACTGCGCCTCCAGCTGAAATTATCATACCCAGCAAAGCTAAGCCTAATTTTGAATGGAAAAAAAAAAGATGGACATTTGATCAATTGTCAGATTGCCAGGACTCGGTTAAAAAAAAAAAAAACAAACCTAACCTCAATAGAAGATCAGACATACGAGAGCCAAGAGAAATAAAAGGTACATACCAATGACCAATTATAAGGGACCAAATAAGTATAGAATGTTTACCTTTTATGTGTCGAAAATGTGAAGCCTATGTCTAAGATTGTTACTAGTAATTAAGCAGCTTATAAGAAAGATATGGGTAGACCTGAATATGATATAACTTTAAAAAATAAAACCATTCAAAAACAGCTAAAGGAGTAACTATCCTATACAAATGAGGTGCAAGAAGGAGAACCAATATGAGGAATTAGATTGGGGTGGGGGGCTGTTAGGTCTGGAAACCTACTTTCATCAGGAATGGGTTTAAGAAGGGAAAATGCATATACATCTAGAAGAGTATAAAAGTCTTCTAATTTAAAAAGAAATAAAAAATCTAAGAGGATAAAGAGGAGGGAGAGGATAAAGGAGGGATCTTTAGAGGGGAGGGTAAAGAATAGGTTAAAAGGGGGATATAAAAGGGTGTTTAGATTTAGGTTAATAGGGGGATAAGGAAGGGATTGTTGGAGGAGGAGAGGTTAAGTAATAGGAGGACAAGGTAGCAAGTAGAAGTAAAGTGGAAGAGTTAGGAGAAATAGGAATAAAGAGATATGCATTAACATAAAAACAAGATTAGGAGTAGAATCTCTTAGGGAAAGTATATGTTTATAGATGTATGTATGGGGGCAGCTAGCATGTGCACTGAATAGAGCACCAACCCTAGAGTCAGGACAACCTGAATTCAAATCTGGCCTCAGGTATTTGACACTTACTAGCTGTGTGACCTTGGGCAAGTCACTTAACCCCAATTGCCTCACCTTCCCCCCCCAAAAAAGATGTTTTTAACATCTAGAAAATCCTCTATTTCATTGAATATCCATCCCCCCCCCCCAAAGGATTATACTCAGTTCTGCTGGGTAGGTGATTCTTGGTTGTAATCTTACCTCCTTTGTCCTCTGGATTATTATATTCCAATCCCTCCAGTCCTTTAATGTAGAGGCTGTTAAATTTTGTGTCTTCCTGACTGTGGATTCATAATTCTTGAATTTGTTTTTTGTCTATTTTTGGTGTTTTGCTTTTGTTTTTGTTTTCTGGCTGCTTGCAATATTTTCTCCTTGACCTGGGAGCTCTGGATTTGTCTATAAAATTCATGGGAGTTTTCATTTTGTGATGTCTTTTAGGGTGTGATCAGTGGGTTCATCCAATTTTTATTTTATTCTCTAGTCCTAGAATATCAGGGCAATTTTCCTTAACAATTTCTTAAAAGATGATATCTAAGTTCTTTTTTTTTATCACGGCTTTTAGTTAGTCTAATATTTTTTTTCTTTATTATTTCTCCTGTATCTATTTTCCAGGCCAGTTATTTATACAGTAAGATATTTCACATTCTTCTATTTTTTTTATTCTTTTGGCTTTGTTTTATTGTTTCTTGATTTCTCATAAAGTCATTGGTTTCCATTTGCTCAATTCTAATTTTTAAGGAATTATTTTCTTCAGTAAGTTCTTCAATCCCCCTTTTGCATTTAGCCAATTCTACTTTTTAACGAGTTTTTTTTTTTCTTCAATGAGTTTTTGTGCCTCTTTTTCTATTTGGATAATTCTGCTTTTCTAGGCAGTCATTTCCTCGTTGACTTTTAGTATCTCTTTTACCATTTAACCAGTTGGTTTTTTAAGGTGTTATTTTCTTCAGTAATTTTTGTCTCCTTTACCAAGTTCTTAACTCTTTTTTCATGATTGTCTTGTATCACTCTGTTTTCTCTCCCCAAATTTTCCTCTACCTCTCTTACCTGGTTTTCAAAATCCATTTTGGGCTCTTCCATGGCCTAAGACCAATTCATATTTTGAAGGCTTTGTCTTCTTCTGAGTGTGTTTTGTTCTTCCTTGTCACCATAGTAACTTTCTATGATCAGATGTTTTTTTCTGTTTGCTCGTTTTTCCAGTCTGCTTCTTGACTTTTAACTCTTTGTTAAAGTGAAACTCTGCTTTCAGGGTGTTGGGCACATTGTCCCAAGCTTCAGGAGTTTTGTACGGCTATTTTCAGAGATACTTCTAGGGACCTGTAAGTCAGTTCTTCCAAAGTGGTATGATCTAGGAAGAGGTGTTATTATTATTCTCCTGGCCTATGCTTTTGTCTTTGAGTGACCACAAGCACTCTTTTCTGCCCTGGAACTGCAACAAGGGTCCCTGCTTCACTGTGTCAACAAGATCTGCTACACTAGTGCTCCTCCTTGCCCTAGGACTGCCACCTAGCACTGCAATTCTGATCCTAATATGGTTGAAGCAACAGAGTCCTGCCTCAATGCTAAAAAAGAGAACCCTGTAAAGTCCTTCTGACCAGTAGTTAGGCTGCTTTACCATCTGTGGGTTGATGGCTCTGAAAGCAACTGCTGCCACTACTGATTCAGAAGCTGCCAAGGCATGCTCTTGATTTTCTGGGGCCTGGTCTGCCTTGTAAGGCCTGTGTTGAACTGTGATTCACTCTTGCCCGGGTGCAACAAACTTTTCCTGCTGATCTTCTAAGTTGTCTTTGACTAGAAAATTATTTCATCCTATCCTTTTGTGGGCTCTATCATCCTAGGAATTGTTTTATGGTATTATTTAAAGGGTTTTTTTTTTAGGGATTTTGGGGAGAGCACAGACAAGTTGCTGCGCTTTCTCCACCATCTTAGTTCTGCTTCCTGCTGCGGTTCTTGCATTGGCAATATGTGTATGTGCCTCTGCCTAAGTCCCTTTTTGCATTTTTCAATAACATTCAAAACCATAAATTATATAAAGCCAGGTAGCACCTGCTGGGATATCTATTCCTCTGTCCTACTTTCTCCTAGTTCCCTGCTGAATTTAAGGTATTAAGCAGTTTCTTCTCTTCAAGGTAATGGTCAAAGTTCTTTTGTGAGATAACCCAAAGCTTGAAGCTATTTTCAGTTATTCTGTGAATCTGACCAATGTGGTGCCATAACTGCACCCAACAAAATCCCTTAGGTCAACTGTGTCTTTTAAACATCTCTATCCTCTGCCTCATTGACCATTCCACAAAGACAGCCTTGTGTTGGGATTGGGTTAGAATTTTGTTAAACTTTTATCATGACTCTAGAAGCTAGAACTGACCATAAAGATTAAGTAGAAGCTTTATTTTAGTAACACTGGAAAGACAGGGTGCACCTAGAGATCTTTTTTTCCCAAAATTTGTACATTGGTACCCAAATTCCTATGGACCCTATATTTGAATGACTATTCCCAGGATAAGTGCCATATGCTACATATGAAGAGGAAAAGAACAATAAAAGAAAGAAACTGAGAAAAAAAACTACACCAATTAGAGGACACCTGGTAGGGATGTACAGGCATGCTGTTGTGGGATGGGAAGGGAGGTATCTAAAGAAAAGGGATGGAGAAGTGGGTTAAATATTTCGTCTTTCACTTCAAATATGAACATATGTCAAGAGATTTCCAAAAGGTTAAATTTTTCACTAGTCAAGGTTAAAACTCATCCACCTAATCCTTAGGAAGCTGCCCAAATCACATTGTAAGGAGAAATTTCCTGAATACCCTTTCAATGAATAGTGAATATGGAATGTGTGTATGTGCCTCTGCCTAAGTCCCTTTTTGCATTTTTCAATAAGATTCAAAACCATAAATTATGTAAAGCCAGGAAGTTAAAAGGTAAGACCTTTGCTGGGGTTCATTTCAAGTCTGAAGTTCAGACTGTCTTTAACGACATGATTGCAAAAGGCAAAAATCCATTTAGGCTAAAAACTCCCTTTGAACAAAGAATGAATTCTCAGACAGCAGTTCAGCATTTCTTTTCCTTTTGGAATAGGAGTGGGTAGAGAGAAGGTGGGCTGAGATACTTTGGCTGAAAAAAATGTCCTTAATGAGTAATGCTCATTATGAGGCCTGGTTTAGGTTTCATGAGGAGAACTTACTTTAGTTAGATTTTAATATAGAATCTAAATTCTTCAAAACTTTTTCACAAGCAGGGCTACCTTTATGTTCAGGTAAATAAGGGGTGTGACTTCACCACCTGAATATAGCAAGAGGGAGGGAAAGAGAGAAAGAGAAAGAGGGAGAGAGAGAGAGAGAGAGAGAGAGAGAGAGAGAGAGAGAGAGAGAGAGAGGGAGAGAGAGAGAGAACAGGCACCTAGCTGCTGTCAGTGGGTTTGAGTATCCAGACACAGATTTACTACATCCTGGGGAACTGAGAAAACTGAGAGAATTGAGTCACTGCTGGTGATCTTGGAAGAGAGTAGATAATGCCTCAATTTTCAAAAAAGGAAAGGGAATGAAGTCTACAAATCACATGCCAATGAGCTTAAATTCAATTGTTGCAGACAATTCTCAATGACATTATTAAAGATATGATTAGTGAACATGTGAAAAAGGAAGTTGTGATCACAAAGAGAATGGCTTGATGAAAAGCAACTAAGGGTTGCAATAAATACATTGCTATACCTGTTGTTAGGAAGAACTGAATTCAGAACCGATCTCTATCTATCTATCTACTAAGATACTTAGTAGCTATGTGACCTTGAGCAAAGCATTTATACTCTGTCTTGGTTTCCTTAACTATGAAATGAATATAAAAATAATAATCACATGATAAGGATGTCGTAAGGATCAAATGAGATAATATTTGTAAAAGTTCAGAGTACAGTGCCTGGACCGTGGTAAGAGCTCAATAAATGCTTATTTCCTTCCCTCATCAAATAAAGGTCATGACAGGCTTACCTCATTTCCTTTTTTTAGCAGACAAGCACAACTGGGGATCACTATAGATATAATTTACCTGTATTTCAACAAGTATATCTGGCATTGTCTCATATAGTATTCTTGAGGGAAAAGGGGAGAAACATGGCCTAGACAACATTAAGGATAAGGACTAGACACCTGTGATTTCATCAGCATCGAGAATTCCAAAACGGACTCCCTGTACTGTTGCAAATTGGTACCTTCTCTGTAACTTATAATATTAAGAGATTTGCCTAGAGAAATGAGAGGTCATGTGACTTACTGGCCTTCAGACACTCAGAATTAACCACAGGCAGGACTTCAGCCCCAGATCTTTCTGGTTCTAAGGTCAGTTCTCTATACATTCAATTTTGTTGTCCATCTAGTAGCAAAATGACAGTAAATCTTTAACTAGTTGAATGGTGAGACTTGAGCAGAAGACATTAGTGACTTGATGCCAATTTGAAAGATTTCCAGGGGAATGTATCCAGAATGTGTGATTGACATTGTACTATTCACTAATTTTTTCAGTGGTTTGAGTAAGTGTATGGATGACACATTTTTCAAATTTACAAGTGACATAATGCTGAAAAAGTTAACTAACATGGTGGATGGCTGGCTAGATCTAAAATATATATGGACAAACTAAAACATTTGGTCAGATCTAAAAAAATGAAATTAAAAAGAGATAAATATAAAGACTTACACTGGGGTTCAGAACTCAAGTTCACAAGTACAAGATGGAGAAGGTAGGTCTAGATAGTAATTCATCTTAAAAAGGCCTGGGGGAGGTGGGAGGGTTTAATGAATTGTTGGCTCAATTAGAGTAAACAGTGTAGTGTAACATGGCAACCAAAAATCAAATTTAATCTTGGGATACATCGTGAGAGGCATGGTATCTAGTCATAGGAAGATGATAACTCTACTGTACTCTGCTTTAATTAGCCATTCTCTAGAGTTTTCTGTTTTGCTCTGGGTGCCACATTTTAGAAACAACAATGATAACCTAGGGAGGACCAAGTAAGGCAATCAGTAAAATGAAGGGCCTCAAAATTTCATGTGATTTAGTTTGAGGAAATGAGAATATTCAGTCTGGAGAGGCTAGAGCAGAGAAAATGTGGTGGGGGAAGGAGGGAGGATGATAGTTGTATACGCCCAGTTGAAGTGTTGTCAAATGGAAAAGAGTTAAGTTTGTTCTTCTCATCTTCAGAGAACAGAATTAAGAGCAAAGAGTAAAAATTGCACAGACAAATTAATCTTTCATTTAGTGGAATAAAAGTCCTAAAAATTAAAGTTATCAAGAAGTGAGAATGGGCTGACCCACCTGAGTGATGTGAGATGAGGAACAGAGGATAAGAGAAAGTTTCTGTGAATGGCCTAATTTGTTTAAGTGAAATGTGATTTAAAGATACTCTGGTAGTCAATGGCAAGATTAAGGATATGATCATCTCTGTGAGTACTTATGATGAAATGGGGTAAAATTAGAAGATATCACAAAAGAAACAGATTGTTTAAAAGAATTAAGACACTTCAGGGCCCATGCCCATTATAGCAAGCCAGTTCAAAATCAAAATGATGAAAAATAGGACATTTTCATAACCAGGAAATTTCATGTTGGGCTAGAGCAGAGTGGTCAAATTCAAATAAACACAAGGCCTCTAATCCACACATAAGAATCCTTGTGGGTGGGGGCAGAGCCAAGATAATGGAATAAAAGCATGAACTTTCTTGAGATCCCACTATAACCACCTCCAATATCTGTAAAAAATTGCTCTGGACAAATTTTAGAACTACAGAAGCCACAAAGTGACAGAGAGAAACAAATCTTCTGCTGAAGATAGCCTTCCAGGCTGGCAATTAGGGTCTATCACACCAAGCTAGGAGCAGAGCCCAGCCCAAGCTCATGGTAGAGACTTGCTGGAGCAGACTTCAGGAGAGTGAATCACTGGCAACTGTGGCAGTTTCCAGACTTCTCAACTGATAAACACCAAAGAGAAAAGTAAAAGGTCAGTAAGGAACTCTGCTGATCCTGGGAGAGAGAAGAGCATGGTCTGGCCCCTGTCCCCAGGGCAGTGGAGGTGGCAGAGGTTACAACGACTGCCACTGCTGCTGTATCCACCTACAGGCCTACAGATCATAAGGGGACCAAGTGGCCAACCAGAGGGCATTTGCAGGAATCTCTCTGCTGAAACTGAGGCAGGATTCTCTTGCTTTGCCCTGCTTGGATCTGGGTCACAGTCTTTGGTGGCAGTACTGGGGTGAGGAGCATTGGTGTGGCAGAGCTTGTTGAGGCTGTGGAGAGGCAGTCATCCTCACAGTTCTAAGGCAACTACCTGGAAAAAGTTCTGACAACACATGCACAAAACCCCAGAAATTTGGGACACAGCACTCTCCTCTCTGGAAGAAGAGTTCTACCATGGCAAAGAGCTCCAAAGTCAAGTATTTGGCTAGCAAGATAAGCAAATAGAGGAAACACAATCAGACTATAGAATCTTTTTGGGGGGACAAAGAGGATCAAAACTTAGAACCAGAAGAAAACAACAAAGTCAAAACTACTGCTTCAAAAGCCTACAAGAAAAATATAAATTGCTCTGAGGCCACGCAGGAGCTCAAGAAGGATTTTGAAAATCAAGTAAGAGAAGCAGAGGAAAAATTGGGAAGAGAGATGAGAATGATGCAAGAAAATCATGAAAAATGAGTCAACAGCTTGACTGAAGAAAATAACAACTTAAAAATTAGACTAACTCAAATAGCAAAAGAAATCCAAAAAGCCAATGAGGAGAAGAATGCCTTAAAAAGATGAATTGCCCAGATGGAAAAGAAAATTCAAAAACTTACTGAAGAGAATAATTCCTTCAAAATTAGATTGGAGCAAATGGAAGCTAATAACTTTATGAGATATCAAAAAGCAATAAAACAAATTGAAACAAATAAAAAATAAAAGTCAATGTGAAATATCTCATTGGAAAAACCACTGACCTGGAAAATAGATCCAGGAGAGATAATTTAAAAATTATTGTACTACCTGAAAGCCATGATCAAAAAAAGAACCTAGATATCATACGTTAAGAAATTCTCCAGGAAAATTTCCCTCACATTTTAGAACCAGAGGGCAAAATAGAAATTGAAGGAATTCAACAATTGCTTCTTTTAAAAGATCCTAAAAAGAAAACTCCTAGGAATATTATAGCCAAATTCCAGAGTTCCCAGGTCAAAGAGAAAATATTACAAACAGTCAGGAAGAAACAATTCAAGTATTGTGAAAACACAATCAAGATAACACAAGTCCTGGGAGTTTCTACATTAAGGGATCAAAGGGCTTGGAATATGATATTCTGGAGGTCAAAGAAGCTAGGATTAAAACCAAGAATCACCTACTCAGCAAACCTGAGTATATAATACTTCAGGGAAAAATATGGAAATTCAATGAAATAGAAGACTTTCAAACATTCTTGAAGAAAAAGCCAGAGCTAAACAAAAAAATCTGACTTTCAAATTCAAGAAGCAAGAGAAACATGAAAAGGTAAACAGGAAAAAGAATTCATAAGGAACTTATTAAAGGTGAACTCTTTACATTCCTACATAGAAAGATGATATTTGTAACTCATGAGACTTTTCTCAGTATTAGGATAGTTGAGGGGATTATATATGTATGTGTGTATGTGTGTATATGTATACATACATATATGTATGTATAGGTGGGTGTATGGGTGTGTGTACATATGTGTGTATATATGTGTGTACATGTATACATAGACAGAGGGCACAGGATTGGTTGAATAGGAAGGGATGTTATAAAAAAATAAAATTAAGAGGTGAGGGACAAATATTTTGGAAGAAGGAGAAGGAAGAGATAGAATGGGGTGGATCATCTCAAATAAAGGAGGCAAGAGAAGGCTGTTACAATGGAAAGGAAGAGCAGGAAGGTGAAACAGAAAGAGTCATCCTCACTCACACTGGATTTGGCTTAAGGAGGGAATAACACACACACTCAATTGGGTATCTTACCCTACAGGAAAGTAGGGGAGAAAAGGACAAGAGGGAGGAATGATAGAAAGGTGAGCAAATTGGGGGAGAGGTTAGTTAGAAGCAAACACTTTTGAAAAGGGACAGGGTCAAAGAAGAAAATAGAATAAATGGGATGCAAAATAGGATGTAGGGAAATATAGTTAGTCTTTTACAATGTGACTTCTATGGAAATGTTTTACATTACTACACACTTACAAGCTATATTAAATTGTCTTGTCAGTGAGGGTAGGTGAGGAGGGGAGAAGGGAGAGAATCTGGAATTCAAAGTTTTAAAAACAATTGTTAAAAATTTGTTTTTTTACATGCAACCAAGAAATAAGATATACAGGCAATGGGGTATAGAAATCCATCTTGCCCTACAAGAAAATAAGAGTGGAAATAAGGGGAGGATATATGAGAGGGCAGATTGGTGGAAGGGGTATTCTAGTGATTCCATCTTGAGGTGGGGCATAGGGGAGACATGGAAAGAAAATTTGTAACTTAAAATCTTTGGGAAATGAATGTTGAAAATTAAAATTAATTTTTTTAAAAGCCAAAAAAATTTTTTAAATGAGTCCCTGTAGGCCTCATATGGACTTAGATTTAAAGCATAAAGTTGTCTATGTTTTACTGTATTTTTATTTATTAAATATTTACCAATTTCATTACAAAGTGTGTTGGGCTGCACTCAGCAGTACTGTGAGATGTTCATGACCTAGGTTGTGTGTTTAAAACATCTGGTCAAGGGCATTGCTTGGGGGGTTGGGAGAGGTTAGGAGAGGGTAGGTTGAATGATCTCTCTTCTTCTCCCCATGGATCAGAAGAAAATATTGCAAACCTCTAAAAACATAAGATTTAAACTTCATTTTTTTTTATTACAGTTTTAAGCTTTATTAGTTTAAAAGACTTTGAAATGTCCTGTATTTTTTCTCTAGTTCCTACAATTTCTAGCCTAGGGTTAAACATATAGTATGCATTAAATAAATATTTAATAATTAATTTTGCCCAACATTTAGTGCTACTCTTTATAAATTTTGTTGTTAGGTCACGTCTACCTCACTGTGACCCTATCTGGGGTTTTCTTGGCAGCGATACTAGAGTGGTTTGCTGTTTCCTTCTCTAGTTATTTGACAGGTGGGGAAACTGAAGCACACAGACTTAAGTGACTTACCCAGGGTGGTATAGCTAGTAAATGTCTGAGGCCAGATTTGATTTCAGGAAGATAAGTCTTCCTGAATCCAGGCTGGGTACTCTATCCACTGTGCCACCTAGCTGCCTCATTAATAGCTATGGTCAACTTTCTACACAAGAACACCACTCTTGTTAATCCAATCAGAATATTCCTGACCAGAAATACTTTGTGAATCTCTACTTTCCTCAGTTTCAGAGCTCCCCCTATTAGCACAGAATACAGTACCTTCATATCTTAAAGATCTGTACAGTCCCTACCAATGTGGTTGGTGGATCCATCATAAGTGATTCATGGATCACCCAACTCAGTGAAGGTCCTCTTCTATTGTGTCTTAGAGATACAGTAAATACTTTTATCCCATTCCTAGCCTGCAAAAAGAGGACTGAACTTGTGGTCAAAAGATCTAGGTTCAATTCCTGTTTCTACCACTTATTACCTGTGAGACTTGAGACTCAGTTTCCACATCTGTAAAAATAAAAGGTAGATGACCTCTAAGATTCCTTCCAGATTTAGATCTCTTGAACATATTAATTTAACAAACACTTATTAAGCCCCTCTTATAGGCAGTACATTGTACTAAGTACTGCCAAGATGAAGACAAAAATGGTTCTTGTTTTTAAGTTTATATTCTTTTTTTTTAGTTTTAAAGATATAAAGATACAGTTTATTTTTCCTTAATTTTAAATGTTATTTCTATTTCAAAATCTGTGACAAATACAATGTGCCACTTCTTTATAACCTACACATTACAATTTGGCACTGGGCTTCCTCCCTCCCTTCCTGCCTTCTTTCCTTCCTTCCTTCTTTCCTCCATCATTCCCTCTCTTCCTTCCTAACTTGCTCCTTCCCTCCTTCCCTTCTTTCTTTCCTTCCTCCTTCCTTCCTTCCTTCCTCTGATAGGTCTTTTCTTTTTTTTAATAACAATTTTTTTAGACATTTGATTTTAAATCTTTGAATTCCAGATTCTTTCCCTTCCTTCCTCATCACCCACCCTTACTGGGAAGATAAGCAATTCAGTATAGGTTGTACATGTGTAGTTACACAAAATATTTCCATAGTGGATATACTGTGAAAGACTGACTATATTTCCCTCCATCATAAAATCATTACCTTCCATTTGCTCCAATCTAATTCTGAAGGAATTATTCTTTTCAGTGAGCTTTTGAGATTCTTTTTCCATCTGAAAAATTTGGTTTTTTAAGGCATTCTTCTCCTCATTGGCTTTTTGGATCTCTTTTGCCATTTCAGTTAATCTATTTTTTAAGGTGTTATTTTCTTCAGTCAGGTTATTGACTCTCTTTTCATGATTTTCTTGCATCATACTCATTTCTCTTCCCAATTTTTCCTCCACTTCTCTTACTTGATTTTCAAAATCCTTCTTGAGCTCCTCCATGGCCTGTAACCAATTCATTTTTTTTTCTTGGAAGCTTTTGGTACAGGAGTTCTGACTTTGTTGTCTTCCTCCTATTCCACACTTTGATCCTTTTTGTCTCCAAAAAAGGAATCTAGAGTTTGATTGCTGTGGGTGCTTTGCTTCCTTTGCTTGCTCATTTTGCCACTCAATTACTTGACTTTTTATCCCTTTGCCACAGTAGAACTCTGCTTCCAGAGAGGAGAGCTTTGTCCCAAATCACTGGGTTTTTTGCAGCTGCCAGAGCTATTAGTTGGGTGCCCTTTCTGTTGCCCCCTCAAGCTCTGGCTCACTGGTCACACACCCCAGCACCACCACCCAAGACAGCGATCCAGATCCAGGTAGGTTAAAGCAAGAGTGATTGCCATCTGAATGGTTGCTTGGTTCCCCTGTGATCTTCAGGCCAGGAGCTCTGAAGTAACCACGTGAAGGCAGCTGCAGGACTGCGGCACCTCCACCACTTCTCACTCTGGGGGCAGAGGCCGGACCACATTCTATCCCCCCAAGTTCCAACAGAGTTCCACACTTACCTTTTACTTTGTCTTTGGAATTTATGGGTTGATATTTCTTGAAACCACCACAGCTGCTGGTGATTCACTCTCCCAAATGCTCCAGTAAGACTGTTCGGGGCCACCCTGGGGCCAAAACCAAGAGCTCATGCAGGGCTAGGCTCAGCTCCCAGCATGTTGCAATGGACCCTTCCTGTTTGGCTGCCAGGCTGCCTTCAGTGGGAGATTTGTTTCTCTCTGTCACTTTGTGGGTTCTGTAGCTCTAAAATTTGTTTAGAGTCATAGTTTATAGGTATTTGAGGTGGTTATACAGGTAGCTCACAGCCTTTTCCTGCTTCTCTGCCGCCATCTTGGCTCTGCCCCAAGATTTGAACTTTATAGAAGTAGTAACTGGTGTTAGCATTGGAAAGCAAGCCAGACACACTGTGGAAAGGCAACTTCGTGAGTTTATAAAAGCAACAATTCACAGAACTCAGAAGAAAACTGAACTTTCAGTCACAAAGACTTATGTTACTACCTTGGTACTTGTGCTCTCCAAGACTGAATTCTTTTTCCCTCATGGATCCTGTATTAAACAAGAGGAAAGTATGACCCAGACTTTTGGGGGAATTTTATGTCAACTTTTCTTACTACCTTAGTAAAAATGTCCGTCTGACAGGAATCCCTGCAAATCTCTGGAGTAAGGCCTTAACCAGATTAAAATGTAATTGAGAAATGTTTAACAAAATAAATAAAAATTCAACACAACATAAATAATGTTAATTTGTGGTTTTCTAAGTCAATAAGGGGCCTGTAGGGATATGTTTCTATTTAAGTTGGACACAACTGCTCTAAAGCATGGATTAAAGATGAAAGAGGATAGTGAAAGTAAGATCAATCAGTAGACTCACCCCTTTTTGAGTCAAGGTTTCCAAATCTGTGAAATGGGGATAACTGCTCTATCTACCTCACAGTACCATGTGAGGATCAAATGAGATCATGTCCAAAGTTTATTCTAAATCCCATTATATCATCACAGAATTGATTAAGACTATAAGATACCAAGAGAATTAAATCACATAATGAGTCCTTGCTGGATCCAAGAGTAGAGAGTCCAGCACTCCTGACGAAGGCTCTTTTCACTATCCCATATTGCTACCTTGATGAAATATATTTTCAAGGGTTTCTACATCATTTCTTTATTTTCCAAGAATTCTGCAATCACTGTTCCAAAGATTAGATGATGGCAAAGTTGGCAGGGAACTTCTGATGACACTAAGTCACTTTGTCACTTTTTTTGTAGAACATAAAGAGACAAAAGATCATCCTTACCTCTAGAAGAATGCAAGTCACCTATCCTGCCTGAGGCTCAGAACAATTACTCATTTTCCCTCTGCATAATTTTACTCTAACAATACTCCATTAAGAAGATCATAGAAGGGGAAAACCAAACTATTGAATGCTTTAAATGTTTTATCAGAGACCTGTTGGTAACAAAGTCTAGAGGAGAAAATGGATAATCTTTTGCAACCCCAGCTAACTCAGTCAGCCCCTCTGAGCCAAAGGCTCAAACCTAATGAGCTCCTTCTTAAGCCTGTGTCAAGAAAGAGCCATAATTAGGGCAGGGAGACTGGGGCTCAGCCCCAGGGTGCCAAACTTCAGAGGGCACGGACAAAACTTATTGTCCTGGAGGAGCCGTAGAAATAGCTGATATTAACACCTAGTTAGCAAGAACAATTGGTTAAAACAGGAATCTCAAGGAGCTTCAGCTCTCCTTCTCCTCCCCTCTCACCCAACCCACAGAAATGATTCTTCTCACAAGTGATCTCCTCCATGGACTACCTATACCTTGTGCTGTTGGCCCTGGGTGCAAATAATGCTAGTTATGATTTTTTTCAAGATATAAGTACCCTTTCATGTCTACAACCAAGTCAATTAATCAAAAAGTATCTATTAACTGCCTATGGTACACCAATTGCACAAAAACACTGTTCCTAAAAAGCAAAGTGCCCGTCTCATTTTGTGTTTCCAGAAATGGAGTTGCTTCTGATGACTATCTCACCATTAGATTCTTAAAGGCTTTGTAAGGGATTTGTATAGCCAAATATCCCAGGAAAGAACTGAATAATATATAAAATTTTTAAAGCAACCATTTCTTTCATCACTACGAAAATTTAAAGATCATTCCAGAGCAAACCATTCTCTGTGTTCACTCCATTTTTGGATAGCAAACTACGAATAGTAAACTCTGCATGAGACTGATAACGTCCTTATGCTTTTTCCAGGAGGGGCAAACACGATTGAGAGAACTCAGAGGGAGACATGAGGCAGATACTAAGCCATATTAAGTATCCCTTCATGAGAACCTCTAAGCACTCTCTCCACCTTTGCATGGGAGGCTGGGGAGAGTCTGGACTTTAAATGGTAGAATTTCCAAAAATCTGCTCAACTCTTCTGGACATGGGGAAAGAGTTTGAACAGTTACAACTTGCTTTGGGTCACAGAACAAATGAAGTTGAGTAAAAGAAAAACCCAGTCTCTTCTTACAAACATGTAAGTGCTTTGCCCAGGCAGAAGTAAGAAGACGCGTTCCCTGAGATATGAAATGAAGATGTGATTGGAAATGCCATGCATTCAGTGTATGAGCGTTACTCCAATAATCAATCATTCAAATTGAATTGTTTATTTGTACATCTGATCGTCTTTGTATTATTTAGGAGATATTTAATGGCAGACAGTCTGACAGTGTGAGCCTTATACATGCCAAATAGACTTAGAATTACTCTGAAACATCTTTTGTAATTGTTCAGACATGCACACTGATTGCTATTTCCTATTTGGAGGTTCTTTAAAGCACATGAAGTCCTTAATACAATTCCCCATTCCCCATGTTCCCTTCTCCCCAGCTCCCACCCCTGACACAAACACACAGAGCAAACGCTAGAGCACAAAGGAATAATTCAGAGATCTGCGAAAGACATCTCTCCTGAACCAGACCTGGTAGTGCCAAGAGGGTGGGGTCAACAAACTGCTCACTGAATGCCCAGCCATAGTATGCAAGAAAGTAAATGGGTCCAGCCTTCTCAGGGGTAGACTTCAAAAAACTCCCCACTCCCCACTGGGTGAGCAAAATACCTGACTTTTCAGACAATCCTTGAGCTTTCCTGTTCTGGAAAACTTGGCAGTTTCTGCTTCAAGTGCCTGACACACATCTCTAGCTATTGAATGAATTTGACTCTCAGTTGGCTGGAGGGGGTGGGGAAGCCTGGGTTTTCAGCTCTTTTCTTTTTCACTGATGCTCCTATTGAATAGATTATATCCTGACAAGGCATCACCTCTGAGCAGAGTGGTTTATGTCTTAGGCAGGGAGGCAGAACATAGAGGATTGTACCAACTCAGTTACCATTCCTTGTTTTTTGCATCGCTCTGGTGTCTAGAGAGCCTGGCTTTATTACACTGCTGTGTTTCTTTGGATATTAAGTATAAGAAATTAAAAAGTAACAGTATTAATATCCTGCTAGCTGATGACTTTTTGAGCTGATGTCTCATGGAAGAAAAAAAAAAGAAAGAAAACTAACAATAACAAACCTTGACCTTCCATGCACTCCACCGCAACAGCTCCTTCTCTCTCTTTACCTCTCCATCCCCCCACATACCCCACTCTACCACTACTACCTTTCTCTCTGAAGATGCTTATTTTTCTGGCTTTTTTTCTTTCCCTAGTTTTTTTTTCAGAGGTTTTTTGTATTACAAATAGGATCTCTGGGTCTAAGAAAGAGCAGATATGAAGTCCACCTCAGTGGTGGGAGGATCCTAACCTGGTCTTGGATGAGCTTGGCAGCCCTTCACCCAGTAGTCTCTGTCTAGTCAATATGACCTGTATTCTCAGGCTTCCCATGTGTTTATGTTTGGCAAAAGGAGACATCCTGTTTCAAAGCAAAGGAAGCTTAGAGAGGCTCTGGAGTATCAAACAGCTTTTGCAGAATGACATTTCAATGAGTAAATTAATCTAAAATGTCCTGATTCTGTTTTCTGTGGGCTTCCAAGGAAAGGAAAAGGGTAAGAGAGTGATGGTCATTTTAGAGTTTAGTAAAGCTTGCAACTGTTGCCAACACATACTGACATTTGGTTAAGCAGATTATGTCCCTTGATTGTAGGGCTACCCTGAGCAAGATAATGAAATAAATGAAATTTAATTTTGATGTTCTTTTCCTTCATCATGCCCTTCCTTCTCAGCTGCCTACCCCATCACTTTATCTTTTTTCTTCTTGGTCTGGCTCTATCATCTTACCTCTCTAACACTTAAAAATTTGTCCAATGATATTTTCCAGTCCTGTAATTCACTGAGCTACAGTGAGCTGTAGTGGAAAGGATATTAGGCTTAAATTCTAAGATTTTCCCATTTTCACTGGACTATTTAGTAGGTTCATGACCAGAAGAAAGTCACTGTAGCTCACTGGGTCTGAATGGAATCTCATTGATTTTGTTTGTTTCTTTAGGGAAGGTAGGAAAAGGTTGGACCAACCCCCCTTTAGTTTTATTGCTATAACAAATGCCTGATAAGGGAACTGCCAATGAAGGTTGGCACCTTCTCTGCAACTTTATACTCTGAGGGAGTTTCCAAAGGGCACAGAAATGTAAAATGACCTCACCAAGGTTAAAAAATCAGTAATGCATCAGAGAAAGTATTTGAACTCAGTTCTTCCTAACTCTAAATCTGACTCTATCTGCTATATACTATTTTCTCTTTTACAGGGTAATGAGGCTAAAATAAGAGAACATACAAAAAAAAAGTGTTTTAATCTTATATCCCCATATAAATGCCAACTATTATTATCAACTACCCCCTTAGGATTGAAGGTATCAACTAATTGATATAGGTTGATACATATAAAAATCTGTTATTTTACTGCTGAGCCCATTGGATAGTAGGAAACCATGCGACATAGTGGTTCATTTGTTTTGCTGGGCCCTGAAACACAGAACTACAAGAACTAGATGGGAGTTTCAGGGAAATAGATTTTAGTTCGATATAGAGAAGAAATTGACTAGCAGAGTTCTTCAAGGGTAGAATGGGCTGCATCTGGAGAGGGTGGGTTCTTTATCACTGGAAGGTTTTCAAAAAGTGACTGGATACCCTCTGATAGAGGATGCTGCAGAGGGAATTTCTGTTATGGGTCAAGTTGGGCTGTCTGACTTCAGGGTTCCCTTTCAAGTCTGAGATATTGTGATTCTATGAATGAACTTCTTAAAAGAGTAAACTGAGAAAATGTCTCTTTTTAACTGGGAAAAAACGTCTCTTTTTAACTCATATTCTTAGCATCAAAACTCCAAATTGCAGAAATTGGCAATGATGCATACACTTGTTTTTGAAAATTAGATCAATATACTGTGAATAGCTAGTGGAAGAAAGAATTAGTTCCATCATAGTGCCTTTGTACAATGTTTATTAGTGCTTACTAAATGTTTTCTGCATTGAACAATGGACTCTACATATTCCTATTGTACAAAGGACATCTTGGTGTCTGCACTGGCAAGAGCATCACAGCTGGAGTCAGGAGACTGGGGTTCAAGTTTTGGCTCTGAAACTTATCTGTCATGAGGTAATGGTGGGGAAGTTACTTTTTACCATTTTCTCTGTGAAATATAGGGTAAGTTAATCATATTTATAACACCTAGTTCAAAAAGGATATTAAGCAGAAAACACTGTGAATTTTAAACCACTATGGCAATGTTAGTTATTATTAATTTGGGTAACTCTAAATCTTAGAACTTTCAAATCATAAAGAAGGGAGGAAGTACAATGGCTGACTGGGGTGGGGTATAGTTGCGGGTTTGCATATATACCTTGAAGAACCTCTCAAACCTTTAATGCCCCACCCCCAGGAAGAGGAAGGACCTTTGGGAGAGATTCTAGGGAGCAGGATAAGGAGGGGCTTTTAGGGAACCAACAAACCCATCAAGGACAAAGAGCCTGTCTTATTTTGTCTCAATCCCAGAAAGAGGGAAACAGCCAAGAGGCTTCTTTAACCCTAGAAGTGGAACTTTTTGTTATTATAATAATTTCTGCAGTTCCCCTGGAGGTGTCAGCTTCTCTTTAAGATATTTCAACACTTTAAAAAGTCTTTAAATCTCAGACCCAAGTCTCCCCCCATTCCAAAGATCTAATCCTTTTTACTCTGCCCCCCTTCTTTCTTCTTTCTTCCTATCCTGTCCTCCTCCTGCCCTGTTTATTTTTAGTGGCAATAAATCCATCTCCTAATCTTGATGGTTGATCTTTTTTAGTAAATTTAATTAACTACATTTTTAACTCCACTCTCCTCGGCCTTGGCAGGAGCTAGCCATTTGTCTCACAGATGACAGGCTTGATGGGAAGGGGAAGGGAAGAAGAGAAAAATAAACACAGCGGCCCTTGGCTTCTCCCATTTGAATGAGGCAGGCTAATGGTATTAGTTGTGCTGGAAGCTGTGGCTAAGGATAACTATCTCCAGGGACTGAAGAGGTCCTACACCTGAAACCTGGCCAAGAGATAAATGGGGCATTGTTCCAGACAGATAGGGATGAGTGTGAGTGTATGTGTGTGAGTGTGTGTGTGTGTGTGTGTGTGTGTGTGTGTGTGTGTGTGTTCGTGGGCATGTGTGTATACATGCAAATATGTGTCCTTGGCTCTGGGATTCCCACTCAGCTGTAGGCATCAGCAATCTTTGTGGCCTCCCACTGGGGTGATAAATGGCATCGGGGCAAACTGGTCTGTTTTCTGGCATGTTCCCCCCCCCCCCCCACTTCTTTGTTTTTATTAAACACTGATTATTAATATTAGAAATGGAGCACTGCCACGAGAAGCCATTCGCAGTTAATAAGGCTGTCGCTGCTGCCTGGGGAGATAATAGAAGACTAGAGAAGTCATGCGAGAACCACTTAATAGCAATGTTAACGAAGCGGGTCAGGAATTAAAGATGAAGTCTGATGCCGCTGCGAAACGGGTTGGTTGGACTCCGTGGATGCAGAGGAGCACTTCCTCCTTCTCTTCCGGCCCAGCACCTCTCAGCGGAGAATGGGCCATTCCTGAGTGTGCACAGCTGCCCCAGTCATTGGCCAACTGTACACAAATAGCATGGGGAATAGCCCTCCCATCCTGCAGCTGCAAAAACACTGACTGGGACTGCAGGCAGCCTGACCCATTCAGGCCAAGAAAAGGGGAGGGTGCATCAGGAGCCCTGAGGCCAGTCCATTCCCCACATATGGGAAAAGTGATGTTGTATATCCACCCAGGGGTGTGTCTAGCCTTTGGGAGAAAACCTGCTTGAAAATGAAATCATAAGGGAGGAACCAGGTTAGAATATCACTTATGACCTGGTATGAATGATAGACAAGAATTGATTCATTAAAGTGTTACCTTCACAATTCCTTCAGGTGAAGGTGTTTCAGGAAGAAATGCAGAATAGCAGGAAGTCAAAATAATAATTAAATGACTTAGAGAAGGATTTTCTGTACGTTGTATATGTCCAAGAAAACCATTTCTTGACTAAAGAGAAAATAGACAATATAAATTATGGGATGGAGAGGTCATGTGGTAAAGTAGAAAGTACATTATCTTTGGTGTTCGGGAAACTAGCTTCAGATACTTCCTCTGCCATACACTAGCTGAGTGGCCTTGGACCAGTACTCTTGGCTTCAGTTTCCTCATATGTAAAATGAAAGAGAGATAAGGACCACCTCTAAGGTCCCTTCTGGTTCCAAAGCTATGATTTGATCAGGGTAGAAGATTGTTGTCTATACTCCAGCTGCCTATGACTCCCTGTCATTTTAAATACACTTGGCTGACTGATAGATCATGGATTTAGAACCAAAAGTCTAGGTCATCTAGTCCAACCAATACATTTTTCAGGAGTTGGAGCCAAGAGAGGTTAAGTGAGATGTCCAAGGTCACATGGATAGCATTTGACTGAGTCAAAATTCAAACTTAGGTCCTCTGGCTCAGAATTCAGAATTCTACCATACCATATCCCCATAATGCTCCAGTTCTACTTCTCAGATTTTCTGATAGAAGAAGAGTATCTTAAGGGGACTTCCTATTAGGGCATGGCAGGAATTCATTGAAACAGAGTCAGAGCAACCATCATTGAAATAGAGAGTTAAAACCTGCAGTGAGAAGAGGAGGAATAGAAAGAATGTTTCTATACTTTGCTGATATCTTAGGAGAAACAAGGAATAAGTGGGATTAGAGAACATGTTTACTTTTTCAAAAATGACATGAGACAACTCAGAAAGATTCATTTGGAGAAAGCAAGCATATGTGCTCCACTCATGTGTCTGGGGAGGGAAAAGAAGAGGAGGTGATGAACCACTCCTCCACCCCCACCCCTGAAAGTATTCTCCTAACCAAACCAAACTCACCGCCCATAACCTTTTCACTACATCTATTGGGAACTCTACTTAGCTGCAGAGATATACAGGGCGCAAAGGAAAAATGGAAATCAGATCTGAGGTATGTGAATGAAATAATAATCATTACTGTAACAACAGCTTTAGCAAAGCTCTAGGGGAGCTGACAGAGTGTTGGATTCTTTCTGTAGTTCAGTCTGATGCCTCTAAGCCAAAGATGGGAGAAACTACCAGCTCCTTGTTTTCTCCATATAAAAGGGCCAAGTTTTGCTAGGATATTTTCATGTCAGGCTACCCTGTATATTAATTCATTAATTCATTTAACATTTACTAAGTGCCTACTTAGTGTAAAGTTCTAAAGAGGGATAAAGATCTCTTTGCCAAAGCCCTTAAATGTTAACCAAGGAATCTGCTCATAGAATCCCTGTGAGGTAGGTAAGGCAAGTATTGTTACATGCATTTTACAGAAGACAAACCTGTGGATCAGAGAAATCAAAAGTCACACTTCTCAGAGGAAGAATTTTAAATGCAGACCAGCCAACTCCAAAACAAGCATTTTTTTCTTTTCATCATATTGTCTATCTAAAATTGTGAGTCTATGGATTCCATGTTCATAGATCTGATCAATTTGACATCTCCTGTCCTTGTGTAGGGCAATTTCATCAGTGTCAAGAATGTTTCTACCAATGCAGTTCATAATCCCCTTACAATTTAGGAAAGGGTTTTCAAAAGTTTCTGTGTCTAAAAAATTAATGACCCTTTAGCCAATCTACAAATAAGACATTAGGTCAATAGTCAAAGTCTTTCCAGAGTATTAGGACTTGATAGGACCATCTCTCAGTTGTCATCAACTCGGAGAACTCAGGGCTACCTCATTATGGCGATGAAGCATTAGAAGACTTTAGCATATGTCCATTTCTCATGGATCCACAAAATTTTAGACACAGAAGGGACCTTAGAAATTATCTAGTTCAACCTCAATATTAACAGACAGAGAATGTGTGAGTCATCAGAGAGGGGAAGCAATTTGCCCAGGATCAGACAGCTTGCTAATAACAGAGCTGGAACTAGAACCCAGGCCCCTTGGCTCACAACTCCTTGCTCTTACAACTGTAATTTGCTACCTTCTACTCCTGTCCTTCCACAGGTAGGCATCCTGGTGAGGCAGGTACTTATTCTTTGCTAACCAAAAACCTATCTAAAAGGAAGGACAGCTATAGGTAAGGCCTTCCTGGAATATTCTGAGATCAGAGAATAGGGAAGAGAGGGAGGCCTGATGCAGTTGTTCAGTTGATAAGGGTTTTGCTATTCAGAAAGAGCTAAAACCAAGTACTGGGGTGTGAAGAGAAAGGAAGTTACAATCAAAATCCCTTTCCTTCATACTCAAGGAGGGTGCCACTCTTCATTGGAGACTGAATTGCTCTAAAATCTCTGCCTGGCAAACCTTGCCTGTGCCCACTATACAGTACTCAGGAGGCTCTTATGTAGGCATTTGATAAGAGACACTTGTGATGATGAACCTCCTAATAGGGTCTTCAGAAGGGGGAAGAAATGGAGGCATCTGGCTTTCAAAATTCAATGAATTTCTTTGGAAGTTACATCTAGAGGTACTCTGAGGGAAGTTTCTCACTGTTTGGGACCTAGAGAGCCCTTGGAAAGTGCCACTCAAAGGGAAAGACAAGGAACTTGAAGCGCCCAGAGTCTATAAACAAAGATCCAGGGAGGTTTTAGTCTACCAAGGAATTAACTGGAAATATACAAGGAGTCCAGAAATTGTGGCTATATTATCCTCCCCCCCCCAAAAAAGCATGATTTACTTCATGTAATTGACATGTTCTTGTATTTTTGCTTCTTTTTGTTTTTGGTTTTCCATCAGGAACTCAAAGTAAGAAAAAATCTGGTTCCTCTTGAAATGATAACCTGACCCATAACCTATAGAACTCTCCCCAAACAGGAAAAAAAATGATGATTTAATGGAACTCAGCTATTTTTGCTTCTGAGAAACAAGGAGCAGCTGGGTTTAAGCCCTGCTAAAAAAAATTAAATTTAAAATTACTTGACTCTCTCCCTAGAAAAATCATAGCTGTCTTAATTCAAAGAGTTTAAACATGGATTGAGAACCTATAATGTATACACCATAGGGCATATATAATTTTGGTCTCTGCCCTCTAGAATTTAACATTCTGAGTAATCACAGCACATAGTTAGTCTTTGTTATTAGTTAAACATATATTCTTGAGGGTCAGGACTTATATTTGGATGTTTCAGTAAAGTAATAGTTTTATTAAGGTACATTCTACCTTCAAAGATAAAGATCACAGTTCATCCAAGACCTTTTTTTTTGTCCAACTCTCATCCTTATCTCCCCATAAATCCTCCAGAGGGAGTTTACCCTATGTGCCAGGGCCTTCCCCTAGATTTCCTGACATTTTGTGGATATCAGTGGAGTACACTACCTCTCCTTCAGTCAGGCCTTAGTCTCACCTCCTGACTGTCCCACTTTCTTTTCCAATAATGCAACTATCTTAAAACAACAGGTGTAATTATGACATTTCTTGTCACCCTGCTCTTCTTGCACAATAATTCATTAGTAATGTTTTGTAGCCTATTCACATCTAACATATGCTTTTCTGTTTTCCTTCATATGACCATCAACTTTAATTCTTTGGAGACTATAGCATACCATAATTCACAAACAGCATTGTAGGAATAACATTGTTATTTTAGGCATGGGAAATCCAGTACCATGGAATGGATGTTTAGTAGAAGTCAATAAATGAGGAATCTTCCTACCTGGCCCAGAAAACAAATGGGGATGCTATGAACAATAATGTCTAACTATATGTATTATACTCAGTGCATATAAAATATATAACAATAGCATATAAATCTTTTGTAGAAGGTTCCTTTTAACTAGATTAATATTTTTGGTTTTTTTTTCCAATTTTTTTTTATCTTTTCATTTTATCAAATTTCAGAGTTGCAAAAGAGGTATGAAATGAAATTCCTTGTAAGTAAATTTTAATACTTTAGATGGCAAAGACAGTCTATACATCACTTTGTCAGGAGCATAGTTCCCCTTAGTTTTCCCTCCTTACTGAAACAGATGCCCCTCATGTGAGTCCTGGAAATGTTATATTAGATCCAAGGTAAACTGTGGGTCAGCATCTTTTGTAAAGCATAGCTCATGAGCCCCCACCAATGTTTTCTTTGGCCATCCTACAAGAGGACATATTAGTTGAAACTAAACATTTAGTCAAACAGAACAGAAAATAAAGCAACATTAACAAAGAAGAGAATCTCACATATAATGGAACATATAGGACCAGGGAACATGAATTGAAAGCATTCACATAGGGAACAAGTTTAAGTGAGCATAGTTCAGGGATTTATTTGGCTAGGAAATATTTGTGAACTGAGGCAAATCATAGCTCCAGTGCTCCAGAGCTGGCCACATATCCATCTGTGCTTTCTGTTGGGTATCATATTTCTTCTGGGATACACAGAATGTTGATCTCTACTCTCTGTTGTGCTATCTCTGCTAGGCAACTTTACTAGCCTTTGGTTCACTAAGCTACTCTCTGTTACTATCTGTTGGACTTTAGCTCTATATCCTCTTAGGGTCAGTTTCTGGTTTTTCTAGTACTGTTTGTAGAGGCTTGATCTTTAGTTAGAAAACTTCCCTGAGAGAGCTAATTCTTTTCAATTACAAAGCTAATAATGAAAGACCACACCCAGCTGCCCAGGCAGTCAACTGAAATTAGCAGAATCTCCCTGGTCAAAAGTTAACTTTAATCTTTTTTCTGACTGTTTTCTGCTAATTTGAAGTCCATAATCCTAGACAACTTTCTGACTTAGTGTTGGGAAATTCCTTTCACATCTAATTATATCTCTGAGTCCCACAGACACATTTTGGAGTTTATTCTCCTTCCCTTCCCCATCACCTCAAAAAATAAAATAAAGTAAGAAATATATGAGTCTGGGGCAAATGAAGCCCACCATACTTCTTAGATCCTCTTTAATTCACATTCTAATGAAGTTGAGTAAGAACAAAAGGCTAAGGCAAGAAAGCAAGGTAGGGCCATAACCCTTCACTCTCCTGGTCCATCTTCCTTCCTTTCTTTCTTATGAATGTCAGCCAGCAACAAAACTCCCAGACTTTTGCACTGCATTCTGGCCAAATCAAAACTTCACTGACTCCTCACACCAATTTTGGTTGTTATCCCCCACTACGTATTCATGCAACAGATGTGTTCAAGAATAGTAACATGAGAATCAAAGTTTAAATCATGATTTAAGAAAGTTCATTTTTATGAGAATTCTAAACTCAAAACATTTTGAAAAGTGAAGATCTCCTAGCAATACATTGACTTATACTGAGGTTATCCGTTTTATAGACTTGGATTTTCATAAGAATGAACATAACTATATCCTAGCATACCCTGAGTGGACTTTTGAGAAGAAAATGCTGTTTCCAGTCATTTCCCAGTCTATACTGCTGGCTCAGAAAGCAGTCAGTTAGAACTCTACATGAAATTCAAAATATTTAGCCTGGTAGGCAACAATGCTTGAGAATTTAAAAAAAAAAAACACCTCATATGGATTGCACAGAGATTAGGCTCACATACATATAACTTGGGAATCAAAAAATGAGGTTTCATCGTGGATCTAGAAAGAACATAGTCCATCTAATCTGATTTTACAAATCAGGAAATTGAGATCCAGGGAAGCTAAGTGATTTTACCTGAAGGGCATACTGGTAGAATTTGATCATCAATGGCAGGATTTGAACCTATGGCCTCCAGGTACTATGTTCTTTCCATACTACCATGTTGCCTCCTAGTATAAAGTTAGCTTATAAGAGAACCAGGGGGAATTTCTCCGTGAGGCAGTTTTGGTTTTCAAAGGAAACTCATCTTGAAGCTCATACCTTGGTTTCCAAAAGACCAATTGTCTCTCTGAGACCAGATCATAGATGCATCTTTTTTGCATATACTAGCTTTTCAAAGAGCATGAGAAATGAATGTTTTCAAGTTTGGCCTCAGAGGTTTGCCCCAAGGAAAGTCTCTAGTGTGACCTGTAACAAATAGAAGGAAAGGATTATACATAACTAGATTGACAGCCTTGTCAAAGAGTTCAGAAAATGGCATCATGAAGACCTAAGTCAAGAAGAAACTACTTGAGTTCATCTGTTCCATTTAGAAATCCATATCTGTTAACCAAGTCTAATTTTAAAGACTTCCAGGAACAGAGAATCTATAAGAACCACAGATTCTGCTCTACTGCTAAGTCACCTTCTTTGTGTCTATCTCTTTTGTTAATAATTCAATGGTCATTTTTTCCTATTTTTTTTTCCTTTGGGGAAAATGGAGATTTATTTGTAAAATTTGATACATTTTGTTTTGACATCAGATTCTTGTCAACTAACCAGGCATTTCTTAAACTGTGGGATATGACCCCATAGGAGGGTGTGAAAAATTTGGCAACAGTAAAAGGTTTCTGAATGCACAACAATCAAAAATTAATTCAAAATCAAACACACAATGAATCCAAGGTGTTTCTGGCAGCGCTTCATCATGTTGCATTGTGCAAGTTCTCTGCAGCCTTGCTTTTGAACACAAATCATGTGAATTTTGCACTGTGCATGCCCTCAGGCCATGCAATACCAGTGGATGCTGCCGAAACACCAAAAGGAGTCCTAAGCAGAAAAAGTTTAAAAAGTCCTGAACTAAACAGACCCAGGATAGAGTCACCTCTTCACAAAAATAATAAATTAATGTATTGTTAAGGGAGAAGAGGGATGTGCTCTTTAACATTGCCCATACTAACAGTGAACATTTTATTTGATCAAAGGTTTATCTCCCCCCTCCATACTGTATAATATTCTTTTGGCTCTATTTTCTTTACTCTGTGTTACTTCCAATCAGTCTTCCCATGTTTCTCTGAATTTTTCATATTGTCCAGTCTTTAGAATGCAGTACATATTCCTTTACTTTCTTATGCCAGTTTGTTCAACTGTTTTATTTCCCAATTGCCAGATATGTTTATTGTTTCCATCTTTTTGAAGACTTATTTTTAAAGCAATTGTTATTAAATTACCCTTTATTTATTAAAAAATAAATGTTCTTCAAACTGGTCTCAATTTTTTTAGTATTTTCTTTTTTTCACTTAATAGTATTTTATTTTTTTTTTCCAATTACATGTAAACATAGTTTTCAACATTCATTTTTGTAAGAATTTTAATCTCAAATTTTTCTCCCTCCCTCCCTTCCCTGCCCCCTCCACAAGACAGCAAGCAATCTGATATAGGTTATATAGGTACAATCATGTTAAACATATTTCCACATCAGTTATGTTGTGAAAGAAGAATCAGAACAAAAGGGAAAAAACACAAGAAAGAAAAAAAAAACAAAAAAAGTGAAAATAGTATACTTCATTCTTCATTCAGACTCCATAGTTCTTTCTTTGGATGTGGAGAGCATTTCCCATCATGAGTCTTTTGGATTTGTCTTAGATCATCATATTGCTTGAGAAGAGCTAAGTCAATCATAATTGATCATCACACAATGTTGTGATGTGCACAATGTTCTGTGTACAGAATGTACAATATTCTCCTGGTTCTGCTCACTTTATTCAGCATCAGTTCATGTAAGTCTTTGTAGGTTTTTTCTGAAATCTGTCTGCACATCATTTCTTATAGAACAACAATATTACATTACATTCATATACCACAAGTTGTTCAGTCATTCCCCAATTGATGGGCATCCCCTCGATTTCCAGTTCTTTGCCACCCCACAAAAAGAGCTGCTATAAATATTTTTGAACATGTAGGTCCTTTTCACCTTTTTATGATTTCTCTTTAAGATACAGAACTAGTAGTAGTATTGCTGGATCAAAGGGTATGTATAGTTTTATAACCCTTTGGTTATAAGTTCAAATTACTCTCCAGAATGATTGGATTACTTCACAGCTCCACCAACAATCCAATTTTCCCACATCTCCAACTTTTATCATTTTCCTTTTCTGTCATATTAGCCAATGTGATAATTGTGAGGTGGTACCTCAGAGTTTTAATTTGCATTTCTCTATTCAATAGTGATTTGGAGCATTTTTTCATATGACTATAGATGCCACAATTCCTTTATCTGAAAACTGCCTATTCATATCTTTTGACCATTTCTCCATTGGGGAATGACTTGTATTCTTACAAATTTGATTCAGTTTTCCATATATTTGAGAAATTAGGTATTTATCAGAATCACCGTCTGTAAAAATGTTTCCCAGCTTTCTACTTTCCTTGTGATATTGGTTGCACTGATTTTGTTTGTGCAAAAAAACCTTTTTAATTTGATGTAATCAAAATTATCCATTCTGTGTTTTATAATGTCCTCCATCTCTTCTTTGGTCATACATTCTTCCATTCTCCATAGATCTGACAGGTAAACTATTCATTCCTTGCTCACCTAATTTGGTGGTGGTATTACCGTCTATGTCTAAATCATCTACACATTTTGACCTTATCTTGGTATATGGTATGAGATGTTTGTCTATGCCTAGTTTCTGCCAAACTATTTTTCAGTTTTCCCAGCAGTTTTGTCAAATGTGAATTCTTATCCCAGAAGCCAGAGTCTTTGGTTTTATTAAATAGTAAATTACTATAGTCATTTGCTACTATGTCTTGTGTACCTAACCTATTCCTTTGATCCACCACTCTATTTATTGACCAGTACCAAAATAGTTTTGATGATTGCCACTTCATAATATAATTTTAGATCTTTGTTGTTGTTGTTTTTTTAAATTCCATCGATATTCTAGTATTTCCTTCAAAAGAGTATTGGACCTTATTTTCAATCACTATTTTCTGCCCTTCAGTCAATCAGCCAGCTATCTTTTATTAAGTACCTACTCTATGCAAGACATAAAGCACTAGATATACACATTGAAAAGACAAATAATAATAACTCCTACCTTCAAGGAGTTGATTTCTAATGGGGGAGACAACATGTAAATATCCATGTACAAACAGGATACATGGATACAGAGACACATATGAGTGTATATATACATATGTATATGTGATAAATTGAATGTAGTCTCAGAGGCAAGGTACCAAGATTAAGGAAGACAGTTTCTCCATGACACATTTTAGAATATGTTGGTCAAAGATGGACACAGATCTTTAACAAGGATCTAATTGTTACCTACTAAAAGAAAAAGATTGCTTCCTGGACATTGTGTGTCAAATTCCAGCAGCTTTGCCAATTACTGCAATATATTTTGCTTTGATATTTTGAAAGATTAATTATTGCATTGGTGTAGATATTCCCTGCACAGATGAAGATTACAGTTCCTTTGTGCCTTCTTATCCTAATTGATTACTATCCCTGTTGGGTGATATTCTATAGAGGATTTACCTAGCGCTTTGGAGGGGCTTCATTTTACGCTTTTAAAATCACATCACAACCAGCATGCACACAAGTTGTCCATCTGTCATGTCTCATTCTTATTAGACTGACCCACTTCCTCTCCCATATATATCCTCATTAATGTCTTAAATTTTTTAATGTTATCTTCCATGCAAATTTATCACTTGTAATGTGACTTCTAATGTGATACATCTTTCCATTACCCTTTGGGCTACTTATAATTTTAATTCTTAGATTTTCATGCACCACAGTTCAAAAATATGAAGCATCACCAGGAGAATACTGTCATAAAAGAGATGAAACTTTGTGGCAATGATTAGCTTAGGATCATTGAGATCACTATGCAATTTTCTAAACATTATTCCATGTGATCTCTTTCGAAATGCTAAATCCAGAGACCAGCTGATTAACAATGCATAGTCCTTGTCAAGAATACATATATTGATAGACCATTTTGAAAAACTGCTCATTAACAATTCAATTTCATTCAACAAACATTCATTAAATACCTATCATGTACCATGTCCATGGCATAAATAGAGAAGAGAGAAAAGAAAGAGGAAAGCACTATATGGACAGGATATATGGATGTGGATATGGAACCAGCCTCTAAGTCATGAAAAACTGAATCTAGTTCTGGCTTCTGACAACTGACTATTTGACTCAGAGAAAGTCATTTAACTTCTCAGTAGCCCAGACACCTCTTTAATATCATAAGTTGCAAAGAAAGTACAATTTTACTTTTGTAGAAGTTCCTGAAGGGAAGCTACCTTTGCTGATGAAATCACTGGTTTAGTTAAAGAAAAGGTGCTAACCACTGGAAACACACACACACAAAAAATTGAAGCAGTTCCTGCCTACAAGAAGCTTATATTGTATTTGGGGAGATATAATATGAATATATGGGTTTATTCAAAATAAAAATGGGAGTAGGGATTATGAAGATCAAGAATGATTTCTTGAAGAAAATGGACATGGAACTGAGTTATAAAGTAAAACTATGGATTTGTAATGCCATGCACAAGCAACTTCCCAAAAGAATGCTACTGTGAATAGCTTTTAAGGTTCTGATTACACAGTATAGTGAACACCCTATTTATTCAAGAAAAATAACAAAGGAAAATGTTCACAACAAAATCACAATATAATATTCATAACATTACATCTTATCACAGAAAATCACAATACAGTGTTCACAACAGCTTAACATTAGAATGGCCACATAGTTTTCACCAAAGTGGTCACAGTATTAAGAACAAAGAACAAAAGAATAATTATCGATATCCCTAAGGAGGTTTGCTTCCTCACTCAGTCATTCAGTCATCTCATAATACAATAATCAATCTTCCAGTCATGGGGCAATCATAGGTTAACTTAATCACTCACTTGTCTAGCAATCAGTCACTAAGTATTGCTAATCCTAAATACAATCATGAGAAAATTATACAAACCCTCCATCCCTTGGGGTCTAGTAAACTTCAATTTCATCACTCATTCAATATCCAGGGAGAGGCCTTTTCTTCATCATGACTCAGGATGGACTCTCAGATTCCCTGGATCCCCTTCCATGGGCCCAGATCCTGAATCCATCAAACAGTCACCTGGATTCAGAGGCATATAGCTCCCAGGTTCTTGTCCAGTCTTCCAGGCAGTTCTTGCTACACACTGAAGTTCACAGGGTCCAGCACATCTCAAAACCTTCACAACTTCTGTTGCCAGGAACTCAAGGATCAACCAAGCTACAAGACAAATATTAGTATCCAGGCATGCTTCTTCAGTCCTTTGGCAGTTTGGCTGGCCCTAGGACCCAGAAGAAATCTCAGCCCTCTAGGCAGGCCTTCTTGACAAGAGATCCCAGCCTTCACCAGATTCTGGTCTCAAGAAAACTCCAACTCAGTTCTCAGTCTAGCAAGTAGCAGCCTAGCTTCCAGATGCTGGGAAAATTCTGCTTCCTCCACCAGGAGCCCACCAGGAAAAAAGATTCTTGATTCTGACTGTCTCTTCTCTGGGGCTCTTCTTAAATACACACACACACACACACACACACACACACACACACACACACACACTGACTTCCTGTCTCAGCCAACCTATTCTTGTTATGTCAGCAACACGAGACAGAGTTCACACCTGCTGTTTCTTTCACAGAGGTACTTAACCCTTAGTTACTAAGGGCTAAATAGCCCTTAGTCACTAAGAGCTAAGTACCTGCTTACTTGACATAACAAAAAAAGGGGTCTTCAAATTTAAATTAATTACCATTACAGGATTGTAAAATGGCAAGTGAGGACTGCACTCCAGGCATGAAGGAAAATCCATGGAAAGGTAGAGAGATAGGATTGAGTCATGTGTGAGGGATAGTAAGAAGACAACTTTGATTGGACTATAGACCAAATAAATGGAAGTTATATGTATTAATGCTGGAAATGTGGTCGGGGGAAAAGTTTCAAAGGTTTTTGAAATGTCTTATATCTGATCCTATAAGTAATAGGGAGCCATTGGAGTTTGAGTTGGGAAATGAGACAGCCAAAGAATTACAGAATTTGAAAGTTGGGGAAAAAAGCTCAATGACCATCCAGTCCAACCCATATATAAAATGAGTTCCCATTACACCAAGTACTCACCCTGCAGTGCTGGAAAATTATTTTGGCAACTCTTTGGAGGATGGACTGGAGTAGGAAGAGACTTGAAGAGATCCAATAAAAGGCTGTTGAAATAACCCAGAAGAGAAATGCTGATGACCTGAGCTAGTGTGGTGGCTAGGTAAGTGGAAAGAAGGTAAGAAATATTGTGGAAGCAGAACTAATAAGATCTGGCTACTGAATGAATATCTGAGGTGAGTTAGAATAAAAACTATTGGGGGCCAATAAGGTTTGAAACCTTATTGACTGGAAGAATGGTTTTGCCTTTGATAGAAATACAGGACTTCAGAAAAGGGATGATTTTGTGCAGAAAGATATAGAATTGTGTTTTGGGCATTTTGAGTTTTAGATGCTTATGGGACATTCATTTGGAAATGTCCAATAGGCAGGTGTTGATGCAGGGCTGAAGTTCAGGAGAGAGACTAGTGCTGAATGTGTAGCTTTGGGAATGATCTACATAGAGATGATAATTAAACCCATGAATGCTTGTGAAGTCTTCAAAAAAAGTATACCAAGAAAAGAGAAGTCAAGGACAGAGCCTTGGGGTATGATCACAGGTATGATATGAATGATGAACCATCAAAGGAGGCTATGAAGGTGTGGTTAGGCAGGAAAAGAAACAGAAAGAGAATAATGTCATCAAAGTTCAGCAAGGTGAGCATCCAGAAGAAGAGAGTTTGATCACTTGTAAAATGCTGCAGAGAAGTCAAGAAGGATAACACTTTGTAAGATTTGACTCAATTGGCAACTGGAAAGAACAGTTGTGGTTGAGTAATAAAGTGAGAATCCAGATTGCAAAGGGTTGAGCATTGACAGGAAAGGACATGAAGGCAATGACTATACACAATCTCTCCCAAGCCCCATACCACAGGGATTTGACTCAGAAAGAGAGAAAACATACAAGTATATAATTTATGGGGACAATAGTGCCAGTGTTTTAAGGATGGGAGAGAAATGAGCATATTTGTAGAAAACAGAGAATAAGCCAGGAGATAGAGAAGACTGAAGATTGAGAAAAAAGTGGATGATTGTGGGGACAAAATGCTGGAGATCAAGATTGCATATGCAGGGGTTGGTCTGGTGAAAGAGAAGGATCATATCTTCATCATAGACTGGCGTAAAGGAGGAGAGAATGAAGTAATAGGGAAAAGAAAAAAAAGCAGAAGTTCGCAGTGAGAGGCTACTATTTTCTCGTTAAAGTATGATGCCAGATCCTCAGCTGAGGTTGTGGGAGGCTTGAAGAAAGAAGAGAAAGTTTCTAAAAGATGTTTTGAGGAATGCAATAGATAATCAAACATAGAGGGGTAAAAAGATTACTTTGTGATGAGAGGGCCAAGTAAGGTAACAAATCTGCAATGGATTCAGTCTGCATAGTTATGTTACTTTATCTAAATCCATTCAGCAGTAAATTGGAATAGAGATCAAAGACTAAGTTATTTAGCATCAGAGTTACAGATGAAGAAAGCAAGGCTTACTGAGGTATGTAATTTGTTTCAAACCATACACTTAGTAAATATCTGAGGCCTAGTTCACACTCATTTCTCTTGACTACAAATCCAGCATTGTACCCATTAGACTCCGATGACTTTTGATAGATTGCTGATGAAATTATATATCATGCTATAGTAGAAAGAACCCTTGATCTAAAAGAGACCCAGGTTCATATTCAAACAAGATGATCCTGGGCAAGGAACTTCTTTCTGAGAACATGGTTTTTTCATCTATAAAACTGGCATACTGATACATGCACTAAGTAACTTATGAATGAGATTGTTTTGAGGAAAATGCTTAGAAAACCTTAAAACACTAGAAAAATGAGAGCTGTATTTATTAGGGCTTCAGTCCCATAGGAGATTATGATCTAAGCAAAGGGAATTTTCATCTGCTTTGCTTTCCAATGTGAATGGCATCATGATGATTATTGCTGTTTACGGACAAGGACAAAAATTAATTACCTTCATCATTTTCTAAACAGTGGTACTTTTGATTTGCTACTCTTACCCCCAACGAGTATTTGTATCATTCTGTGTGTGTGTCTGTGTCTGTGTGTGTGTGTCTGTGTGTGTGTGTGTGTGTGTCTGTGTGTGTGTAGTTTTGTTGTTGTTTCAAATGACTAAATGTAATATGCTTGACCTTATGGGTATTTATTGTGTTGAAAAATTTTAAAATAGAGGATCTATGGTAAAATTTATTATTAATATAATGATGACGAATCTGAGTACATTATTTATTCTTAATCATTGTAAAATGTTTTTGCATAAATATATTTTCAAAAAAAATTGAAGATCATTATTTTAAGCGCCAGACTTTAGTAATTTTTTTTTCATTTCAAACACCTCTCATAGAAATCTTTCTAAAAAGAATCATATACTTCTCTAAACTATTCGAATAAAAAAGAATGACCAAAACTTAGCACTTTACTGATCACTCAGGTTTATCCTTAGGATCACGAAATACTGACCTTTGTTGAATTGTTCTTAGTGGTTATTAAAGTATATTGGGTTATATGTCTTTACATATTAAAAGAGCTTCCAGATTATTGCAATTTGGGGGCAAGTGGGTCTTAAAACTTTTTTATAATAGGTTTTCTACATCCTTCCTTGTTATCAAATATCTTTCTTAATGCTTTCATTGTGCCTAATCCAAGCAGTGCCCAGTTACTTTTTAAAATCTACAATTATCTAAAAAAAATCAGTTTACCAAATTTGTTAGAAATATGAGGATGATAAGAGTAAACAGGGATTACAGAGGATAAGATGGCATAGCTATTTTCCATATATTGCTCAAGCCTCAAAAGAAAGAAAATCTAAACCTAAATTATTAAAATTCAACCTATAAGATAAGAAAATGATATTCTAGAAATACTTAAAGCTCCCTTTAAATACTACATGCTTGGTTCTGCACGTACAAACAATCTCCCAGGTTTGGGCTTCAGAGTCTGGCTTTGGGGGGATCCTTCCTGGTTACTTCATAGCAGTTATTAAATTTAAAGCCTAGGCCCAATATGCCATCAGAAACAAAAAAAAAACTGATTTTTCTCTTTTGCATGAACAAAAGGGAAAACAAATGGGAAAGGTGGGAGAAGTAGAAGATGCAGCAGCACAGATCTAATTATAAAGGAACTCCTAGTAGCATCTAGGTCTGTGGGAAAGGGATTGTGAAACCTAGAGTGGTTAGTTTGCTCCCCATGGAGTTTAATCTGTGCAGGAAACCAGCTTGTTAGACTGTACAATGTGAGAATGGTAAAGGTGCCTACTCCTGAATGGCTGCATGACAGTCAAAGACTGAGAAAGAAAGTTGGAGAAAAGCTACAAGACATTTTAAAAAATTACCTGGGGTGGCTAGGTGGAGCAGTGAACAGAGCACCAGACACTTAACACTTACTAGCTGTGTGACCTTGGGCAAGTCACTTAACCCCAATTGCCCGGCCTTCCCCACTGCAAAGAAAAAAAAGCAAAAATAAAAAACTAAAACAATTACTTACAGACAGAATGTCTTTAAAAGAAAATTAGAATTAAATCCAAGCTCATAACAAACAAAAAATTATACTCATGGAAACAAAAGAAAAAAATGAAAAATTCCAATAAAGAACATAACACATTCAGCAAATATTATACTGTGGAAAAAAATTAACCAAAAAGCCCCAGTGAAAAAGAAAATTCTATGAATTCCTCAGATATCATGGAACAGCAGAAAAGAAACTATTAAATGCTTCAAAAGTGAAAAAAAAATTCACATGATCTTAAATTAGAAATAAGAACAGAAATTAGAACTCTCAAATCAAAATGTAAAAAAGATAAACAAGAAGGTACAGAATTTGGAAAGCACAATAAAAAATATTCTCAAAGAAACAGACTCTAAAATAGAAAATAAAAATAGAGAAGTAGAAGAAAATTTGCCAAAATAGAATAAAAAAACTTTAAAATTAAAGAGGTTGGGAAGTTAGAGATATGAAATTTTACATGTACTTTCAGATACAGTCCCTGTATTATTAGTTTTTCTTAATTGTGTTACTTTATTTCATTGGAGGTTTCACAGAATGTAATTAATCTGGAATTGTTTGTAATGCAAAAGCAAAACATGTCCATTTTTTTAAAATAAGAAAAAATTAATTCTATACAGCTAAAGATAATTGGCCTTGATAACAGGATATGCAGAAATAAATTAAAAATCAAAGACTTCTCAGAACACAATTTTAAAAAACCCTGAATACCATATTGTCAAAAATTATACAGAGAGACCAGCACAGATGGCATAGTAGGAGAAATTGGTAGTGCTCAACTCTCTCTACAACTACTCCAACTGATATCTAAGAGCACCAGACTAAGTGGTGATTAGCAAGTCTAAGGAGAAACTATAGTAGATCACTCTTCTAGCACAAAAACAGGAATTTGACCAACATACAAGTGACCTGGGAAAGGACTATGAGCAAGGGGAGGGTGGGTATGCTGTATTTTCTCTCTTAACCCAAAATGGGATTATAGATTCAGTTTTCAGACTCAGACTGGAATCAGTCAAAAATGTTGTTACCCTGACTCCAGAGTGTAATTGATGATTTTAAACCTCTAGCTCAGAAAATAGGTAGGAGGTCACTTCTATTATAGATTCAATTCCCTGACTCACACCAGGGTCCACCCTACCACAATGTCACTCTGAACATTCAGTGGCTTCCAACTGGTTGATAGGGCCTGGAACCAGCCACTGTCTATTGACACTACTTCTAGGGACAAGGCTTCAAGTTTGTTGGCAAGACCTGAATCCAGTCTAATCCAAGAAGGAAGAAAGTGATCATATCATACCTTAGACTCTGTTGAGGGTCTATTTAAAATTGCAGCTCCTTTGCATGAATAACCCCTATGATTGTTGAGGAACATATTTCATTGGAAAGGAAGAAAGGAAGGAAGGAAGGAAGAGGGAAATTTTGTAATTAAATGTGTTAGTTATCTACTTAAACTTTGCATCATTTTTAAATTTGGTAATCATGTCATTTATGCCTTCATTCAAATCACTTATAAAATTCTTGAACAGAGAGGCCAAGGAAGACCATTCAGGTTGATATGTATTCCTTCATCATATTCTGAGGGTCCTGTCTTTCAACCAGTTCAAAATCTATCCCAAATCGCTAAAGATAGTTTAGAAAGGGTATTGTGAGAAACTGACTTGCAGAAATGCAGACATATGATAACCTTTTGTCTCCTAATCCAGTAACATTGTCAGAGAAGTTAAACAAAATTAAGCTAACGTGACTTATTCTTAGGAAGGCCATTACTATTTTCCATTCAAAATAATCACAAACCATCCATTTATTAATGTGTCCTAGAACTTTGACAGAACATAAAATCAGGCTTACTAGCCTATCACACTTTGAATTTATCTTCTTCCCCCCATCAAAAATTGGGATGTTTGACACTGTACAATTCTAAAGCACATTTCCTAGTTTCCATTATTCTTGATGAAAGTTAGCTCAGCAATCATATTCACAAATTCTTTCTCTAGCCTGGGAAGTAGACCATACAGACTTAGTGACTTGAATTCACTGATAAAAGAGAAAAGAGAAAGTGGTGAGAGGGCACTTACATTGAGTTTCCTTATTAGCCAATTTTGTTCTATGTATTTCAACCTAAAGACCACTATTATTTCTAAAGAAAACGAAACAAAATTTAGAGTTGAGTAGTTGTACCTGCTCATAATCTTCTGCCTATGTATCCTGAAGAGTGCTCCTTATTCTGTCTTTGATCTTCTTGTTTCCAACATAGCTACTCTTTTTTCTTTTTCATTGATCTTAGCATTAAAATCAAACATCTATTAATTCATTCTTGGCTATAATGTTTCAAATATTCTTATAGGAGAATTTCACCCTTTTGTAGTTGACCTCAATTCCTTGCCCTTACTTTCATCATCTATGCTGTTATTATTTAATTTGAGTTAATCTTCATTTTCTCAGGACAGCCCCATTTGTCTCTTTAGACAGTTGCTCCTTTTCTAACTTAGTGGGCTCATTTATACCTTTGGAGCCAGAACCTCATTCTAATAAGAATTTTATCAACAATAGACCTACTTCTCTCTCCTCTAGAATTTTAGTTCAAAGAATTGTGTTTATTTTTTTTCTCAGGGCTTTTTAAAATTGATTCTCCTCAAATTTAGGGCTAATATCAGACTACCCCTTTATATTCCCTCCCTATCATGAATTTTGTTGATGCCTTTGCCACTTCTTCTCAAGGTTGCCCTCATTTCTACTCCATCAACTAGGACCTTAACATTGATCAATAACAGGTGAAGAATAGCATTTTCCTTGATCATTTCCTCTTCTTTTAAAGAATACAATTGATCATTAAGGCAGGTCAAGATTTTTTCCACTTTTTTGCTTTTAGTAGAGGGAGAGAGAACTAACTGATCAAAGAAATGAAATGATATCACCATAAGATCCTAATTTTTTGTCATCTCTTTCAGGAATTCATTATCCATTTTATCTTCTGCAGGGTGATTTGTAGTATACATCCAACCTAATATCCATTTCATTTCACCATTTCATTGATCTTCACCCAAATATTCTCTACCATACTTCCCCCCTTCTAGTTCATGAATATCCTCATGGTAGTATTATTTTTCCCCCACAGAACCCATGATTTAATTGATACATAGAAATTCTGGTGAAGAAACAAAAAGAAAGGAAGTGAGGAGTGAAGGAAGGAAAAGAGTCTGGTCCCATGGCCCCAGCTGAAACTGAATGTTGTAAAGGAGCTTGAGTTGTTGTTCTTTTGTCCTCTGTTCTTGAAGAGGACCATAGCATCGGGAAGGTGATTCCAGGACTTGCTAGTAAATTAGATTTAAATGAGGGAGGACTGTGCCAAGTCACCAGACTCATGTTCTCCTCCAGAGCCAGTGGGTACAGTGACAAGATCTAAATCTGAACAATTGGATATGGCCTTGAATGCAGTGGCAGATGCTGGCCTTTTTTAGGTTTGTACTATAGAAAATGAATCACTATTGGTCTAGCTACATTGTCTCATATCTGAAGGAAAATGTTAGGCCCCTAAAGATCCGCTCAAAAGATCATAGGATTTACAATTAGAATGAAACTTAGAGATCATCTAATCCACCTCTCTGTGTATGTTTATCTCCGGGCAAGGATCAGGGTATCAAGAAGTCATGAATTATTTCCTAATACCCTTAAATATTTGGATACATGAAGCATATATAGCCTCAGCCCCCAGTAGGCTGTCCTTTGACACAGAATATAGTAACTCTCCTAATCAAGTGATTGCTAACCACCCTGGCCCACTTTGATTTCTCTGACTTTACCTTCACATTGATGGGATTGATTATTTGGGTATGGATTATATTACCTAGAGGTCCTGAATTTCAAGTCTATAATTTTATATTTCTATGGTTTTTACTGCTCCTTCATGCATATTGGTTGCTATGGACTACTGAACCTCTTCATTAATATACTTCTTGCTCTCTTATACCTTCTATCCTCTGTGGCATTTGTTTTGGTAAATATATGTGAGCAGTTTTCACTCTTCCCTCTAAACATTTATTGTAAATCCTTCTTAAATGGATCAGCAATTTCAGTCGAAAATTTATTCCTCCAGACCCTTGTTAAATGGACTTCTATTACTAGCCAAGTGCCTTTCATTTTTCTATCTGAAACTGTGATCAAGAAATCAAGATCCCCATCTATTTTTTTAAATTAATGTGTTGTTCACTTCCCAAAGTGACCTTTTCATCTCTTCAAGCCTTATGTAGCATGTAGTCTTTGCTAGGTGTTGTTAACTATTACTGTTCCCAAGTATCTCCTCCTCAGTTACGCATGGTAACTGAGCTTCTCTCTATTACTTGCTATTTTGATTCATCTCTGAAGTACAGTCTATTCAGCTCCTGTCAGATTAAAAGCTATTGGCCTGATAAGGGCAGACTGATAGCTGTTTAGTCATGCCAAGACCATGATGCACCCCACTGACCTGAGCCAATGGCTAACAGAGCAGCCTTAGGTTCAAATTGCACATTCTTCATCTGATGGTGGTTGTGGGCTTAATTGTGATTTAATTGTCCCAGCTATCTGATTCAGAGCTGGAAATACCTTCTAACTCCCATGTAACCCTCTTTGGGAATCCTATGCCCCCCAAACTCATCCGGGGGTAGGGGCAGGTTTCTCTGCCAAATAAACCCCACTATATCTAGGTGGAGTCTCAGGGAGCAGAGACCACTTTGTTCCCAAGATCTCCTCTGGATTCACATGCAAGAGCCTGAATAAAATCCGAGAAGAGAGAAGATCATTGTCTACCTCCCCCTCCTGGATCCAATTGCTGCCTTTTTTCTGAAGAAGTACTGGCAACAAACCTCCCAGGAATTGAATTGCCCTACATCTAAAAGTAAATTTTAATTTGGCAGTTGTGATGAAAATAGTAATCATATCACTTTGATTTCCCTGCTGTAGACTTAATCCACAATGATGATTTCTAGATTTCTTCTGGCAAATTGTTTTTGTTCTACCTGAATCAGAAGTGGGTGATTATAAGATTTAACAAGTTTGGGTAGAGTCTCCATTATGCTCTTTATACAAACTCCAGAAAGACTGAAAGTATATGCCTCCCTTAATTCCTAATCCTTCATTCCATAATAGAATATGCTCCTTGCATATTCCCTAATCTTGAGCATAATTTGATAGTTTGATAAAAAGAATCTAATAGTGTGGAAGGTCTTAATGTGGACAGTAGGTCTTAAGAGAAGTATCACTTCATTTAAAGCCCTATGAAAAAAAATTATATGTATAGTTGTTCATAGGATCAAATGAGATAATACCATGTAATTATTCTTCCTAACTGGTAAAATGTGCTACAGATGTTAAATATTATTGTTTAATCTTGCTTTTTAAGTCTGTATAGGACTTTGCTACTGGGGTAGAATGACTTCGTTATCTTTATTATAAGGCAAAAACAATCTGCTATTGAACAAAGAGGTCAAAACTAGTTATTTGGCCTTGTATAGATGAAGCAACTCATTGATGGGATCATTCACTTTTCTATCAAATATGTAGTATTACCCCCCCTCATACATATATGTATGTATGTATATGTATATATACGTTATATATATGTTTATATACATATATGTGTATATGTATATACGTATATGTATATATATGTATATATATATATATATACATACACATAGCATCCTGCATATGCAGTCTATAATTATAAGAATCACACTATTCTCTTTTTTGAATAAAATATGGTCTTTAGGATAACCTGCATCATATCCTCCAAAATTATAGCCAGTTTCTTAAGAGTTCCAGGCTAAGTGGCATGAAGCTTAATTTTTATGTCCCCTTCAAAAGAAAAGCTAAACAAATCTTCCATCAGTCATATCTTACTCTCATATGATTTGTCTGGTCACTCCTATCATAAGTGGCATTCAATTTGGTTATCAATCACAGATAAATTTGATCATAAATCCAGTGGATTTTTGTTTTATTTAAAACATTGAAACTCTCTGCCTTTTCATTGAAATCCATGGCTCTCTCTACTATGGGCAGACTCATTCCCTTGGTCCTCTTCTTGGCCTTACATAATTGAGGAAATTTTTCCTGTTGCCTGTTATATCTTTTTCAAGCTGTATCTCATTTCTTGATTTAGTTTTGCAGATCTTATCCCTCCACTATTGTCCTAATTCTTAAGATTCCTCTCTGGTGACCTGACCTGATTTGTACATTTTTGTGACATTCTTATTGGCCATTCAGGTCTCTGTTTAATTCTGAATTTAGCCATCTTGTTGTCTTGCTCTTGTGTATTGCCTTCTTTGTACTCAAGGAACTGTCTGTTTAGAGAGCATCAAGCTATCATACTCCCTTGAAATAATTTTCTTTCACTGAATCCTTGTTACTAAGAATCCAACTTTACTAAAAACTAATAAAATGGAGTTCTACTCACTAGCACAATGAATACAGAATTTTTGAAAACATTTTGTAATAAAATCATTACACAAACATGAAAATCCAAGTGATCGTCTTCAATAAGAAGTTTATGAAACATCTCATAGTTAACTTTCAGAGTGTGTACATGTCACAGAGTTTAGATCAGTGTATCATATATATGGATTTCAGCAAGATACACTAGTTTTTCACCACATCATTGTTGAGAAAGTAGAGGAGATTTAGGTGGATTCATGACTGAGTGAGTGACCTTAACTAAGAGAATGTTGATGAATGGATGGATATAATAGATGTCCATGGAAATCATCAGAACTCTATTCTTTGCTCTGTCCTTTTCAACATGTCATTTTGTTTTGTTTTTCAGAAATTAATTAAGACACAAAAGTTATGCTTTTTAGACCTTCATTTGCACATAGCTATGAGGGAGAGCAAATTAGAGAGATGTCAAAATGCTGATTCAAAACGCCCTTGCATAGGCTAGAATGCTGAATTAAAACCAACAAGACATTTAATAGCAAAACAATCACTATCTTGACTTTTTTTGTTGTTCAAAATTAAAAACAAAATTCTATGAACATCAGGTAGAAGGAGGCTGGGTTAGGAACAGTTAAAGTGAAAAAGACCTTTGAGGATTGATTAATTAATTAATAGAAAGCTCATTATGAAGTAACAGTATAATGATGGTAATGTTATTTTAGTTTATATTATGAATACTTATGTAATCCTTGTTCAAGAGGCTGGACACAAAAGACTTGGAGGTACTTCAGGGGATTTTTTACTTCTCTAGCTATAACTTCCACCCAGGAGGACTGGGAAACTACCTCTATGACATTATCCAATGTGTCCTGATCAACTCATTTTGCAAGCATACAACTCATACAAGTCAGGAAAACAAAAGAGTTTAATTGACGAGATCCAAGAAAACAAAATAGAATGCATAGCAAAGTTCATGGAAGAAGGCAGTTTCCACCAATTAGCAACATCTACTTCTAGGCACCTAATACTGAGCTACAATCCTTTATAGTCAGGAACTAGGTAAGACCCAAAGCAGGCATCATCTCTCCCACTAATGGCTCTTCTTGCATTTTTGGAGGACTGTAGGTGATATTAGCTTCATCCCTTGTTCTTGTTCCTTTTTTGTTCTTCTAAGAACCCAAGGTCACTCTCCATTGTGGTTCCTCTTGTGGCTCAAAATAACTCCTAGAAGGTGGTTGGTGCATTCCCCTTACATAGTTACTTTTTAGGCAACACTAGCCTTTTTCAAGGTAGAGGATGGTCTGGGATGCATCCCCACCCCCACACCCCCACCCCAGCTTTCTCTTTCACAATGGCAAAGAGGAATCTTCTAAACCAAGGAGTCTTAACCTGGGGTCAATGAACTTTATTTTTTAACATTTGGATAATTATGTTTCAATACAATTTGTATTTTGTGTGATGCTATGTTGTTGGTTTTTTTGTGTTTAAAAACATTATCTTGAAAGGGGGTCCATAGACTTCAAAGTGACAAAAGTTTCCATCACACACACACACACACACACACACACACACACACACACACACACACACACACATACACAAGAACCTTTCATCTACTGCATACTTGTTTTGGCAGGAAATACAGTTTCCCTCATGCTACATTTTAAATTCCATATTAGGTAAGGAACTGATTGATAGGACTCGAGTTTCTGCCCATATACCAGTTCTGGGTGACTTTTGTCTAGTCTCAAGGAATTTAATAAGAGACAAGGAGCCCAATGAGCTTCTCATATATCCACACAGGTTCTAGTCACTGACTAGATTAAAACTATGAATTCCAACACCTGGTATGATCTCCCACAAATGCTTATGTGGCATTTCTTCTGCCCAAGTGAACATTCCCCATATGCCTAGGGGATTGATAAAAATTTTATTTATAAATTTATAAATATAATTAATAAATAATAAATGTATACATTTTCCCCCTTTGCATCTCAAATTCCCATGGGCTTCTGAAGTTCCATCATGACATTCACAGTGCCTATGGTGGCTATGAATATGGTGGCATAATTCTGAATCAAGAAATATAGCAAACTCTACTCGTGGAAAACACAACCAAAACATTTATTCAAACTCCAGAAAGTCAAATCCCAGCACCTAGAAAGCCAAATCCATCGTAGCCACAAAGAAATCTACACACAATAACAATGCAGGGGGTAGGCACGGTTAGGTGGCACAGTGAATAGAGCGCCAGCCCTGTAGTCAGGAGGGCCTGAGTTCAAATTTAGCCTCAGACACTTAACATTTACTAGTCGTGTGATCTTGGGCAAGTCACTTAACCCCAATTGCCCTGCCTTCCCCCTTTCCAAAAAAGAAAAAATAAACAATGCAGGGGGCACTGCCATCCTCAAGCCTTCCCCCTGCTAGAGCCTTCCAACAAACAATGCTCAGAGTTTGATGCCTGCTTCCTCTCTCTCCCTCAGCTCTAACTGCTCTGACCAGTTTCCTCTGGGCTCTGCTTCACCCTTCCTTCTCCACCTGTTCACCAAGCATCTCCCACCACAGGCCTCACGTAGCTCAAACTCATGCAACTTAGTCTTCCATATGACTTAAGCAGATCACATGGGCCTATTAATTAATAGCAAAGATCTTCCCATTTACATTACCATAACAGTTTCTACTAGGACAATTTTGTAGGATTCTTTAAATTACTCTGGTCTGCTATCTATCAAAACATAATAGAGATCACAGGTTAGAAGTTAGAAGGCATACACCTCAGTGGTGTGCTGGCCTTAAATTATACTGGCTTGAGGGAGATGATTGTTAAATGTTCAATAGGAAGGCCAGCAAATGCTATAAATTAGGACTTGATTTTTTTTTGTTATCTAGGCTTCAGAAAAAGATTGACATAATATATTAAAAATGAAGATTAAACTTAAAAAGTGTATCATGCATACTTTATTCAGGGTGGGGGTGGGGGAGTTCAGTTTTCAAACATTAACCAGAATATCCCTGTGTGGATCCCTATGTTAGGAGAATGGAGGCAAAGGAAGGAAACAGCAGCTCCTGCTAAAATTGTGATAATAAAAATAGCTCTCATTGATATTATATTTGAAGGTTTTTAGGTTCTTTCCTCACAACAGTCCTAAGAGGAAGGAATAACAAATATTAGTTTATTCTTCAGTAAAATGAGGTATACAGAGGTTGTGTTTTGGACAGAAATAATGTCCAGGCCAAGGGTGGTAATGATTAGGCCCATTGTACTCTTCATTGGTCAAACCACACCTGGAAAAATGTGTTCAGTTCTGGGCACTATATTTTAGAAGAGACATCTGGAGTATGTCCAGAGCATGGTGACAATGATGTTGACAGGGAGATGAATCTTTATCATACGAGAATATGCTGAAAGATTTGGAACTATTTAACTGGAGAAGAGTACACTTGGTGGGAACATGATAGCTGTCTTCAAATATTTGAAAGGTTGTCATGTGGAAAAGGGATTTGACTTATTAAGTTTAGTTCCATGATTGGAGAACTAAAATTAATCTCCAGAAGTTAAGGGAGGCAGATTTCAACTCAGGATAAGAGTGAAAAAAAAAAAACCTTCAAAACAATTGGGTCTATCCAATATGGAATAGGATGCCCAAAAGAGAGAGATTGCTGTCACTGGAAGCATTCAAGCAGAAACCAGATGACCACATGGCAGTGGTTCTATAGAGGACAAGGGATTGGATAAGATAATTTTTAACATTCTTCACTCTGAGTGCCACGTCTATTACATTATATCCCCTTCCCCGAGAGTTCTCTTTTACCTTGAGGGAGATGGAGGGTCTTTCTTTTCTGCTGTTAGCATTTAGGAGTCTTGCAACTAGTGTGTAAATTCCATTTAACCACAAAATTAAATTAATTTTATAAAGGTATGTTTACTTCAAAGATACAGAAAAAAAGTCATCAATGTACTCAGTCCAGCAGCTGTAAAGTTGCTTTTAGTTTCAGCTATCAAGTCAATGAGAAAAGACTGATCCCAGCCACAGAATAGGCCAGTGCAGACTTTCACAGGCTCCCAGAAGGAGGATCCCAGTGTCTTCTCATGGGTGATGTCATGTTATGTGGTCTGAACCTGCCCCAAATCCCCATCACATATATTTGCCTGGACTTTTCACTTCATTTTGCCTTTTTAACCACAGTCTAAAAATTAGGAGGTTTCTACGGTAAAAAAAAAAACTGGAGAAGAAAATGGCAAACCACTCTGGCATCTTAGCCAAGAAAAGTCCAAATGAGATCACAAGGATTTGGACGTGAGTGAAACAACTGAACAACAACATGGTGAAAGCAAATCTGCTCTGCCCTAAGAAAAAGATTCAGAGCAGGCTCCAAACTAAAGACTTCCCAATTGGTTTTAGGTATTACCACCCAAGAAAATGGGGATGGGAAGTGTTTTCCAAAAATAAATAGCCCCTGGAGATTTCTCTCCCTTTTTCCTAGGTTATTCTTTCTTTACAGTGCCTCTTTCAGTGTGCTACATACTGTGAACAGGCAGCCCCTTAGAGTGTGTGTGTGTGTGTGTGTGTGTGTGTGTGTGTGTGTGTGCATGTGTGCGTGTGTGCGTGTGTGCGTGTGTGCGTGTGTGCGTGTGTGTAGACTGGAGACTAACTGCTATATATAAAGAATGTATGATACAAACTTTCTCTTTCATAAATTTTCTCTTTTTATTGATTGACACATTTGACCTTGTATAGACTTAGCCTGAATAAAATGTTTAAAAGTATTCCTATGACAGTGAAGTTCAGTATATAGGCCTTCCAGAGGATACAAGTAATTGAAGTGGATAGATACCAAACAAAGTGGATAGATACAAATCATTTAATGTAATAATTGAAAGGAAACTTAGCAATCACTTAGATCAATCTCACAACCAATAAAGGGATCCCCCCTATAATATTTCTGACAGATTCAGACTCTACTTGGATACTTCTGATGCCTAACAACTCACTGTCTTCCAACGCAGCCAATTCCCCTCCCTGACAGTTCTAATTAGTAAACAATTGTATCTTATTTGCTAAGTCCAACTGCTCTTCTAAGTGACAGAACTTCCAGATGGTGATCATTGTCTTCCCAAATCTTTTTTCAAGCTAAAATGGTTTGATTAAATTCAACCACTCCATCTTACAATCCAATGTCTGTGTGCAAATAGAACCTTGTTTCCAAATAGAACCTTGTTTCCATGAAGAAAAAAAAATCCCCAATGTATGAGTTTTCTTTCCTAACTTTTTACCAACATTTCAGGGTCAAGTTGGTTGTACTCATATCATCTGAGGGCTATTTATTATAATTTCATTATAATTTCTTGTGTTTTGATGACTTCCATCACAAACAGAGCACCTTCAGGACATTATACTGCCCCATAATAACTGTACAACATGCTGATATTAGCACATCCTCAGTTTAGACAAGCAACTCTCTTGAGGTTGGGTAGGATGATTAATTTGCTTATTCATTCATTCAAACATATATTTTAAAAAATATTTGCATATGCCTGGTGGGCACTATATAGGGATAATAGAAAGATCAGATTTGATCCCAGGAATCTCAACCAAGAAAGGATGGGAAGGGAGAGAGGGAAAGAGGAAGGACTTATTAAATACCTACTATGTACCAGGTACTATATAAAGCACTTTATAAATCTCATTTCATTTAATCTTCACAACAATCTTGGGAGGTAGGTACTACTATTGCCTCTATAGATGAGGAAACTAAGGCAGACAGAGGCTAAATGACTTGCCTAGGGTCACATAGATAGTAAAATTATCTAAAACTGGATTTAAACCCAGGCCTTTGTTACTCTAATTCTAGGACTATATCCACTGTATCCCCTAGCTGTCTCTAATTTAGTAGAGAAGGAAATATATACAACATGAACATAAAGCACACGGATTTGCACATAAGTGCTTAGTAAATGCTTTTTCACTCATGTCATTCATTAATTTATAAATTACCATAATACAAAAATAGAACACAAGTATATAGCAAATGTACTAATCAGGTCTTTGAAGAGTTTTGGAGGAAACATAACACCATTCACTAAAGTAAAAAGAATATTAAATTTGAAATCAGATAACCATTTGATAAATCTCTGCTGTGCTCTTATTATCTGCATGACTTTGAGCATGTCATTTAAATTCACTGGGCCCCCATTTTCTCACCTGTAAAATGAAGCAATTGGGTAAAGCAGCTTCTAAGGTCCATTCTAGCTGAAATTCTATGATCCTAAGATATTATTATGTAGTAACAGCCATTGTCTGCCCTGCATGTCACAACAGTTCCAGACAGAAAATAAAGACTAACATTGCCAAAAGAAAGGGCAAGAACGGGGTAAATTTCAGGGGGTCGGAATGTAATTATGTGGCCTGGAATTTCCCTCCTTGGAGCCCTAAGGGAATGACACCCTGCTTGTACTATGTCATGCTGAATATTTGAAATGCCTTGAACATCAGCCAGTTTGGAACACTCTCCACATAGTCTAAAATCTCTCTTCAAGAAGTATACTTCATATAATGACCCAGATGTGTACACAAAGTTCCGCAATGGGGCATCTATAGTATTTGGAGATCAGGCTTTAGATACTTGTTTCACTATCTTTGCAGGATTTGTAGACACAAGGAAAATGAACAAATTAAAAATAATAAAATCTTTATCTACTATCAGCATCCCCTAAGATGCCACAGGAAGAAAACAATAACCGCCATAACCTTTCCCACAGTGTCTGACAATCAATTCAAATGCTTGAAGTCAATTTTACAGATTGCCACATCTTCCAAAGGGCTTATCTATAACCTTCATAGCATTGTCCTAACAGAAATGTGTAGAGATTCTTCAGGGAGAGGAAAACATTTTCTCTGAGATTTTCTGTGGTACCCACTGAGGTCTAGATGCACTGTTCACTTGCAAGTCATGGCATTACCTTCCTAATGTCATGGACCTCTTCTAAAATGAAGGCCAAACAACAACCTGTTAGTAGTAGGAACTGACCCACTGGGGACCCAACAGGCCAGTTCCAGTTGGGCAACACAGCTCCTTCCCTCCTTCCTTTCTTCTTTCCCTCCCTCTCTTCTCTCCCTTTGTCCACATAGGGGATTATACCCTTATCTTTAGATGCTCTGCCCAAAGGAATATAAATTTTGGTCACTGGAACCTCTCAAGGTATCTTAGGGTTTACAGGATAGAATGCTCTCTTAAGGACTATGCCTCAAAACTAATTTGCAGTGGCTCTCATTGATTGGCCAATAATATGTCCCAGCCCAAGCCTCACTTGGTCATTGTTTGGGCTCTGATGGCTCAGAGAGAGTATAAATAGTGATTGTTTCTGTTTTGGTCAGAAACCCTGAGAGTCTTCCCCATTCAGATTGATTTTTGTTTAATTTACTAAGTAAAAGAGATCATTCTTTGATTCAGTTCTTACCTAGCTTTAATCACTGAATGGATATTTCCTCAATCAAACTGGGACCTGGGAAAGACCTTAATTCAGTGGTTCTCAACCATCCTAATGTTGCAATCCTTTAATTACAGTTCCTCCTGTTGTGGTGACCCCCAACCATAAAATTATTTTCGTTGCTACTTCATAACTGTAATTTTGCTATTGTTATGAATCATAATGAAAATATCTGATATGCAGGATGTATTTTCATCGTTACAAATTGAACATAACCCACAGGTTGAGAACTGCTGCCTTAACTTAAAAAGGTCAGGATCTCCCACTGCATCCAGGACCATTTCCAGTTGTCCTTATCTATATCTAGTCATTGGACCCAGATAGCTCAGGAGGAGAAAGTGAGGCTGGCGACTCTATGCAGCCCTCCTTCTCTTAAATCCAATTCACTTGCAAGTCATGGCATCACCTCCCTAATGTCATGGTCCTCCTCGAGAAAGATGAACAAAGAGCAGGAAGCAGCAAATAAGGAAACAAATCCAATTCACTTGCAAGTCATGGCTTCACCTTCTTGATCTTCTGCTCCTCTGTGAGAATGAAGGACAAATGACAATATTCACAATGGTAAGTTTAGGAGCTTTTTTTAGTTTCAGGTGCTTTTTTATTTTTTTTTGGTCTTTTTTATTTTAGCATCAGCATCTCCTAAAATCTTCCTCTGTTGCCTCATCATGGTATGGAGATGACCATATGCTCTCAAAAGTTTGACAAGTTACAAAGACTTTGAGTGTGGGCCAGGAGCCAGACTGTGCATCTCTCTTTAGCAGACCAACCTAGATGTCTACAGAAGCTCAGAACTGGAAGGTTGACCAGCAGTGGCTGCATTCTTTCATTCACAGCACTTCATTAAATCTTCTACAGGGTTACTCAACTGGTATAGGAAAAATATTATATTTATATATATATATATATAACCTAGATTTTAGAAAAGTATTCAGGAAAGTGTTCTTTGCCATTTTGTAAGGAAAGATGGAGACATATGGGCTTGATGATAATTACATGGATTCAAAACTCATTGATCTTGATGAAAATTAGAAGGATTCAAAACTCCTTGAGGGACAGTTAGGTAGAACAGTGAATAGAGTGCTGGGGCCTGGAATCAGGAAGACTCATCTATTTGAGTTCAAATATGGCCCCAGACACCATTTGTGTGACCATAGACAAGTCACCTAACCCTGTTTGCCTCAGTTTCCTCATCTGTAAAATAAGCTGGAGAAGGAAATGGCAAACCACTACAGTATCTTTGCCAAGAAACCCCCAAATTGGATCACAAAGACTCAGACAGGACTAAAAAAACTGAACTGAATAGAAAAGAAAAACTCATTGAATGATCAGACTCCAACATTAGTCATTAATGGTTCCAAGTCAACTTGAAGGCAAGTCTTCGATACTGTGTCCTGGGAACTAGGTTTAGCCTCAGTAAATCACAATAACTTATAGCACAAGGCTGGGAGGGATGGCTAACCTGAGGTTGGAGCGCTGGGCTGAACCTAATTGAGTGAGATGGAATAGTGATAAATGTAAAGTCCTATACTTTGGCACAAAAAAATTAACATTAAATGTACAACATGTTGGGGGGAAGCACATTGTAAAACACAAACTTGTCTGAAAAAAGATTTAGCGCTCTTAGTGGACTGCTAACTTGATGAGTCAACAGAATACTAGGAAAGTATACTAGGAAAGTAAAAAATGACCTTGGGTTTTGTTCAGTTAGCTTGGATTAGCATGAATAAGCAAATGATAAGACCTCCTATACTCTGCCCTAGTTAGATCCCATCTAGATAATTGTGTTAAGATCTAGGGACTATAGGTTAGAAAGGATATTGATAATTTGGAAATCTTTGAAGAACTATTATGTAGTAAAGAAGCAAAAGAACACCTGGCCTCAAATAACAGAACTAGAGAAAAAATAGTGGTTGAAAAGAGGCAGATTTAGGCTTAATATGTAGTAAATCTTCCTAATAACCAGAGCTTTCTCATACTGGACATAATGGACTGCCTCCATTCCCCTCACTGGTGGTCTTCAAACAAGGTAGGGTGACTACTTTCCAAATATAAAGAAGATATTTTTATGAGACAAGAGTTGAATTAGATCATTTTGGAGATCTCTTCCCAACCATATAGTCTCTTATTCTTTTACTCCAAATTGAGTGCTCTGTCCACTAAACCAAATTGTTCCCCTCATTAACCTCACTGCCCAAACAGGCTGCTCCTGACTAACTGATCTCTTCCCTTGAGTGAATTCTCAACCTGAATTTCTATGGAAAATATCTCTGGAGATCGAGGAAGGGAAAAGACAGTGAGACAGAGATAATAACTATACATAGAAGCCTCCCAAGAAAATCTATGAAGGATAGATTTGGAAGGCATGGCTTCCCTAAATAGGGAGGTGATAATCCAACTGTATTCTCTTTTTGTCATATCTCATCTGTAATACTATATCTGATTCTGGGAAGTATGATTTTAAGAAGACGTTGATAAGCTAAGGAGTGTTCAGAGGAGGACAATGATAGTGAAAGGTCTTGAGATCATATCATATTTGGATCACTTGAAAGGGCTAGGGATATTTAGTTCAGAGAACAGAAGACTGGAGTGGGGTGGCAGTGTGAAAGTTATCTTCAAGTATTCTATAGGCTAACAGGTGGAAGAAGGTTCAGATGTATTATTTCTTCCCCCTTTGGGGAAAACCAGAACCAATGGGTAGAAGTTAGAAAAAGACTAATTTGATGTCATGAAAAATTTATAATAATAAGAGCTGTTCAAAAGTAGAAAGGACTGACTCAAGAGTTTGTGGGTTCTCCCTCCTTTCATGTCTTCAAACAGAGAAGTCTTTTCCTGCTTAGCTATATTCTGCTAGATTTCTCATGATACCTGAGGAACATCCTTATTCTGGAAGATCACTTCAGCTCTAGAACTCACAATCTATCAGTATCTCTTCCTGGTAGGACCCCTGAACAGCCATTTAGAGAAGGTGCCCAGACTAGCCACCTGTTTATTTCACAACTGGATGCACTCTTCTGTACCCCTCCATCATGCCAACAAATCCTTCAGTTTCCTGTTGTTTGTTGTCTTCTCCCCTTCAAATATAAGCTCCTTGAGGGTAGGGCTATTGTGGTTTTTTTTTTTATATTTTACAATGCTTAACATGGTAAGTAGCACATAGTAAGAACTTAACAAATGCTCATTGACTTATCCTGGAGCCTGTATGACCACTTCTTCGATCTCTTAATGGGGACTCCTTTGGTGCATGGGTTGGATTAGATGCATACTAGAAGTCCCTCCCAATTCTTAAATTTTGTAATTCTGAGTAAAAGCTAGCTAAGGAAAGCAGTATAGAACTTGAGAAAAATAAGAGACTCACAAAGAAATAATTCAAGGGGAAAAGGAAAGGGGGCGTTTAAGAAATGATAGGGTTATAGATTTAGAACTGAAAAGAACTTCATTTTACAGATAAGAAAATTAAGATCCAGCAAAGTTAAAGTGACTTGCCCAAGTTCACAAACTGAGTAGTAAGTATCCATGGTGGGATTTGCACCCAGATCATCTGGCTCCACAGACAATATTGTTTAATACTGTATCATGCTATCTCCCAAAGATAAGAAACATTTTACTATCCACAAAAATAATGGTGCAAAGAATAACTAAAAGGAAATAGGTAACACATGTGTATGTATGTATATATATATATATATGCATATGCATACAGATGTGTATATTCCACCTATATACATAAAGAATATAGAATCAGACCACAAAATTAGAGATTCAGGGTCTGTGATAGAAAAAAAGGAGGAGCAGAATTTGAGGATTTTGGGTAACAGATAACTGGAATGTGAAAGAATCTTTTTCAAAACTGTTCTGGTTTAATAATTAATTGTAAATATAAAATTTGTATATATTTCAATGCATTAAGTATTTGAAGATATTTGGTTTTTGTTAATACCTATGAAAATATATGAAAGTATAACATAAAACACATTCTCATCTGCAACAATGTCCTCTCTATAGCAACCTATAAAAGGTATTACAATGTTCCTCCACCACTGTCCATAGACAGTCTTATATAGTGAATAGGCCTATATTTGTCTTTCCTCTGACATGAACTGATGACCCTGGACAAGTCTCTTAAGCTCTCAGTTCTCTAAGCAACTCTCTATATCTTTAAAATGTAGAAAATGAGCCTACATTAGTAGGGAGAGTTTCCTGACACAGGGGTCCTCTAATCTAATGAAATCATGAAGTCCATTTCCTAATTCTATCTTTATCAATCTCATCCCTATTGGTACCAAGAAAATGGAGAGTTTCTTAGAAATGAAACTTTGACAAGATAGTTTTAAATGACCCTGAGGAAGAAGAAATCAAAGAAGCAGATGAAGAGACCTAAATTATCATGAGAGATGGCTCTCTTTGAGAAGAATAATCCTTTAAGAAGAAAAGGTAAAACAAACATGGTTAGTATGGAATGAAAGCTCAAGAGAACTGTGAAAAAAAGAGAGAACACATAACTGGTTTAAATGACTTCAGTCTATTATCTCAAACAAATTACCTCAAGGTTACTTGAAGAACTTGCAGATTTGATTGTAGAATCACTTTTGGGAAATCTTTGAAAAATGATGGAGAATGGGGAAAGTTGTCTGAAAGTAGAAAAGGATTAGCATCACTAGTTTCAAGAGGGTCAAGGAAAAAAAGTGGGTTCTGAAATCTCCAGCCTATCCAACCTCCTTATACCCATCCCAGGCAAAAGTATATAATAACTTACCAAGTGGAAAGCTCGTGAGTCCACTTAAAAGTAAGTCACAATCGCTGTGAGTAAACACAGACTCCCCACAAATAAGTCATGGCAGATTCACTTAATTTTCTTTTGGGGCAGGCTAATTAGATTAATAGATTAGGAAAACCTTGTAGTCCCCTCTCTCACCTTCTCCCCAAACCCCCTCCAGCTAGTGCCTTTCCTTCGAGATTACCTCACATTTACACTTTATATATCATTTTTGTACAAGATTGTTTGCCTCTTCCTTAAGTGCTGGGACTCTGTTTTTGTCTATCTTTGTATTCCCAGAATTTAGCCTGGCCATTGTCACATAGCAATTGCATAAAAGTTTGATGACTGATTAATTGAATCACTGTGTGCCTATATTCAAGGAAGTTATTTAACAAACCTTCCTATAATATTCTTGCAACCAGCTCCTTTTCTGTATTATCAGATCCTGATAAATAATGATGCTCAATAATTTCACTGACTTCCCCATTCAATAATACTTCAATATTAGAATAATATTCAATAATAGAATAATAATTCAATAATAGAATTCCCCATTCTGTAGTTGAACAAAAGATTGAGTTAAAGGGAGTAGATTTTTTTGCCCTAATCTATGACCCAGCAAGTAGCCCCAGAGCTCCTAGCTCCCTCAGTCAATCGATAAACATCTAATAAGTGTTTACTGTGTGCCAGATATTGTGCCAAGTACTGAGGATGCAAAAAGAAGTAAAAAAAAAAAACAAAAAACAGTCCCTGATTTTGATAAGTCACAATCTAATGGGGGCAGAAACATGGAAACAAATGATAAACAACACAAACAATAGGTGGGATAAATTATTGTGGCTATTGATCCTTTGCTCTCAAAGAGGACCAATGACATCAGGAGGGTGTTGTCTTGACTTGCAATCAATAGGAAATAATTAACAGAAAGAAGGCCCTAGAATTGAGGGGATGGGGAAAGTTTCCAGTAAAAGAAAAGGTTTTTGTTGGGATTTAAAGAAGTTAAGGAGGTCAGTAGGTAGAGTAGAGGAGGGAGAGTATTCCAGGCATGGGGGACAGCCAGAGAAAATATCTGAAACCAAGAGATGGAGAAGTTTGTTCTCGCAATGGCTAGGAGGCACTTTAACTGGATCAGAGTAAGGTGTAAAAAGACTGGAAAAGTAGGAGAGAGCTAGGAGGCAAGAGGGACATAGTAAGAAGTCACTGGAGCTTTTTGACTATCACAGACAAGGTGTTAGTACAACTGAAAAGTGTTAACAGCTTCTCTGAAGAGCTCTTGAACACAGCCCCCATATTCTGCCTTGGCAACTCTATCTGAGATGTGGTCATGGCAGAATCCCTTCTGCTGCTATGGGAGATCCTGCTACTATTGTTTCTGTGACTCACCTGTTGTAAACCAGCTTCTATTTTAATGAGTAAACTTGTTCCTGATGTAATTATAGTGATAAAGCTCTATGGCATGACAGTTCATTGTCTGTCACACTGCTGCTATTGACTCCAAACAAGAGAATATGTATGTTATCCTCTTCCCCAACCCTTGTAAAAGCACAGTGTCAGGAAACTTTCATGTATCCACAGAGACTTACTCTAATAAAGTCTCTCCCTTAAGGTTCTCTAGATCCCTTGGTTCTCTGTGCCCTGTGCATTTCTTCTGGAGGTTTAGGACAAGGAACAAAGGGAGAGTGGGAAACTTTGTAAGTAGAGAGAAGTCAAAGGAATCTCCCAGGGCTTATCTCAGGAGACAAAGCAGGGATACAGCATAATCTAGCAAAAAAGAACGCTGGTCTCATCTTCAGACAAGAAAGGCACTGTTTATTCATGAATGTGCTCTGTAAGTTTGAGTACATAGCTTGACATTTTTGTTCCCCGTTTTCCCACCTAGGATCATAGGTTCAGGGTGTTTTAGAGTTTGAAAGGATCTTAGAAATGTCCAGTGGTGTCAAGCCAAAACAGAATTAGCTAGGCTACTTAGAAAACCACATTTTAACATTCTCTATGTTCTAGCTTTTTTATTTTGTTAATGCTTACTGGCATTTTCATCTCGTTAGGGTAGCGCTACAGAGTCTACTGGCCACATAGTTGAGACCTCTGATTTTGTCCACTCCTCTTTCATTTTACAGAAAAGAAACTGAGGCCCAATGCAGGAGGCTATTTGCCCAAAATCACATACATAAAAAAGGAAAGAAAGGAATTCCAACTCCAGTTCTCTGATTCTGAGCCAGATGCTCCTCCCATCACATAGTTTACTTCAACCTATAAAATGAGATTATAATACTTCCTCATTTCTTTCCCAGAACTGTTGTAAGGGTGAAATGATATAATAGATATGAAAGTGCTCTGAAAACAAGATTTATAACATTTATCAACACACAAACAATGCCATTTTTGACAGAGAAAGAAGTCTCCAAAAATCCTGCTGGCTATGATGGATGGACTGCTTGATAGTAAAGCAAACTAAAGACCCCATCCCCACCTCCCAGATTAAGTTAGCACCCCTAAACAGCTGAAACACCAGGTGATGCCAGCTTTAGAATAGAGTAACCAGGGCTTTTTTTTTAATTAGTCCCATGCCAACCCTGTGGGTTGACCCATGGGTTGACTCATATCTTAGAAAAGGTAGGATATATATAAACTATTTCAGTGGTAAAAAGTCTTACATAGAGGCTGAGAATAGAGTATTAGATGTTATATCAGGTTGACTTTAGTTGAAATCATGCTTCAAAACAACTACATGACTCTGGGTAAGTCACTTAATCTCTATATATCTCAGTTTCCATATCTAGAAGACAAGAATAATACCAGTACCTGTCTCACAGGGTTTTTGTAAAGATCACAGGACACAATGAATATAAAGTACTTGGCAATCCTTCAATGCTAAGTGAATGAGTGTAATTTCTCCTGTAATATAGAAAAGCTTTCTATAGTACTCCTCATGGTCAGGTCAGCTCTGCTTGAGCACTTTCAGTGATGGAACATTTTCTACTTTGTTGGACAACTTTACTTCTTAGAAGGTTCTCACACTAAGCTGAGATTTGTCACTCTGCAGTCTCCACCCACTAATATCAGTTCTACTTTCAAGTATTTATGGCAGAATAAGATTTCTACCTCTTCTAGATGTTTCTGTTGTTTGGTTCTTTTCAGTCACAGGTAACTCTTTGTGACTCCATTTGGGGTTTTCTTGGCAAAGATACAGGAGTGGTTTGCCATTTCCTTCTCCAGCTCATTTTACAGATGAGGAAACTGAGGCAAAGAATGACTTGCCAAGCGTCACACAGCCAGTAAGTGTTTTGAGTCCAGATTTGAATTCAGGAAGATAAGTCTTCCCAATTCCAGGTCCTGTACTGTATCCATCATACCACCTAAACTGCCCCATTCTAGATGACAGTCCTTCAAATATTAGAAGACAGTTTTGATATCTCCCCAATTCTTCTCTATTCTACACCCAACTTCCTGGCTAGTTCCCTCAAGTGTTTTTCATATGGCATTGCTTCCAGACACTTCCTAGTAACCCTTCTCTGGACACATTGCATTTATCTGTGTCCCTATTGAACTATGGCATTCATAACTAAATGGTGGTATTTCAAATGTAACCTGACCCAATGCAAAATATGGTGGGACTATCACCTCCTATCACATCTGTATGCTATAAGAGAAATATATTGAGACATAAGCATTATGGAATTGGACACCCCTTTTAAACTTACTCAGGTGCCTCAGTTCTAGGTCCTTATTTTCTTGTGTTAGAGAATTGTCTCAAGAATGTGTTTGTTGACTAAAATCACACTGTCATTGCCTGGTCTATCTGGGTTGAATGCAAAAGCATTCCTGATCTACTTCCTACTTCTCCTCATCCCCAGTATATTAGTGACTCAAACTATATCAATGCTTCATCACACTCCTTTCTTCTACTTAAAATTCTATTCGCATTTCTGCCTTTTCCTCTCCTTCCACCATTCTCTTCTTTTCTGAATTTTTGCTAGGCTCTTTTCTCTTCAGAAAGGGGAAAAATCCCCTTATTTCCCAGACTCATTTTTACTATTTGCCTTAATGGCCTTGCTCAGCAAGTTATCCCAAATAAAAATTGTAGTCTTCTATTTTCTACAGTCTATGGTGATCTCTGTAAATAAAGAGATGCTCATTATCAGAGTCAGGAGGCATATGAAGCCGACAGACCTGCCAGAGAGAATTAGGAACCCAAATAGTGTTGAAGGGCTGGAAGCTGGGTTGAGGGAAACTTGACAGACAGAGAATTCTCAGAAGGTTTGCAGCCTGGTGTTTATTCAGTCCCTAAGAGTCTTACTATTGCTTTTTGGCATTCTCCAAGACTCCCACTTCATGAACCATGCTGACAGTCATAAAAGAATGATAATTCTCAATGAACTTGGGTGCTACCTTCGTGATTTAGGGGATACATTTCTTATAGAGAAGGTACTGTCTTCTCTGCAAACTTTCCATTGAAATGAGAGACAGGTCAGCAAAGATACCTCAGAAAAATCTATGACTGTCTAGTTCTTCTTGGTAGTAGTTATCCCTGGCAATTGGACTACTTCAGATTAATTTCCAGGTCCTTTCCTGCTACCTACAGGCTAAAACAAACTAAAGACCCTTATCAAGAGGTCTTGCTTTCCCTGGAACACAAAGACAAGTTACATCTAGATCGTGGCAACTCTAAACATGATGAGACTGGGAGTCAAAACCACAACAAGCCACTAAAGGAGGGCCATTTTACCATTGGATCCCAACTGCTGAAGGAGGGACATTTCCCATCTCACATGGTCTGATATGAACACTTAGTGTTAAGGTCTGTAATAACCTGTCTCAGAAACAGTGAGAAAATCATTAGTCAAGGTATCTATGATGTTGAATCCTATAGTGTTAGGCTAGATCCATCCAACAAAGTCAACAGCTGAAAAGATAATTTTATTCGAAGCGTGAGAAAGTCTGACGTGATTCAGGTCTACTGAATGTGATTACAAGGTGGGCATAGTTTTGCTTATTACACATGGGATTGATGACTTCTTGTTGGGGGTTCCAGGAGAGGATTTTTTCTATTTGTTTGGGGGGTTTTATTTTGTTGTTTTTTTTCTTAGTGGCAGTAAAATTGTACTGGTAATAATAGTATCACAAAGCTCTCAGTCCTTACTGGAAATATAGATGTCATTTATGGGAGAAAAACAAAATGAAAACATCCTGGCACTCTTTACTTTTCTCTTTCAGTTGAAGACCTTTACTAAGCTGGAACACAGCAGCATTTGACACTAAAAATCTTAGATTTGGCATATTTCTATATGGTAGTTACATGAAGGATGATTTTAGCTCATTGTAACAAAGAACTTTTCTAACTCAGATGCATCTGAAACTCGATTGAATCTCATGGGAGTAATGAACTCCTTGTAGCTTTAAGTTTCCAAGCATAGATTATAACTTGCTAAGCAAGACCATTAGATTCAAGGCAAATAGATTGAGGGACGTTGTAGAAAGGATTCCTACAATGAGTAAGAAGTTGGATAAGATGACATACAGTGTCACTGGAAAAAGAACTAGATTTGGAATCAAAGATGCCAAGGTCAAGTTCTGTTTCTGCTCCTTACTATTTATGTAATAACAGCCAAGTCAAATAACTTTTCATTGCCTCAGTGTTTTCATCAGTAAAAAAGGAGGGTTGGAATAGGTGATCTCAAAGCCCCTCCAATTCTAAACCAATGATTCCATGATTCCTCTCACATCTGTTCATAAGCCCAATTGCTAGCTGATCCCTTGAGGTGGTAAAATATTATATTTTCCCAAATGCAATCCAAGGCATTAAAATGAAGGGCAACTGTCCAATCAAGCACCAGTCCTGTGAATGTGCTGGAAATATATCTTTAACTTGATTTTGACTAAAAGAAAATTCTGAGTTCTCCCTTTCTCCAGGTGGGAGATGCTATGAAACCCAGACACACTTGGGCTGATTTGAACACTTTAGTTTAAGCAGAATAATCTGGTGAACAATGA
>CM053582.1:478508784-478530278 GCA_028627135.1 Pseudochirops cupreus
ATGGGGGAGGACATAGGAGAGAATAGATTAGGGGAGGGGTTATACAATGGGATGGCTGTCTTGGGGTGGTGGGTAGGGGAAAGTTGGGGAGAAAATTTGTAACTCAAAATCACATGGAAATGAATGATGTAAACTAAAATAAATAAAAGTTAAAAAAAAAGAAAAAAGAAAAAAAGAAAAACTCTCTCTGATACTGGAAACACAACTTGAAGCAAATATACTGGGATAATGGAAAGACTAGGTGCCATGCCTTTGACATGAAAAAGCAGTCTAACTCTGGGCAAATTTCTTCAACCCTCTGACCCAATTTTCTCTCTGTAAACTAGGAAGTTAGATTTTAGATGATCATTTTTGGTCTACCAAAGCCCATTTGCAATACACAAACACACACAAATAGTGGAAAATTCTCCATGGAGGATTCTCCATATTTCTGCTGATAACCTACACATAGAATAGTGACAACTCTGTGTTCCTATAGTTTCCTTCATTCATTTGACTAGCTGTATTATACATCTTTTACTCTAAATGGCAAGTGGATGAGGGGTTGCATAGATACACACTTAGTTCCTGACCTCAAAGAGTTCATAATCTAGTAGTTGATTTATAGTTATGTTTGTTTCTATCTTATTAACACAAACACAAAGAACTATCACACAGGGTTGTGTGAATAAATGTCCCAGAAGTGCTATAGGACTTCAGAAGCACAAAAACAAAATTCTTTCTGGTTGTAGTGATCACAGAGAGGCTAAGAGAAGCTTTATTTGAGCCAGAGCTGGGTAGAACTTTGAAAAACTAGTTTGGTAGGAGAGAGGGTATATATCATGCTCATTTCTCTCCTTGTCTTTGCTTATGCTTATGTTGTTCATCTTTCCCCTTTTATGATCAGCTTCCCTCCTCTCTTTATTAAATCCTACCCATACTTCAACACTCAACTTTAGCACCATCTCCATCATGAAGACTCTGCTACCTACTTCTGCTCACACTGATCTCTCCGTTCTGTGAACTCTCTTCTTTGCATTTACAGCTTGTACAATACAATTTAACTTTTAATATAACAATAATGTTTCTCCTGTATTTGCATATCACTTTGAAGTCTGTAAATACTTTCCATATATTATTTCATTTGATCTTCACAACTACCCTGAGAAGGAGGTACTATGTTAGTTCCATCTTACAAATGAAGAAACTGACAGAAGTGACATACTTAGGGACACATAGCTTGTTGGTGTCCAAGGCAAAACTCGAACCTAGGTCTTGACTCCAGTTTCATCATTGCACCTCTTCTTTATTGACATGTGATTCACTTATTGTTTCACATGAGTAAGACTTATCTCTTAGATAAATTTTAGGGATCTTGAAAGTAAGTGGAGTGACTTATACCTCTTCAAAAGACCTAGGAAAGGACCATAAAGATCAATTAGTTCACTCTTATCTCTTGGCAAAGAAGGACACTGAGGTGTTCAGTTTTGGTGACTTGCTCATTGTTGGTCATGAGCTTTTCTACATATTTTCCGGTGTCATAGTCTTCATTTTCTTTTTGCAAAGAGTCTTTAAAAACTAGAGACATACAATGACAGGGCTGCAGATGATACTTTAAATATATTTTGAAAATTATTTCGTTCCTCTTCCTTAGTTTCCTTGAGGGCCAAGGCATGTGGATTTGGGTTATTTGCATGGTTTAAATAATCTTTATTCCTCTTCCTTAAACTCTCATGAAAGAAGTAAATAAGAGATGGATAAATAAACAAAAATAATAACTAGCATATATGTACCACTTGAAGTTTTGTGAAGTGCTTTACACAATCTTATTTTATCCTTTAAACCACACTCCGAGGTAAATGCTATTATTTTTCCCATTTAACAGATAAGGATACTGAGGTTGAGAGTTTACTTTACTTACCCAGGGTCACATAGCTAGTAAATCTCTGAAGTTCCTGAATCTAAATCCAGCATTCTATGAACTGTAGCATCTAACTGCCTCCAAATACTTTAATCCACATTTTCTTTATGATCTATTGCAGCATGATTTTAGTTTCCTTAACACTAGACCAATCAATAGAGTTAACATAGATTGTGATCAAAAGGGTGACTCTTGCTTTCTCCCCTTGTAGTTTTGTCATTGGCAAGAATCCTTAATAAAGGCTGTAAAATCCAATAAAGCAATGAAGGTAGAGCTTACCAGTCCCCCTTGGCCCTTCAGATTTTAGACCAGATTTGATTTTCATGGAAACTAGGAACAGTATGAAGGTTGAAATGAACCTTCTTACCCACCTTAGCTCTGCACAATTTCTTTGCAGTTTTGCTAAACGGAGTACATAGGATAATTTGAATAGTATCCAAAGTAGTGACAAAGGGATATGATCAGAGTTAAATTTTGGAGTTTAAACCAAGTGTAAACTGAGGGACCCTGAGTAACACTAGAATCACAGAATCAAAGAATTTCTGATGTGGGTGAGACTTTGATGGCTCTTTAGTTCTACTCACAACTGAAAAAGAGTACCTTCTAATGTTGGTGACAAGTGATTATCTAGCCTTTCCTTGAATACTTCTGATAAAAGAGACCCTTCTACCTCCAAAGGCAGCCCTTTGGATAGCTTCAATAATTATTAAGCTTCTCCTTATATTAAGCCAAAACTTGTGTCTTTGAAACTTCCACCCATTACTAGTTGAAAGAACACTGACTCTGAAATTAGAGGACCTCTGCGACCTTGGTCAAGTCACTTAACATCTTTGAGTCTCAGTTTTCTGTGAAATGGGTTCAACCAAACTATATAAGGTCTGAAGTCCCCAGCTCTAAATCTATGATTGCAAGAAAACACAGGCAAATCCCATCTGAGACATCTTCTTTACCAGCTGCTCAGTCCTCAAATCTCTTCTCTTCTTGGACTTCTCTTTTCTTCAGTTGGCAGAAATGATAAAAATCAATCTGTGCCCCTAAGGTCTTCAGTTTCTTGCCTATAACTTTACAATCCTTGACAATGCTATGTAGGTTTCTTCTGCTAATGTCACTTATACTTACATAATTTACCAGAAATAGGTAATAGTCTTTATTTTGACCAGTTGATCGTACTATATACTCAGTATATATGCACACACACCTTCCACACAGATACACACATGTATATGTACACATGTATATAGTAGACACAAGAGCTGAGAAGATAGCAAATCTGTTATTTGGGGGGGAAAACAACAACAGCTGTTGTGGTGTCCCTAAGTAGGGAGTCACCAGCTAGGACTCTTATTTTTCTCCTCTCTTCCTTACTGGATGATATCTTACCTGATAGCATCCATGTACCTATTGATGATGGGGTCCATGATGACACTTTTATAATGGAATAGGTAGAGATATATCTCAATGAAAATGGAAAGAATGGGTAGCTCAAATGCAGAGAAAATTTAATTCAGTTCTTAAAAACAATGGCATTAATGAGGATTTGGAATGATTTAGTGGAAAGAACACTGAACTTGAAATCATAGTGATGAGGTGCATGCTCTGGGAACCTCTCCTTGAGCTCTCCTTGAATCTTTGAGGTACAGGCTTTGGGAAACCCCTTGAAGTAAATCTTCTCAGGGAAGACATTTGCCTGAGGTCATGGGCATTAAGTTGTATCTCTGCCCAAGTCTTTAGCCCTCCTTAGTTCTAATAGTTTCCCACCCTTAATGCTCCTGTTCCCACCCTTGAACTGGCCTGGTCCACCATTGTCTATGGTCTCCAGGTAGCCTCCAGCAACTTCCCACCCTTTATCACTCATTACTGGAGTCTGACCTCATCTTGACTCCTGAAGACCCTCCCTAAACTTATTATTGGAGTGTGACCTCATCTGATTCCTCCAAAGACTTTCCTCAAACTCTTCCTCTAGACCACCCTTATATTCTTCCCACAACCTTTCTGTATATAGAATTCCTTCTCCCTTCCATGTGGTGTGAAAGTACCATAGAATGACCTAGCCTAGACTTATTCTGGACTGCTTGCCCAATGCAAGCTTTACAGATACCTAGGCTCCTTAAGAGTCTGCCCAATATGGCGAACTTTCAATGAACTTTGCTTTTCTTTGGCTGAGAAGACTCGAGTCAAATTCTTTCGGCAGGACCCAGCATGTTGGTATTTTGGGGTCCCAGGCAACCCTAACCCTCTTTGTGGGTAAACCTCTTCAATAGCACCTGAGGTCAAATTTTTTGTTTTACCACTAAATATCTGTGTGACCTTAAACAAATATTTTAACCTCTATTGGACTCAATTTCCTCATCATTTTATAGGAAACATCTGTAAAATGAGCAGTTGGATTAGATGGCCACTGGTGGCACTGGTCCTTCCAGTTCTAGATCAGTGATACCATTTAAAGCATGAACTGGTATACACATACATATACCCACAAACATACAATACACATACATCTGTGCACATGCATGCACACTTAAATGAGTTGGAAAACAGTGAGTTAGTGTAACAGATTCTCTAGTTTTTAGATCAAAGTTTTAAATAATTTTATTTTTAAGAATTAAAAGGCATCTAGGTGGCTCAGTGAATATACTACGAGCCATGAGGTCAGGAGGACCTGAGTTCAAATATGGGCTCAGGCACTTGACACACCAGCTGTGTGACCTTGGGCAAGTCACTCAGCCTGAATTGTCTTGCCTTCCCTCCTTCAAAAAAAACACACAAACAAATCAATCCCCCCAAAAGAATTCACTTCAAAAAACTTTATTTAAATTTCATTTTTAAGAATTCATCATTTAAAAAAAAATCCTCAATAAAAGTGCTTTTAAATGAACTTTATTGTCTTAAAAGCCTCAAGTCTAATCTTTTTGGTGCAGTTAATGCATAGCAAGTGCTCAATAAATACTTCCCTTGATTTGACTTAGGCTTTATCTGCCAGTAAGGGCGTTGCCACACATACAGAATACAAAGGATGGTCCAGAATGAAACTCCCTGAAGGTTTGGAACATATCCTCCTACAAACTACCTTATCATTTTACATACTTTTGAAAGAAAGCTGTGTTTGTAGATTGGTACTTTTTCCCAGGGAGAGTCTTCCCTTTGTGAATAATATCTTGCCCAATGAACCCTAATGGTCTTTAACAATATTTTGATTTTGAATAATTTGTATATGTCCACTTCTACCATAAACTTCACTTTGTGCAGCTGAGTTATATTGTTTGAGAACTTGCCATTGCTGTCACCTGAGGTCAGGCCCTTAATATTTCTGACACTGTATTCCCCAAAGTCTCCTAACTGGTCTCCTTGTCTGCAGTTCTCAGACTGTTGTAGTCTGGGAAAATCATTGATTTTTCTGGCCTAATCTCCCACTATCCAATAGGTTATTCATTATGTTACTATGTCCCTTCCCCTTGCCCTGGCACTTTCTAGAACTTTTCCACATCTGGATCTTTTATATCTTTGCTCTGTATCTAGAAAATCAGTTTCCTAGCTGATTTGTTTCTTCTGGTCTGTGATCTCCAGGGGAGGAAGCTAATCTGATCTACAGTCTTCACCTACTTTTAAAATAGTAAAAGTAGAGGGACAGTGAGCACTATTATTCATCCACTCTTATTTGTTTCTCTTCCTCCCACCCTACTACTGACCCTCTGCCTAGATGGATTTCCTGGTTTAAGTATTCTCTTTCTCTGCTTTTCGGAAATTGAAACTAAAGGATCTATAATTCTCCCTATTTTTAGCTCTGAGCCCCCTGCCAGAGACAATCATTTGGCAAAATACCTCAGTGTTAAATCTAGCTCTTTCTCTTTTCCAAGTGGCACTTCCAACTCAGTTGCTTCCTCCTGAGAGGGATAATTTATAGTGAAGTTTCCCCATTCTGAAAAATCAAATCTAGAATGGCTTCAGTATTCTCGAGGCCTAGGGTTAGGTCACCTGACCTTCAAGCAATCCGTCACTTAGAGCAATGGAGACCCTCCCTCAGAGCCAACTCAGCAGAAGATATGCCAAATAAGGTTAAGACTGCTTTCATTGGACACCCACATGTTTCTGGGTCCTTTGTCTCAGAGAGATTTCCTCACTTGGGTTGTGGGTCAGCCCCCCTACCAATAAGAATGAAGGCCAGTGGGGGGAGTTGGGTTTCTGCATTGGAAGATTATATAATCATGGGCTGCCTTCTACCTGTCGCTCTCTCCCTGTAGATGCCATGTTGGACAACAGGGGGCAGAGTCCTTTCTCATGAGAAAGGATAAAGACCTTTTCTGACCTTAGATTCAGGCTCTGAACTCTTTCATCTCACACACTTCTAATTATGATTACAACAAATATACCCAGACTAGAAAATACCTGTGTTTTATGCTGTTATAAAGACAAAGGAAACACTTAAAACAAAGAAAGGTAAATGGACTTCACTGTAGAAAAGTCTTCAGGCTCTCATTAAAGAGCCCAATGGGTTTGAATGTTTTGGGTTTTTTTGCCACATATTATCTCTCCCAACAATCCTCCTGCATTATTGTCTTGTGCCTAGTTGTTGGAGTTATGCCTCTGTTCCTTGTAATGACTGTTTCCGCCCATGAACAGTACAGCTCCACATGAGTATTTGTAGCCTCACTTTCTTGAGGTCTATACAACTTTTATTTGTCTCCATAGGAAGTGGGTTCTTTGAGTCTGAGTTCTACCTGAATTGCTTCAAATTGACTGAATTGATTCCTTTAGGAGTCATCTAGGTGAGTGACCTATCGCCGTTACCAATTACATTGCTCCTTTAGGATTCACTTATGGGACTTATTAGTATTCTGGAAAAACAAAACAAAACCAAACCAAAACCAAACCCATCTTAACTTGCATTGCCTGCATTTTCAATAGCTTAACACCTTGCTGTCAAGCTAATAATCTATAATTAGGTATGCAAATGTGTAAAATTGACATACCTGCTCTGGCCCCAGGGTTATCTTTGCTCCCAAGATGAGTGAATTGTCATGACACCTGAGGTCCCTTCCTGAGTTACTATTAAGCATGGACTCAGTGGTTCCAATAAGATCTTGGTGTAACCATGTACCAAATACTGGAAGTAGCCTCTTGTTTAGCATTTATTATAGATTTTTTTCTTCTTTCCTTGGTCTGAAGATTATCATGACTGAGACTCTCTGGCAACTGTGTGCTGGAGGCAGCTTGTACTGGTTCCCAAGAATGAACTGTTAAATTTTCAGCGTAAGCCTCGGCAAGTACTTCCAAGCAGGACTTGACTTCCTTTTTTGTTGTTGTTGATTGTTTAGACTTAGGAAAAAGATACTGAAAATGTCAGTAAGGCAGATTAAGAGTGTGTTGTGTGTTTTCAGAAAGTCATTTTATCAAACCTTTATCAGAACAACCTTGCTCTTCTGTGACTTCTTTCATTGTATACCATCCCTGTCCCTTCCCAGTCCTACTTTGGGGGTGTTTCAGCTTCAGGCTGAAAGGTACTAGTGTTTTTGCTTTAGTTTGGAAGGATCAGTGCTGGTCCTAAAGTAAATGCTTATTTGACAAGGCATTCTCTTTGGGACCTTCCCTTAAATACATCAAATATCAGGAGTTATTATTCTACAAGCTTGGATGAATTAACTAATTTTTCAGTGAATCTTTTTCAGTTTAGGAACATACCTGATCACTCCCGATATTTCTGATAGGTCACTGCCAGATTAATCTTCAGATAACATAGCCTTAATAATACCATCACTTTGTTGGGAAACTTTCATTCACTCTCAGTTATCAAGCTAATAAAGTTCAAACCCTAAGCCTAACATTCAAAACCTCCTAAAATCTTTTGACAACATATCTTTCTAACATTACTTTCCATTATTCCCTTATATCATTAATTTAACTGTCTGTGCCTTATTTGGCATTGGTAAGAGATTGTTTTCCTTCTAACACACTCTCCACCCCATTGCTACAGGTCAAAATCTTTCTGGCTCATCTCTGGAGCATTTTTCTTCCTGCAGTCTTCCCAGGTCTAGTTCTCCCTCTTAAATCAGAATGGATTTCTCACTTTTCTTAACCTATAAAGGGCTTCACTTCTGTCTCTCCTATGACATTTAAGAATATTCTGGCTCCTATTATCCCCTCAGTGACTTACAGAGATTCCTGCATATAGCAGGTGCTCAATAAATGTTTGTTAAATAAATAAACACACCATACCTATCCTGTAAAATCTTCAGCATCGCCTAATGCTTGCTTCTTTGCCTGGCATTTATTATCTCCTCATCCACAACATAAAGATCACTGTAAGAGATGAAGAAACCAGCAGCAGTTTCAGAGGCTATAAACTACACAGGAGACCTGCTAAGTTGTTTTTTTTTTGTTGTTTTTTTTTTACATTTTTTCTTTTTGGTAATTTCTTAGAGCATGTATTACCATGCAGAGCATAAAGGCTCTGAGTCTACTTTAGCACAGCCTATAATCCTATTAAAAGGATTATTCTGTTGTCCTGGGCTATCTGATCATGGTAAGAACTCATTTAGGTCAACTGTTTAGGAAATTTACACACAGAGGGAAAAAATGTTAAATCAGCCACTTGCTGCATTTCACAGGGGAAGAGTAACCCTCTAGTTCTGGCTCTATGCTAATTTTTTTTTCATCTATTTCATAAATTTAAAGCCTTTAGAAGACTTTCGCACAACAAAAACCAGTTTCTCTAAAATGAAAAAAAAACTAGAATAGGAAAAATAGCTGCAGTAAATATTTCAAATAAGATAGAATGCTAGAATCTGTAAGGAGGTGATGCATAAGACTTAAGTACATACTCTTTTGGAACTGTGGTCAAAGAATATGAACAAACAGTTTATGAGTGAGGAAATGCAAATGATAACTGCATTAAAAAATTCCCAAATCTATAGTAATTAGAGAAATTCAAATCAAAATAATTTTATTGCCATATTATAATGATTTAAATAACAAAAAATGATCAAAGCCAATATTGGTGGGGCTGTCAGGAAACAGGTATGGTCAGACACTGTTGGTATAACTTGACTGGCGCAAGTATTTTGGAGAGCAATATTCAATGATTTACAAAACTGATCATACCTATAAAACTGAAGATTCTTGTTTTATCCCCCCAAACATCATAAGAAGGCAAAAAAGGACCCATCTATGCAAAATAATCAAAGTTGCTGCATTTATAATTAACAGAAAAGAACCAACCCATATATCTTACAGGTTGAAAGTGTAATGGAATATTATGATACTATAACTTTATGAAGCGTAAAAGCAAATATGAAAAAAAATACATGAAGTGATGCAAAGTGAAATCAGCAAAATAAGAACTGAATATACACTGACTACGACTATTTGAAAAAAGAGAGAAAGTGAAGTCAGAAATAACTTCTGGAAGGGAAGGTACCAAGAATGAAAACATTCAGTTGTTGAAAATTGGTTAGCACTTTTTGAGAACATTTAAAACTGTTTATTTTTTCTATCTCCAGGGGTTAACACAGTGCCTGACACATGATAGACTATGAAAAAAATAATTGATTGATTTATCATATGACTATCTTGTTTTATAAACAATTTGGCTTCTGATTTGCTATGCCATTTGGGGGCTGGAAAGATGCAGAAGTAAGGTTCTAGGTACTTAGATTGAAAAGATAAGAATATCTAACCCATATGGCATCTGTGCTGAGCCATGAATTCTTGTGGAATGGATAGACTTTATATTAGAGCACAAGGACTGGTTTTATATGAAAGCATAAGGAAATGGAAGAGAATTGTGATACATTTGCATTTTAGGGAATTCAGGCAGGCTCTACACACTCTGGGTTTCTGTCAGAGTGTGAGCAGTTTGGGAGCTAGCTGTGAAATGTGTGATTGTGATGGTACATGTTCCAGTTTACACAACTGTGTTTAGGGATCAGCCTGGTTATGGCAACCACATTTTTAAAACTCTAAACCAGGGCACACGACATTTAAAAGGAGTTTCTTTTGTAAATCCTTGCTAAGAATGGTTTATTTTCCTGAAATTTGAACTGTGCCAGGAAGGATCATAGAGGTAAGCAAGGACTGACTTCCAGAAAGGCAGTTTCCCATTTCATAATCCAATTTGGATAACTAGGAGAAAAGAGTCCTAGAAGAGTAAAAATAAGGAAACTGGCGGATTGTGTTAGAAAGGAATATTTCTCTCTTATATTTAATAACTAATTATTGTATTAGGAGCAAGGCTTTTCCCTTTTTCTACTTCCTTATCCAGAAATCAACCAGGGTAGGAAATCTCTCTTAGAGATTTACCCAGGCCAAGATCTAATCACAAAGCCAAAGTAATTCTAAGTTTAGGCTAATGGGTATGTTCCTGTTTATTGTGTTTGCTCAGACTCACGAGGGGTGGAAATGTTCATTCTCCTTATCATCAAGATAGGTGATATGGAAATTGATTTCCCTTTGACCAAGATTTGAGTGACCTAAGTCACATAGTCTACCTCCCATTTGATTAACCAATCAGATTTGAGTGGGCATCCCTTGGGAATACCTCCTCTTCTAAGGGCATAAACTGTGACCCCATTGCAGTTAGGGGTCTTTGGTCTAAGGGAGACAGCCAAATGAGCATCCTTTTATTAATAACCTGCTGGCCTTATTAATAAAATGACTAAATTGCCCCAAAACTATGACTCTTGAACTTTAATGAGCACAATTGTCACCCATTAAGCAACCCACACTGAGTGGGAAATAATTTTGATGCTTATTGGTATGAGTACTCACTCCCTTCGCTGCCATCCACACCCTCTGATTCTGTGAACATTTTCCCCATGTCCTCTTGCTAAACCCTTACCCAAGGTTCTGCCTAAGATTTTAGGTGCTTGCTCTGGATTTCTTGACATTGTGCTCTTTGAAGTACAAAGGTATCTGTCAGTTTTGCCTGGCTTTAGCTAAATGAATGCCCTGTCTTCTCTTCTCAACATATATTTAATAATATGTTGTACCACTTCTCTAGCAAAATTTTCTATTGGTAATATGATGTGATGTACTCATACCTATCATGCATCTCTCCAGTGCTTTTTGGTTACCTCATAATATGAAGTCTTTGGAAACTGCGGCATCTAACTCCCAGGATTATTGAGAGAGTTAAATGAGATAACATTTGTCAAGTGCTTAGCATATTGCTTGGAACACAGTATTTGTTGTTGTTCAGTTGTTTTTCAGTCATGTCTGATTCTTTATGACCCTATTTGGGGTTTTCTTGGCAAAGATACTGGAGTGGTTTGTTGTTTCCTTCTCCAGCTCATTTTACAGATAAGGAAACTGAGACAAGCAGGGTTAGGTGACTTGCACAGGGTCACGCAGTTAGAAATTATTTGAGGCCAGATTTGAACTGAGGAAGAGGAGTCTTCCTGACTTAAGGCCTGGCACTCTACCCACTGTGCCACCTAGCTGCTCTGGTACATAATATTATATAAATGTTTATTATTGTTGTTGTTATCTCAAACAACTTACTTCTTCAATGCTTCTTCAACAAGCATTATTAAAGGTTTTCTGTATGCTAGACCCTGTGCTAAGTGCTGGGATACAACTACAAAGAAAAAGAAAGACACTTCTTATTGTCAAGGAGCTCTAATTGGGGAAGATTAAAAAAAAATGGAAACTCCAGGATGGGAGGGACGTGAAAGTGTCTAGCAAAGGGACAGAGTAGGGAGAGTTTGGAGTACAGCATTGAGAAGAGTGAAGATGTGGCTGACCTGAGCACCTTCTTTAAAAGGAAGTTCTGAGAGGAACCATCCAGAAGAAGAGGCCACAGGCGCAGAGGGTAATTCTAATATGTGAATTTCAAAGATAGAGTGAACTTCCAGGATGAAGAGGTTTCTTGGCCTGGCCAAGCAAGTCTGGAGAGCAACAAAGACAACCTGTGTTCTGCAAACATACAGCACCACTGGGGGAAAAAAAAATATTGGCATTAAAAATATGGTCTCTGAAAATAGAATTGGAAACTTGCAGTCACTGAAAGCATGGTCCACTGATCCAGATGTAACCCAGACCACCTTCCTACACTTATTTAACTCTGTGATTACCATATTTTTTCCATCTCCAGCAACTGCCCAAAATATGGATTATCTATCCAATGGCATATATAATCAGGACATTAGTCATTGTTTATACTTGCTATTTTCCTCTGTGGATAGTTAGGTTGAAGGCTTGAATGATTATAAATCTCATTTAGGAAACTTTACAATGTTCCAGGGCTTGATGGTATTAACCCAACACCATCTGCAAACAAGAGCATGTGAGGGACCTCACCCTTCAAAGAAAATCCTTCTTCCATTTGGACTTGACCTGTTATCCATGATAATCATAAATGCCTTTTGAAAGCATATGACTGGCTCCTTGTTTTCAGTCTCCTTTAAAATTTGTAATCAGAAAGTCATTGGACAAAATAATTTCTATTGTTGCATCTTTTGGGGAATCTTGAATGATTTTAACGTATTCATAGGAAACGTTTTCCTGAGAAGAGTTTTGAAGGTGGTATTTTGTTTTACCAGAGCAAATGACTTTGCTGTATTCAACAAAGGGTAATTGTAGTGGTACCTTGTATTCTTTTCATCTTTCAGAGAAATATACAGATGTTGATGGCTTTAGAATATCACTTGTGAAAGGCTGTCTGTTTCTTTTTTCTTATTTTCATCAAGGGCATCCTCAATATGTATATGGATTGTTTTCACACTCATAAAATTTTTGTAGAGATGAGAGACTGGGCAGTTGAGTTTGTATCTATTACTAATTTCCCAGTTGTCTTTTTTTGTAATGATAACACCTATGGTTTTTTTCCCTCAAGAATTTGGTAAACTCTAGTCCTTTGATGCCCTCCAAACTGTGTTGGCTCCAACTAGGCTCTCTTCTGTATATATTTGATTTAGGTTTGACCTTTATTTTATCCCTTTCTGTGCCATTTCTACCTCTTCATGGAGTATGCATGATATTGTGATGGTAGAGTGCAGATGTGGTAGGTCCACCATCTTCAATAGAGCTTGTTATAGTTCTTGTTCTTTCCTACTTTTTGTCTGTCATCTTTCTAGTTTCATTGTTAAATGTTCCCAGGATGATCTGGTTTTCTCATATCTTTTGCCAAGCTTTCTGTAAACTCGTTTTTCCCTCCACTGCTTCTCACTGTTTTATGACATACTGCTACCCATAACCTTCCACCATCTTCCTCTGTAAAATTTTACAAATGAGTTTATAGTATAAACTGGTGTTACCCTTGGCTCCTATTTCTTCTTGCTTGGCAATGAAACCAAACATTTGCTGGTTAAGGTAGCTTAATCAGCTGCTTGCTGTACTTCAAAGAGGAAGACAAAGCCTGTGGTCCTGGTTCTGGGCTGTTTTTATGGCTCTTTTACACTGCTTTAAGGCCCTCTGTTAATATCTTGCTTTATAGCCCTTTCAACTTCTGGTTTGTAATGGCAGATGTGGCCTAGTCAGAAGCAAGAGTCAGTCTCTGACTGACTAACATACTGAAAGGATGTTAGGACTTTTTTAATCCCCCAAATGTACTACCAAGTTTCTTCAAGTTATTTGTTAAATAGACACAGAGAATCATAGAATTTTAGAATTGTGAGGAACCAGAGTGATCATTTAGGAAGACAGCATGTATTGGGGAATGAGCAACGGATTGGAAATCTGACCCAAGTTTGAATGATTTTTTTCTTCCTTAGTGAGTTGATCTGCTTACTGAGGAACAGTAGAGGAATTGGGCATGTCTATCCTGGATAGGAGAAGATTTAGGGAAAAAAGATTACTATTAAGTATTAGAAAGACCATCATCTAGGAAACGAATTGGATTTATTTTTCTTGGCCCATGAAGAAGAATCAGAAACAATGGAGAAGTTTGCAGAGAGTGGAATCATTTACCTAAGGAGGCACTGGAGATCTTCAAAAAGAAACTGGATGACCACAGGTTGATAATTTTGTAGAGCAGATTCTGATTCAGGAATAAGTTGACCTGGATGGTCCTAGAGGTTCCCTCTGGAGCTAAGATTCTATGATTTAGCTTTTGTGGACCTAGGCAGGTTGTTTCCCTTTTGGCCTTTAATAAAAGGATAATAATCCCTTCCTTTGTAAGATGAGGGGTTTGGGCTACATCTCTAACATCCTTCTAGCTCAAAATATTATGATCTTAGTCTAATACTTCATTTTATAGATAAGGAAACTAAAACTCAGAATTCATCTGACTATGACTATATTATTCCACCCTTCTGGCCCCCAGTTTTTTCAAATGTCTTTTGGTGAAACACTTCACTTGGCTGTGTCTCAGGTTCCTGTTTCTGATCTGATATTATCCCTGTCCCTCCTTCCCTTCAGTTCCCTCCACATGTATATGTGTGTGTGTGTGTGTGTGTGTGTGTGTATTGGAGTAGAAGGGTGTACACATAAACTTCTAAGTCCATAGCTGTGACACAGAAATCCCACTGCCATCAGCATTCAGGAGAGACACCCTCTTTTTCCCTGTTTCATCTTTGATTAGATATAGGCCACCTGCTGAGGTCTAATCAGCAGCATTAGCTGTTTTCTCCTCCCTTTCCTTTGAGATACAGTCTCTCCACCCAACTCCCCCCTAGGTCTTTACATGGGAAATCATAGCCCTCAAGGAGGATGGGGGAGATCTGGGGTTTTTCAGCTTTGGGGCATGAGCAGCAAAACCAAATTAACTCCCAAGTGGTTCATATCCCCATTTCATGCTATAGACTCCAACAATAAAGCCAACAGGAGGAAAAGTACAGAAACTTGGCCACAACTGCTTCCCCAAAGACTATTTCCTGTGTTACTGCTTTACTGACGTGCTTTTAAAGGACTTGAGTATAAGCCCCCCGGATTGCCACGGTGGGCCTTTGGGCTGTGGCCACCTGCCAGCCAAAATGTGTCTTTGCCCACCAACTCATTTCACACAGCTGTTGCAGGGGAAAGAATTTCCACTCAGCCCTGCTGACTTGGGCCAGATTCAAATAGGAGGCAGCCTTTTGTAGTAGAGAGAGGTCTGGCCTAGGAGAAAGGACACCTGGGCTCCATGCTCTGCCTCCATATAGCTATATAACTCTGGGTAGGGCTCATTAGCTTTCAGGACCTCAGATTTCTCATTTTACTTCTTTGCCATCTCTGGCCTTGCCCTTTTCATTAGAGTCCATTTGGGTTATTTCTGCTCCTTCCACCCCCAAAAGTGGACCTTACCCCCTAGAAACATCCTGGGTTTGATAGGCTAGCTTTGGCCTTATCTTGCTCAGTTCCAATAGTCTATACTGCTTCTCAGATATCTCCAACCAGGTCACCTGTCCTACCCCTACTCCTTTCCTACTCTCCTTTTTCTTTTCTCTTTAGAATGTAAACCCCTTGATGACAGAGCCTATCTTTCTACTAGTATATTTGAATTGCTGGATTTAGCACAAAGGCACAAAATAAGTGCCTAAGAAATTGTCTGTCTGTTCATCTATCTACTATCTATCTAGTGAAAATGTTGGAGCAGATGGATCTTTAAGGCTTCTTTCACTATGATTCTGAGAATGTTCTAATCTATGACTTTTGGGAGAGAGGGAGGGTGCACTGGCCCTAATCCCAATCAACTGCTCACCTCTAACCACCACCCCCACTTCAATCTTCTTGACTTTGGGGCTAAAAACAATCTGAAAACTTGTTAGTCCTAATGTCTACCTTGGCCAAAGTTTTACTCCTCTCTGAAAGCAGGACAGGGACAAGCTGAGGGAGGTGGGGGGAGGAACATTGAACAATGTTATATTCATAGAATATTAGAGTTAAAGGAAACCTTACAACTCATCTAATCCAATAGCCTCATTTTATCCTTGAGGCATCCTGATAGGTGGATGACTTTTCCAGTACCAAATAGCAAATAGAAAGTTTAGGGTTGAAACCCAGGTCTTCTGACTCTAAGACTAAAGGACTCACAACATACCTAGTGAAATGTAATCTCGGAAAGTGAATACAAATTATTATCTTTAGCAATTGCTAAGAGCTGGGCTAATATAGAAGTCAATTTTTCTTCAAGAAAAAAACACAATGAACTGTTATCTAAATAATGAGAGTGATCTCCATTTGAATTTTTTAAACAAGGCCCTTCAAAATTTCTCAGTAGGAAAATTAGTTTCTGCATTGGATTTTTTTTCCTCCCCCCTTTAGATACGTGGTGATTAAGGGGAAAAAAGATTTTTTTTCATTTAATTTCCTGTAGCAGATCCACAATATAAGCACAGATTTGTTACTTTCAGTGTGTGTGTATTTATATGTACCCACACATACCTTCACACAAAGGTTTTCTTTGTATGATATGACTTCTCCCTAAGGAAACTCCGAGCCAAATATACATTTAACTTTTAGAAGCTAGGGTTTGGTAGGTTGTGAAGAGATTGTAGGGAGGAGATATATCCTGAATTTGCTTTGTAGGGATCTAAAGTCAGCTTCAGCCTTCGGTCTTTGGTCTTTAGTTTGGAGGAAAGGGAAATATGGCTTTTGGGAACAGATTCAAATCCTCACACCTATACCTACCCCTCTCTAACAACCTCATTCTTTGCCCTCTAGATCCCACCCTACCACCCAACTTTCCTTGCTAGGTCATCAGGTGAGAAAACCTAGCAATCCAAATTCCCAAGGCCTCATAATTGCAGATTCACCTCTCTAGTACTCTTCCCTAGCTCCACCCCAAATCTGGTTTATTATTCAGAACACACATTTCCACATTCAGTAGTACAAGCAACTGCTTGGTGACAAACATACTTCTTCAAGCCTCAAGGTATAAGATATGTAATTAGATTTATAAAAAGCAAGATCTCAGCTCTCTGTTCCTAACTTTGTGGGACTGAGTTTGATTCCTGTTGTGTATCATGTAGCCAGCACCAGCATTTTGAGGAACCCTGGGGGATGAAGTGTGTGGGGGGTACCAGCATCTCTGTTTGCTGTGGTATGTTTGAACTCAGACAAGATAACATCTTTCATCTTACAGCTTTCTCAATCTTAAAGAGTCCTTCTCCAGTCTTAAAATATTTATGACTGCAGCCAATTCTATCACAAGGCACAAGGCACTTCAACATCTTGCGGGGGGGGGGGCGGGGCAGCAGGGTTTGTTTTATTTTATTTCTTCCTCTTCTGATAGAGAGGTGTGCAAGTGTGACCATGCTGGAGAGGACCAGTAGGAGTGATTTTCCCCTAGCTAGGCAGGTCTGGAATGCATATGAGCCCACAGCTGTTGCTGCTGGGCTGCCGCCTTTAAGGGCCACACTTGTTAGACAACAGCCCTGCCATCTGGGGATAGATGTTGGAGTAGTCTTGAATGTAGTGTTTGTCTTGTATGTTTAGGAATACTAATGAAATCAGTGTCAGCTGAGGAGGCAGATAAGGGCTGATACGTAGGAAGAAAGTGAGGAAAATGAAGGAGCAAGAAAATAGGAGAGAGAAGCTGAAGGAAGAGAATTAATGAGTTCTTAAAAAAAAAGTTGGGATAGAAAGAGGAGGAACTGGCTAGTAAAAAAGTCTTAAGGTTCAGTCAACTTTCCAATACCCACTCTAATGGATGGGAACAGTGGCGAGGATATTGCTAAAGGGGAACAAAGAAAAAAAATCCATTTATTTTGAGAATATATTTCTGTAGAATCTATTTTTAACACTGAGGGCCTCACATTCCTGAATATACGATGTTTAATATTGAAATGTGATAATGGAAGCCACAACATGATGCCTTAATTTAGGAGGATCTGGAGGGCTGTCCAGCTTCTCCATCTTGTTCTTATGTGCACATTCCTGAAACCAGCTTAATAAGACAGAGAGATACCATTGCCTCTTAGACTGAAGGGAATTATCATCCTAAGCAGAGTTGTACACGCTATATTTCCCCCATCCATTTGCTCCTTGAGATTCATATTTTTCTTGAATTTGATAATTATTAGACCTTTTGGTTTAAAAGATTTTCTGACGTACCATAACATGTGTCAGAGGAAAGGATGAGAGATGGGGAGCAGAATTGACAGAGGATTTAATTAAGTAGCATAGGTAATATTTGTCAATAAGACTTTTGGTGCAATATTTGCCCTAGGCAAAAGAATTGTTTTCAGAGTCCAGGAAAATCTAACTTCTTATTAGAAAGAGAAGTCAGAGAACACAGTGGATCTGATATCAGAGATGGAAGCATCAGACAGATTCACATTTTCATTAAATAAAACTTGACTCCTTCCCTTCATTTCTCTGATTGATGATCCCCTCCCCCACCTACCCCTCTCTCACTGGGGGTGGGGTCCAGCTCCAGTGAGCTGGATGAAATTGCCCTTTAAGAGTTCTGGTGACTGGTACAAATGTCTTCCTGATTTGTAAAATGGGCAAACCAGAGAAAAGTACATTTCACTGGCAGCATTCAAATTGGTTTCCAAAATATATGTACCCTCAGTTTGAGGTTGGGGTGTGTGTGTGTGAGAAAGAGTCAAGAAAGGCAGAAACAGAAATCATGAGGAACGGGCATAACTTCCTTGTTCTGCGGTGCACATGCCTGCCGCCCCTGCCCTGGCTACCTCATCCCATACATACTTTCCAACTGGAATTTGAACACTGGAGACCAATTAGGCAGCAACCAGTTCAAGAGCTATAAATTAAAGAGTAGTAATTAGAGTCTTCCCTTCTCTTAGTGTTGACATTTCAACTCAGAAACAAATGGGATACACACATTAGATCAGGATATAGGGTAAAGAGGAATTATATGGAAGGAATAGAGGTAGAGGCTGCCAGTGGTTAGTTTGGGGGAACTTTGTTGAAAGTAAGAGAGAGAAAATACTTAGCACTCATTTAGCCATTTTTGTCTGAGTGTTTTCAGGAGCTTAATGCATCAGAGAGTCAGGTTAAAGAGGGGACCTGAAATCTGGAAAAATATAGAGAGACTCTGGGACCCTTGCTAACAGTTAAGTGAAACACAGAAAATGGATACATAAAGATTATATAGATTCAGAGCTGTAAGGGACTGCAATTACCATCTAGTCTAGCCTTCTCATTTTGCATACGTGGAAACTGAGGTCCAGAGGTATTGTGACATAAGTAAGTTTATATACGTATTGGAGGCAAAGGTACTTATCTTCCCTCCTGCAGCCTCTGCCCTTCACTAGATATCTGTTTTTCTTTTCTTTTCTTTTTTTTGCTTTTTCTTTGGAGGGCAATTGGGGTTAAGTGACTTGCCCAAAGTCACACAGCTAGTAAGTGTTAAGTGTCTGAGGCTGGATTTGAACCCAGGTCTTCCTGACTCCATGGCTGGTCCTCTATTCACTGTGCCACCTAGCAGCCCCTAGAGATAATCTGTTTTTCTGTTAAAAAAATACTATTGTATTGGGTTAAAAATAAATAAGAATCAAGGGCTAAAAGGGGCAAGAAAGGTTGCTGCATGGGTATTTGGAGCCTAACAATGTAACCAAAGTTCCTAAGACTTTGAAGTTGTCCTGGGGACTCAAGGACCATTTTATTTTTTCCATATAGGTTTAGACTCTTTGGAACTAAATGTGAATTCCCCAGTGTTTGGCGGCTTGCTCTCTGCAATTGGGTAACATGAGCTTTTTTCCTTGAACTATTTCATTCCTCTTTGTCCAAACAGGAAAGACTGGTATTCAGGGTTCTCCCATAAAAACAAGAAGCTGTTCACACTTATCTCAACGCCACCAAAATCCCCGTGTGATTTCAGCCTGGGAGTGGGCACACCCTTCCCGGAATTTAGACCATTCTTGGGCCTTGTATGGAATGGGAGGGGTTCAGCTTGGTCCCAGGAAGAGAGATGGGTTCTGGAATCTCTGCTTATGACTTTATTGACACGTCCCTATTGGTTTGGGGGTCATGGAGGTGAGGGATCACAGGCCATTCCAGTGATAGATGGGCTGAGTTCATAAGGAGAAACATAAAGAAGACAAAGAAAAAAAAAAACTCCAACTCACTCCCAGTAGATTCTCTTGATTATCTCCTTCCAGTGGGCTGGGTGGGCCTGGGAAATGTACATTTCATTTATTTGATTAAGAACCAAAGGGAACAGAAGGAGAGGAAGGTCTTAGTGAGGGAAAACAATGATGTTGCTTTTTATTGGGCTGGATAAGAAAGTCCTTTCTTAGAGTGTTGTAAGGAAGGGATGGAAAATAGTCTGTCCACTAGGTCATTCCATCCACCCAGAAGAGATTAGTATAGAAAACTCCCCATAATTCACTTGCATGTTTTTATTCCAGGGAAATTTAAATGGCAAATGTAATCGACTTCCCATAATTGCCTTAAGGGAGCTTTTTCATCCCATTTACCCTCACTCATGTAGAGATATAAATGACGAAAGCTCGAAATTTGGCTAATGTCTACAATGAGGAAAGAACAGTTAGCAAATTCCTGTATTGCATTTCTTGTTAGCCTTCAAAAACAGATTAAGTTAAGACTTTGGCCTCATGAGAGCTATTAAACTGAATTTGCACTTCATAACCTTGCATTTCACACTGGGGAACGAGGCATAGCAAACACCCTTTCATAGGATAAGAGCTGTAATAAAGGCATAAGACCTTTCTTAAAGGTTTTCAGTATAGGACACTAAAGATGTCTAAGCTTGTCAATTGTTAGTTCCCCACTGAAGATTAGTTTTCAACCTTGGGCTAGCCATTTAACTTCTCTGGGTCTCAGTCTGTAAAATAAGAGAGTCAGACAAGCTGATCTCTAGTGTTTCTTTCTGCTTGAAAATCAGATGATACCAATAAGCAAGAATAAAATCTTTATTTGGGAAAAATATATTAATATATGTCTGACATAATTTTTAATTTAACAATTCAGGACAACAAAATATTAAGTAGTTTCCTAGGTGCTAGAGGGGAAAGTCTAAGGTTCCTTCCTTCCTTCCTTCTTTCCTTCCTTCCTTCTTCACATATACGCTCCAGTTTGAACCCTCCTTGGTGAGGAAGAAAAGCAATTAAGCAAGAACCTAATGACATAGCACCTCAATCTGCAATGTATACAATATTCCGTTTAAGGAGCCCTCCTGGACCCAAGGCTGATTTCCTGTAATGTGAGGAGAGAGTTTCTCCTGGAGTTTCACTGGTTTTTCAGTTACCCCTAGTTCAACTTTCCTTTAATAATTTTTTCATTTACATTGTTGTCACTGCATATTTTTGGGGGGAGGGTTGCTTATTCCTCTGCATCAGTTCATATAAATCTTTCTTGTTTCTCTGAGTTTCTTGCCATAAGTAATTTCTTATAATGTAAGTCACTTTTTCTTGAATAATTCCAAATTGACTTAGAAAATTACTGAGTTACTTCATAGTTCTACCCATAGTATAGCAGTATACCTGTTTCCCCATAGACTTTTCAACCTTGTTTGTTCCCACCTCTTGTTATTTTTGTCAATTTGCAAGTTATTTTGCTTTTCATTTTTCTTAGTGATTCAGATCATATTTTAATGTGGTCATTTATAATTTTTCAATTCTTTTTAAAACCTTTTTTTAAATATCCTTTGATCACTTATCTATTAGAGAATGGTTCTTGGTGTTATTTATTTGTATTAATTGCCTGTATGTTTGGGATACAGATTGTTGTTGGTGATATTTGATGCACATATTTT
>CM053582.1:478530778-478561798 GCA_028627135.1 Pseudochirops cupreus
CCAAGCATTCTGCTAAGTATAGGGGAAAGAAGGAAAGAAAGAAAGAGGGAAGCAAGGAAGGAAGGAAGGAAGGAAGGAAGGAAGGAAGGAAGGAATGGAGGAAGGAAAGGAGGGAGGGAGGAAGGAAGGAAGGAAGGAAGGAAGGAAGAGAAGGAAGATAAGAATGGAGGAAAGAAGTGAGGGAGGAAGGGAGGAAGGAAGGAATGGAGGAAGGAAGGAAAGAATGAAGGAAGGAAGGAAAGAGGGAAGGAGGGAGGAAGAGAAAGAGAGAGACAGGGACAGAGACAGACACAGAGACAGAGACAGAGAGACAGAGAGAGAGAGACAGAGAGAGAGAGAGAGAGACAGAGAGAGAGAGAGAGAGAGAGAGAGAGAGAGAGAGAATGAATCTCCTTCCAAGGAGCTTACAATCTCATAGAAGTAGAGAAACTGAAAACGGATAGGTGCAAACGATATCAAGGACAAATTCGAGATAATCTCAGAGGTAAGTCGCTAAGAGTAAGAAGGACTGGGAAAGGAACTTGAAGGCAATCAGGGAAACCAGGAGAAGGGAAACAGTTCCAGGAATGGGGGATACCTAGTAAAAATGCCTTAATTAAGAAAATGCAGTGTTGTATTAGGAACAGCAAGGAGGCCAGTATCATTATATCACCAAGTTATGGGAATAAGTAATGTATAAGACCAGAAAAGGAAAAGGGTGCCAGTTTATGAAGGGTTTTAAAAGCAAGTCAGAGGGTTTGCTATGTGATCTTGGAGGTAATAGGGAGACACTGTAGTTTACCGAATGGAGGAGAAAGAATATGATCATATCCATGCTTTAGGAAAAATCAGTTTGACAGCCAAAAGGGGAATGAACTAGAAAGGGTAGAGATTTGAGGCAGGGAGACCAGAGAGCAGACAATAGTCTAAGCATGAGATTACAAGGAGCCTGCACCAGGGTAGTGGCAGTGTCAAAGGAGAGAGGACAGCATATACTAGACATGTTACAAAGTTAGAAATGTCAGGACTTGGCAATTGATTGGATATGGAGGGTAAGAGAGAGTATGAGAAGTCAAGGTTGAGAGGTTTGGTGAATGGGAAGATGGTGGTATCCTCAACAGTAATGATAGTTAGAAGGAAGAGGAGAGGGAGGATAGAGAAGCTAATAAGTTCTGTTCTGTACATGTTGAGTGTAAGATGTGTATGAAACATTTCATATCTTAAATATACAGCTAGATACATTAGAATGGAGAACAGGAGAGAGGTTAAGGACTGGACAAATAGATATAAACATCATCTGCATGAAGAAGATAATTGAATCCATGGAGCAAATGGAATCACCAAGAAAAATAATATAGAGGGAGAAGAGAAAAGACCTACGGTGGATTCTTGGGGAGACACCCAAAGTTAGTGTGTATGACCTAGATGAAGATCAAGCAAAGGAGTTTAAGAATGAATGATCAGATAGGTAGAAGGAGAATGAGGAGAGAACATCATCACAAAAGCCTAGGAAGAAGCTATCATCAAGAAGAAAAGGTGATGGATAGTAGTATTAAAGGCTGCAGAGAAGTCAAGAAGAATGAAGAGTGAGGAAAGGATATTAGATTTGGCAATTAAAAATCATTGATAACTTGGTAAAGACACATTTCAGTTGAATGACAAGGTCAGAAGTCAGACAGGAAAATTGAGGAGTGTGAAATGGAAGAAATTGGCAACACTGATTATAGATAACCTTATAGCACTTTAGTCATAAAAGGGAGGAGAGCTAGAGAATGATAGCAAGCAGGGATGGATAGATCAAGTGAAGGAATTTTTTATGATGGAGGAAACATGAATATGACTGTAGCCATCAGGCACCCCACTAGTAGATAAGGAGAGAGTGAAAAAAAGGTGAGAGAGTAAGGATGACAGAGGGGACTCTCCCCTGGTGAAGATCGTGGTCATCCTTTGTTCTCAAAGAGTACCAAAATGACATCACTATGCTAGAATCAAGTTACAGTGCATCTGACCATGGCTGATCAGACCAATACAAGCTTGGAATGAACTATCACAGGTCAGGCACAAATAGCCCACATGAATATTTGGGATGGACTCTCTAAATCTGAGCACCTCATGTTTCTTTTGACCTGTTTCAATTCTGCTTTGCTCATGGAGCACAGAGCCTTCTCTGATATGGGTATGCCATACTGAAAGATCCTATGCCAATATCTCCCATGTCATACAATCAATTCCAAAGTTATTAAGAGAGAACTTGAGAGTGTCATGAATCAATTTTTTTTGACCACCAGGTGAGCACTTGCCCTATGTGACTTCTCCATAAAATAGTCTTTTCAGCAAGCGAACGTGTTGCAGTCAAATGTCATGGCCAGCCCATCAGAGTTGCACTCTCTGAAGTAGAGTTTGAATACTTGGCAGTTTAGTTCAAGAAAGGATCTTAGTGTCTGGGATCTTATCCTGCCAAGTGATCTTCAGAATCTTCCTAAGACAATACAGACGGAAGTGATTCAGTTTCTTGGCATGGTGTTAGTATACTGGCCAGGTTTTATAGGCATACAACAATGAAGTCAACACAATGGCTCTGAAGACCTTCAGTTTCGTAGTCAGTCTTCTCTCCCATACTTTCCTTCAGAGCCTACCAAACCCTGAACTAGCTCTGGAAATGTGGGCATTAATGTCATCATGTGTACATCCCTGGAAAGTACACAAGGTAAGTGAACTTATCCACAGCATTCAAAACTTCTCCATTTGCTGTAATCAATTGTTCCACATACGGTTGGTGTGGTGGTGGCAACTGATGGAACACCTGTCTTTTCTTGGTGTTGATAGGCCAAAATTAGCACAAGCAGCTAAGAATCAAGCCATATTTTGTTGCATTTCAGCTTCAGGGGCTGCATTGACTGCACAATCATCTGCAAACAGAAAATCATGCACTAACACTCCCTCCACTTTAGTCTTGACTTGTAGCATTTTCAAGTTGAAAAATTTATCATCAGTGTGATAGCTGACCTTGATGCCATGTTCATCCTCATTGAAGGCATTTGACAACATGAACATCATGCTAAAAAGCATGAGAACAAGCACACATCTTCCCTAAACACACCTTATGCCCCTGGTGAAGATAGGACACAATAAAACCACTTGTAAACGTAGAAGGGTCTATCTTGGCAAAAAGAAGAACCATCTCTTCATAAAGGAGGACATAGTGACAAAACCTATCTGAATGATGTGACATGAGGAGGAGGGAAAAGGAGAAAGTTCTCAGAAAATGGCCTACTTTTTTTTAAAGAAATATTAGTCAAGGTTCTCACCTGAGAGGGTGGAGAGAGGATGAGCCATGGAAGGTTATGATGAGTGGGACAGTGAATCTATTAGAAAAATGCAAAAGGAGTGCCTTGCCACAGTAAGGGCCCAGTGGAGATTATGTAACATAAATTTGTAGTGGATCCAGTCAGCATGGCTTCATGATTTTTTCAAACTTTGTTCATCAGCATGTGAGTAAGAGGCAAGGCAGCAGATGGTGAGAACAATAAAAGGCTGAGACTCAGCTGGGTAACATCAGATATCTTTAAATCTATTTTTTACTTTCTTTCATTCTTTTTTTTTATTTGAGTCTCCTTGTACAAAATGACTAATATGAAAATGTTCTACATGATTACACATGTATAAACTATATCAGATTGCTTACTGTTTCAGGGAAGGAGGCGGGAAAGGATAGAATTTGGAATTCAAAACTTTGAAAAAAAGTTTTAAAAATTGTTTTAACATGTAATTAGGGGAAATAAAGTATGATATTGGAAATAATATAATGGAGTAAGGAACTGGAGAAAAGAAGATAACATAGCGTTGAATTGGTTCATTGAGGATTGAAGATGGGCACAAAAAGAAAGAGTGCCTAGTACAGAGGTGATGGCCTGGGAAAGAGCTCAAAGGTGAAGGTCAAGTGAAGTCAAAGTGAGGAGGAAGAACAGGGTAAGAGGAAGTAAAGTAGAAAGAGAGGTGTAACGGCAATAGATTATGATCAGATAAAGGAATTTCAGAGTTCTTGAACATGGAAGTGGAACACTTAAGGGTGATGCTAAAATCAAGAGTATGAACTCTCTATGTTTAATTAATTACTGAAATGCAGTAAAAACAAAAAAAGAGTAGGTAATGGGAAATGAGTAAATTGAGGCAAAGAGAGGTTAGAATATTTGAAGGGGTATAAATATGTATGTTGAAGTGCCATAGTATGATGGCAGGGATTGGGTAAGAGAGAACGATCATGAGCCAAGCACTGAGAAAGGAAGGTCAATAAAAAACACCACCCAGAATTTTGATTAAGTGTTAAATATAGATTGAATTAACTTCAAAACAGGAGAAGTTACTGAGTGATGATAGTAGAGAGACAATTTGGAAGTGATAGTATGGTGCAAGAAGTATTCTAATTTCTCTACTATATCCAGTGAGTCCAGAGTTAGGAGTGAAAGTCTAAATAGTGATAGAAAAGATGACCCCAGAAGTTGAGTCATTAAGCAAGAACCAGCTCTCAGTGAGTGCAAAGAAGATGGAGAAAGCAAGAAAGGAAAAAAGTAGTTTAAGATGAAAGCTAGTTTGTTGCCTATGGAGTAAGCATAGATTTACTCCAGGTAATATAATGTTTCCCTTATTCTAAATTTCTATCGCCCTTATTCCATGGCCTAGTGTTATTTTCTAACTAATTCTTCCTAGAGTGGAAGTTCCTCAAAGATGAGAGGATATCTTCTATATGTTTTGTACCTCACACATGGTAAGACAGGGTGATAGGCATGCCTCAGTTTCCTCATCTGCAAAGTGGAGATAATAGAATCTCCCTCTCAGGGTGTTATGAGGTGTTATCTTATTAAAATAAGATAATGTTAGGAAAGTGTTTTGCAAACCTTACAGCACTATACAAATGCTATTAGTACTATTAATTATATCATTATACTCGAGCAAACACCACCCCCTACCATAGAAAAGTGGTAAAGGTGATTAAAAGGATGGGAAATGGTTGCTGTGGGTGAAAAATGAAAGAATTTATAGGCGTTTAATACAGAAAAGAGAAAACTAAGGGAGAGCTATAGGACTGTCTTCATGTTTATAAATCCAATAATAAAGGCTAACATTTATATAGTATAGATAGGCTTATAAAGAGTTTTATACACATCAAGATTTGTATATATGAGGAGATACTACATAGTTGTTCTCACTTTCCACAGAAGACTGAAGAAAAGAAAATTGGTTTAAATTAAAAAGCAGGAAAGATATTAGTAGTTCATAAGAAAGAACTTATTGATAATCCATAGAAATGAAATATGGAGGAGTCCCTGAAGATCTTCCAAGAAGTAGAGAGCCTGTGTTCTCTCTATGATGATTTAGATCTTCCCTTGCCTAAAGGCAGGATGTTGAACCAAAGTTAGTTTTAGGCCTTCTGAAACAAAAGGAGAAGGAGATGCAGTCTCACTCCATGCCCCATTCAAACATTGGATTAAATTAATTCCATTCACCAGCATTTTGTGTTAAGGTTATCTGAGCATTTATCCTAATCATATTGCCTTCACAACTATTGCTTCCCCTAAACCATTCAGCTTTCAAGAAATAAGTCTTTCTTGGTATTTATCAATGTGGTGAAATGGAAAGAACATTACTGACCTTGGAGTCAGTGGAACTTGATTCTGGTCCAAGCCCTGATACTACCAACTGTGTGACCTTGGGCAAATCATCTCACTTTCTTTGGCCACAGTAAAAGTAAATGGCCTGGATAATGCCTCAGATCCTTTCTTGTTTCAAAATCCTCGGATTATAGAATAAATAAAAGATTTCCATGGATGTCTTCCTAAGGTATTGTGTCATTTTTTGCCTCCATTCCTCTACCCACACATAGACGTATCATCTGCTATGACCCTAGGAACGCAAAGAATGAAATTGGAGAGGGCCCTTCCTGACTCTCTCAGCTTGCTCCAGAATGAGATTGACACTACCATATTAACACCAATCATTCCTGGCTGCTAACTAATTTGCCTACCTTAGGATACCCAAATTTTGACTGCCAGGTACCTTTTTGGTATTTTGATTTTGGCTCAGTGCTAGTGGCATCCATGGTCTGCTCTAGTCTGACTGGTGTGTGGCTATGCCAGGCTTGTGTTACTGTTCCCAGGAGATGGAGTGGATATCCAAAGCTGTTTTCCTGTCTGCTTGTCAGAATGTGAATGAGAAAAGAATCATGTAGCAAAGGTAAAGCCTCTGTAATATCTGCATTTCACAGAAAGAAAAGATGTCCTTTGAGAGCAGAGGTAGTAGAAAAAGCTCCTTTAAAAGAGTGTTATTACTGTGTGAAGGGAGAAACATGGACAAATTTTATGTCACACAAGGAAAGGCGTAATGGTACAGTGGACAGAGCTATGGATTGAGAGTCAAAGGAGGATCCAGGTTCAAATGGGAAAGGGGGGAGGGAAAGATCAGCAATTAATCTACCTGGGGCAAAAGGAAGTTATTTGTCCAAGATCATATAACCTAAAGATATAACAGCTGAGATTTCAACGCATGTTGTTGTTGTTCAGTTGTTCAGTCATGTCTGACTCTTAAAGACCTCATAGACCATAGCACACAAGGCTCTTCTGTCCTCCACTATCTCCCAAAATCTATGCAAGCTCATGTTCAATGATTCCATGACACTGTGTCATTCTCTTGCATCATCTTCTCCTTTTGTCTTCAATCTTTCCCCAACATCAGCATCTTTTTCAATGAGTCCTGACTTCTCATTATGTAGCCAAAATATTTAAGCTTCAACTTCAACATTTGACCTTTTTTCTTTTGCCTTCAATCTTTCCCAACATCAGGGTCTTTTCCAATGAGTCCTGTCTTCTCTTTAAGTGGTCAGAGTATCTAAGATTTAGCTTCAGTGTTTGACCTTCCAATTAATGGCCTGAATTAATTTCTTTAAACATTATTTGATTTGATCTCTTTACTGTCCAAGGAACTCTTAAAAGTCTTCTCCAGTGCCACAATTCGAAGGTGTTGATTTCATGGTGCTCAGCTTTCCTCATAGTCATACAATGGAAAAACCATGGCTTTGACTATACAGACTTTTGTTGGCAAGGTGATGTTTCTGCTTTTTAGTATGCTCTCCATATTTGCCATAGCTTTCCTTCTAAGAAGCTGACATCTTTTAATTTCGTGGTTACAGTTACTGTCTACAGTGATATTTCAGGTCATGAATATAAAATTGAACACTGTTTCCATTTCTTCTCTCTCTATTTGCTAGGAAGTGATGGGACCAGTTGCCATGATCTTAGGGGGTTTGGGGTTTGTTTTCCTTTGTTTTTGTTTTTTGGTTTGTTTGGGTTTTTTTTTTTATGTTAAACTTCAAACCAGCTTTTATACTTTCCTCTTTCACCCTCATCAAAAGGCTTCTTAATTCTTCACTTTCTGCCATTCCAGTGGTATTGTCAGCACATCTGAGAGTGTTGATATTTCTCCCAGCAACATTAATTCTGACTTTTGACTCATCCTGCCTGGCATTTCTCATGATGTATTCTGTGTATAAGTTGAATAAATAAGGTGACAATATACAGCCTTGTCATACTCCTTTCACAATCTTAAACCAAGCAGTTGTTCCCTGTTCAGTTCTAACTGTTGCTTCTTGGCCTGCATACAAGTTCCTCTGGAAACAAGTAAGATGATCTGGTACTCCTACCTCTTTGAGGACTTGCCACCTTTTGTTGTGATACATAAAATCAAATTTTTAGGTGTAGTCAAGCAAAAGTAAATGTTTTTCTGGAACTACCTGGCTTTCTCCATAATCCAAGAAATTAGAAAATTTAGCAATTTAGTCTCTAGTTCCTCTGCCTCTTTGAAAAGCAGAAGGTAGTTTTCTGTTGACATATTGCAGAAGCCTAGCTTGCAGAATCTTAAATATAACCTTGCAGGTGTATAAGATTAGCACAATTGTTCAGCAATTTGAATATTCTTTGTCAGGGCCCTCTTTTTACGATTAGGACATAAATTGATCTTTTCCAATCCCAGGGTCACTACTGAGTTTTCCAAATCTGCTGGCATATTGAGTATAGCACTTTGATGGCATCATCTTTTAGGATTTTAAACAACTGAGCTGGAATTCTGCCACTTCCATTAGTTGTATTATTAGCAATGCTTCCTAAGGCCAACTTGACTTCATTCTCCAGGATGTATAATTCTAGATCAGGAACTACACCATTGCGGTTACTGGGGATGTTAAGATCTTTCTTGTGGAGTCCTTCTGTTTATTCTAGTTGCCTCTTCTTAATCTCTTCTACTTCTGTTAAAACCCTACCATTTTTGTTTTATCATGCACATTTTTGGATGACATGTTCCCTTGATATCTCTAATTTTCCTGAAGAGATCTCTTGTCTTTCCTATTCTGTTGTTTTCTTCTATTTCTTTGCATTGCTCATTTAAGAAATCCTTCTTATCTCTCCTTGCAATTCTCTGGAATTCTGAAAGCAGTTGGAGATATCTTTCCCTTGCTCCTTTCCTTTTTACCTTTCCTTCTTTCCTCAGCTATTTGTAAAACCTCATCAGACAGTCATTTTGCTTTCTTGCTCTTCTTTTTCTTTGGAATTTTTTTATTGTTGCCTCCTTCACAATATTGCAGACTTCTGTCCATAGTTCTTCAGGTACCCTCTCTACTAAATCTAATCCCTTAAATCTATTCATCACTTCTACTTCATATTCATAAGGGATGCTAGTTAGGTCATATCTATACAGTCTAATGGTTTTTCCCTGCTTTCTTCAATTTAAGTCTGAATTTTGCAATAAGAAGCTCATGATCTGAGCCAGCCACAGGTCCTGTTTTAACTGACTATATAGAGCTTCTCCACTTTTAACTGCAAAGTGTATAATTAATCTGATTTTTATATTGACCATCTGGCAATGTCCAGGTGTGGAATCATCTTTTGGGTTGTTGAAAAAGAGTGTTTGTTATGACCAACACAATATCTTGATAAAATTCTATTAGTCTTTGTCTGGCTTTATTTTGCATTCCAAGGTTAAACTTGCCTCTTATTCCAATTATCTTTTGATTTCCTACTTTAGCATTCCAAGTCTCTATGATGAAGGTGACATCTGACATCTTTTTTTGATGTTATTTCTAAGAAAGTCTCCAATACATTCCTCCTTACTATGAGCCTAATACTATGTCCTCTTTACCCAAAATCATGTGAACCCTGTATACTTCTGCTCTGTGACCAAAGTCAAAATCAATATTTGGTCCTGACTAGTTCTAATGGCTATACATTTCCAATGCTTCCATCTCCCCCCAATTTTCTTCATATCTCTTTCCAGGGATTTTTAGGAAGCTTCCTTCAGGCCTCCTTTATTTTGACCTGAATTCCTTTGGGGATATTCATTGTCCAATTACACAGAATACACAGATTTTTTCCCCCTGTTTCTTTCAGTCCCACTTTGCACATAACATTTATATTTCTAGAGCACTTTTTTTTCCTTGGGAATTTCCAGCTGTATATTTTTATACCCATGAAATATCAACTGTGCCTTTGAAAGAACAAAGAGTCAATAGCAGAAGCACTGAGACACCTTGCTTCCTTTTTTAGGGTTTTGTAACAATTTGGTTCTTGATAGGTCTGAACAATTCAGCCTTCAAAAACCCCAGTGTGATCTACTAAGGAAGCAGCCTGTGTAACCCCAAACTAGGAGGAACTAGAATGGAGAAGATAGCCATCTCACCTCCCAGTTAACTAGAAACCAGACCAACATAGGCCAACCCACTCTGCTGAGCATTCTGAAACTCAGAGAGGAAGGCATCCTGGCCCTGGAAGTATTTCTCTCTTCCTTCTGCTCTAGGAAGGATGACCAAACCTTGAAGGTGATATATCAAGAAGCATGCTAGATAAAACACTTATAAGGAGATGGTTTTTCTATTGTAATTGTAGCAAATGAAAAGCACTTATTAATTGCTTACTATGTTCCATGTACTGAGTTAAATGTTGGGGCTTAAAAAAAGAAAGGTAAAAACCACCCCTATTCTGAAGAAGCATACATTCTAATAGAGGAAACAACATATAAATAACTTGGTACATACAAGATATATCAAGAGAGTGTATGAAGGTTCTGAAAATGAAAGACATTAGGAACTGAGGGGACTGGGAAAGGCCTCTGGCAAAAAGTGGCATTTACCAGGGTCCTTTTCTGTATCTATATCCACAGAGATCTGAGCATGGTTCCCAAGCACTTGGACAGAGTAGGAATGGGGAAGGGTTGCATTTTCCTTTAACACTCCTCCAAGGAAACTGAACAATATCAAGATGCTCTCCATATCCCCGCTGTTCAGTGATGCTATTACTCTTTCCTGAGCTTTGGGACTTCTGCAATATCACCGAGCATTGTCTAGTATCAAAATCAAGATGTGCCATGGATCTGAAAACTTAACTCTTCTGGGAGGTTGTCTTAGGAAGATTGGGCTGCCCTTCCACAAAGTAAGTTAATTGAGGAGATGGAACTAAATTTTAGCCCCTTTGGAACTAAGTTCCATGCTCTCCTTTCTCTACAACTCTCTCCCTTCCTACTGGCACCTAAAATTCTAATTGTAGCCCAAACCCTAGTATGGCACCAATGGCAACTCTGTACACCTCTGAAAACTTTGGTGTCCACATCTGTAAAATGAGGAAATTAGTACTTATACCACTTTCCTCACACAAAACTCATCTTCATGAGTTCAAATCTGGCCTCAAAAACTTACTAGCTATGTGACCCTGGGCAAGTTACTTAACCTTATTTGCCTCAGTTCCTCATCTATAAAATGAACTGGAGAAAGAAATGACAAACCACTCCCATATGTCAGCCAATAAAACTCAAAATGGGGTCACAAAGAGTCAGCACAACTGAAAAATCCCTGGTAATTGGTCATCTAGGCTCCTTTTGAACTGAGGGAAATCCCCTCCTTCCAGAAGCAGCTCATTGCCCCCTTTGGGTAGTTCTGTGAGGAAGCTTTTTTCTTACATTGAGTCTAAGCCTGTATTTTACAATTTCTAACTGTACCTAGTACCAATCTCTAGGCCAAAACAGAATAAACATAATGTCTCTTCCACATGAGAGCTTTTCAGACATTTGACAACTATCATATCTTTGCTGTTGTTGTTATGAATGAGGACAGAACAAATATGTCATAACTGCCTTTGGCATTGTGGAAGTTAGGACAACAAGATGAACTTAGAGACCTAGAATGGGAAAACTAGGGAAATGGGGAACAGAAATATCAAAATGCCTTTTCAGAACTTAAGATTACTAGTCAGAAATCGGATATGTGATTCAGTGCATAGAGCATGAGACAGAGACAGGGAGGTACAAGTTTGAATCCTGCTTCAGACACTTACCAACTGTAAATTATTTAACTTGAAAAACCTACAAGCCAAGACTAAAGTGGAAGGAAAGTTGATTTATGATTTTTTGTTCACAATGATTATACATTTAATGCAACCTTGAAGCTGAAATGTAACAAAGTATAGATTGATTTTCTGCTACTTATGCTAATTTTGGTCTGGCAATTAAAACCAAGAAAACACAGGTGACTCACCAGGAAGCACCAAACCATCCATACATGGAACCATCAGTTATAGCTAATAGAGTAAGTTCACTTACCTTAGCAGTATACTTTCCAGGGATAATGAGGTTGAAGCACATATTACCAGAGCTAGCTCAGTGTTTGGGGTGTGTAGAAAAAAGTGGGGGATAGAAGAAATATTAGACTTGCTAACAAATCAAAGATCTACAAGGCCATTGTGCTGACCTCATTGTTGTATGCCTGTGAAACCTATCAGCACCATGCCAGAAAACTGAATTGCTTCCATTTGAATTGTCTTAGGAAGTTTCTGAATGTCTGGAAGGTTAAGGTACCAGACACTGAGGTCCCTTCTCAAATTAAACTGCCAAATATTCAAACTCTACTACAGAGAGCACAATTCTAATGGGCCGCCCACATTGTTCAAATGTCAAACATAAGCTTACCTAAAAGACTACTTTATGGAGAACTCACACAGGGCAAGCTTTCAAATGGTGGTCAGAAGAAGTGATAGACAGACACTCACATTCTCTCTGAAGAACTTTGGAATTGATTGTGTGACATGGGAGATACTGGCACAGGACTGGTCATCATGGTGTACCTACATCAAAAAAAGGCTCTGTGCTCTAGAAACAAAGCAGAATTGAAGTAGTTCAAAAGAAATGTGAGAGATGCAAATTTAGAGAGTCCACTCCAAATGTTCACATGGACTCCTTGTGCCCAACCTTTGGGAGAACATTCCAAGGTTGCATTGGTCTGATCAGTCATGGTGAGATACACTATTACTTGACTCTAATATAGTGATGCCATTTTGGTCCTCTTTGAGAATGAAGGAAAACAACCAACTGTGTGATCTCAGGCAAATCATTTAATTTGTCTCGTGCTCAGTTTCCTTATCTGTAAAATTTAGTTGATGCAGAGGCTGAAGTTGGCATGTCCAATACAGGAACAACTAATAGTCTAGTTTAATTAGTTTTTGTTTTTGTTTTTGTTTTTTTTTTTTTTTTGCTTTTTGGAGGGCAGTTTGAGGTTAAGTGACTTGCCCAAGATCACACAGCTAGTTTTTGTGTCGTGTCTGAGTCCAAATTTGAACTCAAGTCCTCCTGATTCCAGGGCCAGTGCTCTATTCACTGCACCACGTAGCTGCACCCAGTCTAGTTTAATTAGAATGCAGCATGTGTGAGAGATGGAATAATGTGAAATTAGGATAGAGAAGCAGTTTGGAACCACATCCTGGTGCACTTTAATAGCCAGGTTTACATTTTATCCTATGGACGACAGGAAGTCCCTCAAGGTTTTTGAGCAGGGAATTTATGTGGTAATAACTATGCCTTAGAAACATTATCCAGATAGGCATGAAGATAGACTGGTCATTGTAGGCAAAGAGATACATTAAGAGGCTATTAGAATAAGCCCAGTAAAAGGTTACTTCTGGAGTCATTTTCAATGCTAAGATCCTTTACTAAGACCTAAGAAACAAAGCATGGTGGAGTAGCTAGAGTCCAGAACTAGAAAGTAGTAAGATCTGGTTCAAGTCCCACATCTGATACTGTGTGACCCCAGAAAATTCAACCTCTCTGAGCCTGAGTTGCCTCATCTGAAAAATGTTGAACTTGATAATATCTTGGTTCCCTTTTACCTCTAAGTCTACTATCCTATGACTTTTAGCAAAATCCAGAACATTCTCTTATTTCAGCATCAATCAGCCTCCTAGAAGCTCATAGATGCTTTGGAAACCACTCATGGACTGACCCTTGGAGGGACCATGGGCCCCCATATTAAGAACGCTAATTCTAAGATGGACTGTTGAAAAGATTTCTAGAAAATATAAAATGCAAATGAGATGCTGGGCAGTACCTCAGGAGGAAACATGACAGGAAAAAATCGGAAAATCTGGGTTCTACTCCTGGCATGGTCACTTACTAGATGTGTGACTTTGGTCAAGTCAATTGATCTCTGGTCCTCAGTTTCCTCCTCTATAAAATAATAAGCTTGAACTGGATGATAGTAAGGTCTATTCCAATTCCAATGTCCTGTGATTTTGATCAAGGAAACACCAGAAGCTCAAGTCAGGTGCTAACCCAAACTTCTTGTTACTTGGAAAGACAGTCCTTGGAAAGGAAGGAGAATCAGACCCAGTGATGATAACCTTCTCTTGCCTGAGCTTTGCAGCAAAACTGATCACCATCTTCTGACAACCTTTTGATGTAGTTGTTCATGGAAAATTAATTGGAAATGAAGATGAAATTCTAGAACTCTTTTAATTTGCAAAGCTTTGTTCTCCAGGGAGTCAGAGCACGAAAACAGATGGGGACTCTCCTCACATCAGAGGGGATACAATGCAGCTGACTCCAAAATAATCGAAAGCAACTGGATGGAAAACCACATAATAATAGCACTAATAATACCTTGTTTTAATTACTGCTTTACATTTTCTCACATAAATAGTGAGAAGAGTCTCCAGTGAGACTATTTATGTGAAATATACAACTGCCTATGAGATAAGAAAGGAAGGGACTGTTATCTCCCTAGGGATAGGAACATAGATATGTGTGGAGATAAGGATGTGTATAGGTGCAGGGATGCAGCTGTTGCTAGTGACTGGATCTGTGATGTCATTGGTATGGAGAGGTCCTGGGTGATGAAACACTCTATGTCAATGCAAATTGACACCTCTTCTGCAATCTATAGTTTTGGAGACAACCAGGGAAAGAACACGAGTCACTGGAGTCAGAGAACTAGAATTATAATCCCAATTACTACTGCTGGGTCATTTCACTTCTCTTGGTGTCAGTTTCTTCCTATTTGAAATGACATTGTTGGACTAGTTGATTTCTATGGATTCTACCCCCACCCCCAAGTTCTAATATCCTATAATCCTGTAAAGACAGGAGTTGGTAATCTTTGGGGTTTTTTAGATGATATGGATCCCTTTAGGAAGATAGTGAAGCCTATGGACCTTATGGTATAGGAGAGTTCAGGTAAAGAATAACAGAACCACAAAGGGATAGCAGGTTACAAAACTGTAATACTAGTCACCAGAGGAGGATGGGAATAGATGCCAATCTGAATGGTCTCAGTGTGCAGCCCGCATTCCCTAACTATAGCAATAAGGCTTCTAGATATGGAACCATGCATAGTTCTAGATATGGAACCATGGCTCAAATTACATAATGTTATACCAAGAGCTAGCTGACACTAATAGGAGACTGACTTGTCATCCATAGGGAAGACAATAATAGTTAGAACCAGTGAAGTGCAAATATTTTCTAGGTTACCTACTAAGGAATGAGTTAAGGAATGATGGGCAAGGGTAGAGAACTTAACTCTGTTTTAATCCAAAAAGAGGATGTATATGTTGCATACTTAACACCCCTGGGGGAGGGGCAACCAAGGATGGAGCCATACCAGTCAAATTGGTTCAGACTTTCCTCAAGATAATATGTTTAAATAATTTGAGTAAATGTTCACATTCAGTTAAGGGTTACTGAAAATGAAGATGAAATTTATTTCTTGTTCAAGCTCATAGATGCTTTGGAAACTACTCATGGACTAGCCCTTGGAGGGTCCATGGACCCTCAGATTAAGAACTGAAATGAGAAACCAAAGCTGAGAGAGAGAGAGAGAGAGAGAGAGAGAGAGAGAGAGAGAGAGAGAGAGCAATTTGCCGAAAGCCTCACTGTCCACTGGAGTCTATGTAAAACCTACTTGGCTGTGACTTCCTTCCCTGTCCTGCTCAGTACCTTACATGAATAACAGCTCAATTTCTATAATGCTTTAAAGTTCAGAAAGTATTTCCCTCACAACAATCTTGCAAATTTGTTCATGCAAGTATTATTCTACCCATTTGTTTTCCCAGATCAGTGCCTAGCTTTGTGTCTGATAAATAAATATGTGTGGATAGATTCATTGATTGATTGATTAGGAAACAGAAACTCCTAGGGATTAATTGACTTGACAGCGGTCACAGAGTTAGTGTCTGTGCAGGTACCCTCACACTGAACATTAATTCCTGTTTTTATGCTCGTGTGACAGATAGTAGGGGGAGAAAGGGAAACAAATGTAGCTATAATTCAACAATGCAATCTTGTAGTGACTGGAGAGGGAAGTGTTGTAAGCTAGAGCCTGAGATGTTATATGCTTTGACAGAACTAGTCAATTACAGTTTTCAGAAGTAGTAACCTGTAGCAGTTCAAAAGCCTTAGATGTCCAGCGAGTGCCTGAGTTTACTTCCAACCCATTAATGTCTCCAAGCTTAGGAATTCACTTCTGTGAGATAAAAGTCTTTATAAAAGTACTATTTGTAGGATAGGAGTCAGGGAATATCCGCATAGCATCTGTAGGGAGTGATCTGAGGATAGGGGAAGAATTAGGAAATACCACTCTGCAGATGGGGAAGTGAGTCCAAAAATGATTTATGTAACAAAGCAAAAGATAAGTTTGGAAGAATCTCAGTCAAATCCTTAACAGGCCTTGGAGGATGTCACAAATTCTACGTGACCTAGGCTGTTTATATTATCTGGCACTATTCACAAGGTGTCCAGGAGTCAGATGTCTCCCAGAGTAAATCTTATTCTCCATGCCTGGTTAGGTCACTGCCCCTAATCCCAAGTACCCAACAAAATCACACACACACACACACACACACACACACACACACACACACACACACACCACGTTACGTCCCCCAAGCAGGCTGAGAAAATTTCCTTGATATTAGAACATGAGAACATTAGGACACGCAAAGTCTTGTAGAATGGAGGCTTTATTTTTTTTCACCTTAATAATAACCATTGGAGAAACAAGGAAATGAAAGAAGAAGGAAAAAGAATAAACATTTGTACAGTGCCTACTTTGTGCCAGGCACTAATAAATATTATTTAATTCCCACAACAATCCTGTGAAGTAGATACTATTACCCCATTTTACAGATGAGGGAACTGAGGCAGAGATAGGTTAGAGGATTTGCCCAGGATCACACAGTTGGTAAGTATCTAAAGTCAAATTTGAACTTCCCCTGATTCCAGGCCCAGCACTCTATCTACTGAAGTACCAGCTGCCTCTAATTGCCTCTATCTGGTAGCACAGAAAATAGCTCCAGGGGTGGGAAACCTGGGGCCTCGAGGTCATGTGTGGTCCTCTAGGTGCTCAAGTGGGTCCCTTTCACTGAATTTGACTAAATCTAAACTTCAGATTCAGTCAAAGGGCCACACTTGAGCACCTAGAGGGCCATAAGTGGCCTTGAGGCCACAGGTTCCCCACCCCTGAGCTAGATACTAGGTACTATCATGCCAGAAGACAGAATAGTGTGGTGAGTGTCCTAAGTGGGAAGGCAAAGATGACCTACCTAGGGCAGGGGAGGTATCACCATGGGACATCAGGAATGGCAACCTGGGCCAGAAAATAGCAAGGGAAGCATGGAGTTGATAGTCACCCTCTCAGAGAGAAAGTTAGACCCCCCAAAGAGGTACAACTGCCCTCAGTCCCTTTCTCAACACCCAGGACAAAGTCCCATTTCTTTTGGACCCTTGACACGTTCACATCTGCCCTGGGAATGTAGTACAAACACACATTGCCCCTACCCTCATTTCTCCCACCTTCATCATCACTCCTTCATACTGTTGCTAGCTGTGATAGTTAAATGGAAGGATCTCTGGATTTGAACTTGTGAGTCAGTAAAACTCAGATAGAAGGGTTTAGCCCCAGCCCCCAGGAAGCTCATATTCTAAGGTTTAACCAACAAAGAGACCAGGCATTGCATTACCACCCCAGCTCTATTTCTTCCACCACCACCATCACCACCACCACCACCACCTCCTCTGCTTGTTTGCTGTGAAATAGTTACATTTATGCATACTGGCTCCCTGCCTCTCATTACTCATTAGAAAATTCAGATAATATACTCATCCCAGTGGCCCACACTACCCTACTGCCTTGTCCCACTAGTGACGAGGCAATATCCTATTAGTGCTGCATCAGCTCTTTCTCTAAAAACCTACATAAGTTTGGATCCTCAGTAGCTCTGAAGTTTCAAACATATTGAACATTCTGCTGCATGTCCCAGTGGCTGGCCATGTGCTACCAATGGAATTATGGAACATGGAGGCTGAATACATTCTATTACTCCCTGTTGCTATCTGTTCTCATATCTCTGTGAGTAGCAATAAATCTTTATTAACCTCTATGTAGCATTTTCCCTCTTCATCCAAACTACTCCCTTTCCTTTTGCCTCACAGGAATCAGGAGAGATCTGGATTCAAATGTCACCTTTATCATTTGCCAGAAGCAATATCAGGGGTGAATCACTTATATTCTAACAGCCTATACCTATCTATAAAATGGGGCTAGTATCACAGGGCCGCTATGTTACTAAAATGATATGGTGTATGCAAAGCACTTATCAAATCTCAGTCTTTATATGAAATGTCCCCCCACCAAAGTCTTAGTGCAGCTTAAAGTTTGAATAGCTATTAAACCTTAAATAGTTAGCAAAGCTTAGCACTAAGATTTCTGGGACACCCAGTATAAATGCAAGTTCCTGTCAATCAATGTTATTCTTCTGCTTAAAACCCTTCAAGAGTTCATGATAATGTTGCTTATCTGCTCAAGACCCTTCAACAACCCTTCACTAACCACTTAATCAAGCTCAAACTCCTTAGAGTAGCAGTCTGCTGCTTCCTTGCCCCATTCCCCATACCTTTCCAGACTTACCACACACAATTGCTCTTCGGGAATTTAGATATACATACAACTGTTATCCCATGCTTTTTCACATCCTTATTATATCTCATCACCCTTACTCTGCCTACATAAATACTATTATTCCTTCATGGCGATCATGCTGCCTCCTCCCTGAAGTCTCTCTCTAGCTCTCAAGTAAGAAATGATGTCTTCTTCTTTGGATTTCACACAGTACTTTGTGTTTTTCCCATGTACTTATCATGTGTTTTCTTTTTGTGTTACAGCTATCTGGGGAATCTTAATATTTTCCCATCTCAATTTTCAGTTCATTCATTAGGATATAAATACCTTGAGAAATTCTGTCTTTCTTCCTATTTCCTGTGCTTAGCACAGGACCTGGCACACAGTAGGCTCTTAATGTGTGTTTGTGACTGAATCACTGACTGACCAAAGTATGTTATACTCACTGGGTTTGTACTCCCCCCCCCCCCAAAAAAGCAACCTAGCACAGGATAATAAAAAACCGGTCACAAGATAATATTCTTTCTTTTTCTTTGATTGGTATATAAAGACATAAAGTCTTTCCTAGCATCTAGCAGAGTACATATTGGATACAGAAAGTATTCAGTAAATGTTTGTTGTATTGAATTGAGCTGAATTACTCCATAAGGCACTGGTAAAACACCCAGATGTTCCTTGGGCTAGTCTGACCTTAACCCAAGCCTATACCCACATATCTGTTTTCATAAATATCTCTTTTGTCTCTTAAAAAAAAAACATTTTTGTCTTTTTGTCTCTCCCAGAGTACAATCAACTATCCAGTGATTCAGATGAAACCACCTAGTTAGAAGGCTTGAATCAAAACCTAGCAATGCAAGGTCAAAGTCATCCACTGTCGCTTTCAGGCTCACTTTGAAATAATGCTCTTGAAAACTAATTCCTCCAGATGCATTTGAATGAACCTTCATTACAAATAGGGCAAATTGCTTAGCTCCAAGATTTTCAAACCCTGAAAATCATGGAATCTATGAATTAAAAAAAAATAGAACCTTCATGCTAATGTACACAGAATGTTAATTCCAGAGCTTTCTGTAAGACTTACATTTCCGCTCCTTCTCCCACCTACAGAGGCTTAATATGGGGCATACTAGGGGTGAATGCAAAAGTTTCAGACTATGCTAAGAGATACCCTTTCACAGAGGACTACCAGGGATGAAACATAACCAAGAAAAGCCTGTATTAATAGATTTCAGATGGATTCTGTATCTGTTTTATTGTAACTGCTTTCCTAGAAACACAGAATTTTGGAGTTTAAAAGGACTGTAAAGGTTACCTCATCCAACCTCTTCATTTTAGAGACAAATACCCCAAGATCCAAAAATATTAAGTGACTCCACACAGGTAGTGGCGGCACCAGAACTGAAAACCAGAGGTTTCTAGTCAAACAGGAAAGTTGTAATGTTTTAATAAGATTTTAAAAGTATATAGCAAAATTAATACAAAGTCAAAAATTGTTAGCCAGTATTCCATGCTGGGGGAGCAGGGGAGAGGGGAAGGAGTTTTAAGCATGCATATAATAATAAAATATTTAGGGAGTGAATTGGGTACGGAGGATGGGAGTGGAGTATAATTAAGTTTCTTCCAGAGGATCGTAAAATTTAGAGCTTGGAAAGGACCTTAGAGGTCATTTAATCCAAACCCTTTGTTTTATAGATGAGGAAACCTAGGACCAGAGGGCAAGAGAATTCTTCAAGTTCACAGCTCTAGTATGCAGCAAAGGTATGGTATGAACCCACATCTTGTGACTCCCCATGAACACTGTCCAACCATGACAACCAGAAAGCATTCCATCCAATCTGTGAAAGCCTACCATTCTAGAACACACAGAGTGAATAATCCTGGTGTTCTGGCTACCACAGAGGCGGGTCTCACATGCTTATATGGTCCCTCTAGCATACCATTGATGGTACATGTTTCTCCATTCCCCCTACCAGTACTCAGGCTTTTATCTAGGAGGATGCTTTGGGGTCAGTAATTATCCCAGCTCTTCACGACTGGGGAGCTGACCCATATAAGCTAATTAAAACCACCTTTTCCCTCTCCAAACTTGGGTCACCAAAAATCACAGGAACATTGTTTTCTTTAATGAAAAAGTCTTCTACTGATGACAGAAAGGTAACTTAAAAAAAAAAGTTCCTATCCTGTCCTGAAGTTGCAAAATAGACCTAGGGGAAGAGCAGGTGACAAAGGGATGAGGGGACAATATAGGAAGCTAAATTGGAAGTTTTCTTTAATACTAAATTTCAGGGCCATATTGGTGCGTTTTAGGATCCAAATGCTATTTTACTGACATGCCTGCACCAGACTGGCATATGGGGCTGATGAAATTGTGAAGTTTTAAGACCTCATTGTCCTTTCTTATAGTTTCCAGTTTCCCAGGTTTAAGTGTCTCTCTTTGCCAATAGCATGTCCCTGGTTGCTTATGTCCTTTCCACTTCTACTTCTATTGATTGCCTCCTGACTCTGCCCTGAAATTTCAAATAGTAAGGAAACTCCCTCCTTTCTCCCTCCCTTGACCTTCAACCCTCAGCTAAGTCATTGCAATAGCAAAGATTCTCTCAGCTTGGCCAAAGTAGCAGTAAACTTTGTCCATTGTTACCTTGTCCCTGCAGGGATTCCCAGGAAGTGTGCTGTGTGTCTTTTGAAGGGCCCACCATGGGAAGGAGATATTTGACCAAAAGTTAATTCGGAAATTATCTCTAGAAAGCCATCACGGCATAACACATGTTTCCTCAGAACCCCTGCAGAGACAAGGTGACAATCTCTGAACAAATAAGAATACAATTCTCTCATTTATAGGTCAATGGCAAGGTAAAAGCAGAAAAGTGGCTTACCCAGGGTCACTGAGTGAGTTAGCAAAGATTAGGTTCAAACTCATTTATCCTGAATCTCAGGCCAGTGCTTTTTCCACTATAGCATGCTGTCTCAAAAAGATAATGCATGGGGGCAGCTTGTACAATCCTGGAGTCAAGAGAACCTGACTTCAAATCTGGCCTCAGAACTTGACACACTTACTAGGTGTGTGACCTTGGGAAAGTCACTTAATCCCAATTGCCTTGCCTTCCCCTGCTCCAAAGGGAAAATAAAACAAGATAATGAACATTCCAATAAATTCCTAAAGGTCAAAAGGTCATATTGGAAAAAAAAGAATGAAGTAAAAAAGTACACAGCAGAGAACAAAAGAAAACTTACAAGGAAGCAAAGATGGACAATTCTCAACGCAAAGTATATTATTTAACGTACAGGTTTTCTTGAAATGAAAATTTATTGTTACATATTTTGAATCCTCTCTTATGTTCTGCTATGTACATGGCATACTTTTTTTTTTCTTTCTTTGGATTTAAGTTCCAATATTTAAGTTTATGATTTAAAAAAATTTAAAAGAAGTTACCAATGGCAAAAAAGGTCACATAAATACTGGAGGAAAATGAGTGGAGATAGGTGGAAGGCTGCTCATCTTTGCAACAGAGATCAGCATCAGGTGATAATACTGTTTTTACTCAATGTATATAAATATATCCCTAATTTACACAGACTTGAAGTTTTCTGTCTCAACAGCCCTCTGAGAAAAATATCAACAGGGACAAGGAGGTAATCCATGTCGTAGTAGACAAAGTCTTGTGCTTCCTATATTATTTCTACCCCTTGTAACAAGTTCTTTGGTAATAATAATAATGGTGATGTTGATAACAACTGGTATTTATTCAATTTCCCAAAATGCTCTAAATGTATTATATTATTTAAGCATCTTGATCACTCTGTGAAATAGGTGCTATCATTATTCCCTATGTGTATATCTGCATACTGAGGAAACTGAGGCTCAAAATGATTATAGGATATATCCAGGGTTACCCAGCTAGTAAGCAGCTGAGGTAGGATTTGAACAAGCTTTTATTAAGTATCTATCACACACTAGGTACTGGCAATCCAAAGACAAAATTTAAATAGTCTTTTCCCTCAAGTAGCTTACATTCTATCAGAGAAACAATAGACATATAAGTAATTAATACACAATCCCTACAAATTTAATTTGAGGTTAATTGCTTTAGAGGGAGAGAATTAGCACTTATGGGGTAATCAATAAAGGATTCACGTAGGAAGTGTCACTTTGGCAGAGCTTTGAAGAAAACAGATTTTGAAGAGGTGGAAGAGAACTGGGGGTCCATTAGAGGCATGGGAGACAGACTGTGCAAAGATATAGAAATAGAAGATAGAGGGTGTGCAGAACAGCCTACTGGCAAGAAGACTAACTTGTCTGGGCTATCCTCTCCTCACTGCGCTACTGATAAAGTATATCACTGAAATACATCCTTTTCATTAATAAAAATATTACTATAAATTGAATTTTGTAATAGAATCATGTGTTGCCATTGATTTATCTTATAGAATCACAAGTGGGAGGGAATCTCAGCAATGATATTCAGTCTGGTTAGCAATCCTTTCAAACATCCCTGATCATGAACCATCCAGCTTCCTTTTAAACTGAGGAAACACTTCTCCCTCCAGAAGCAGTTCATTTTCCCCTTGGGTAGCTATGTCGGGATGTTTTTTGGTTTTTTTACGTTGTGTCTAAGCTTGTCTTTTATCATTTCTAGCCATACCTAGTACCAACCTCTAGGTCCAAACAGAATAACATAATGTTTCTTCCTCATGAGAGTCCTTCAGACACTTGACTACTATAGTATCTTTTCTCCAAATTAAACATTCCCAGTTCCACTAATCCCCATGTGGCCTGTTCTTCAATACTCTCACCATCCTGGTCACCAGGATCTAACTCCTCTTTCTTAAATCGTGCTTTTCTCCAGAGCAGATCACAGTACTCCCAATGTGGTCTGTCTAGGGCAAAGCACAGCAGGAAAATGACCTCCTTAGTTGTAACTATGAAGCTTCTCTTCCTCAAGCTGAGAATGTGAGATGCATTACAGTAATTTCATTTCTGATTGATCTGTTAGCTAGAAGTTGCTTCTATAACTCCAGTCTTAAGTATCTTCTCTCTTCTCTCTCACCTCCCCCCCAAAAAAGTTAATAGTATAAAAGCAAATATTTAAACGCACTTAGAAGCAAAATTACCGGTCACCCAAAGGGCAATGGAGAGAAGCATAATGCACATAAACATTCCACCTTATTCAATAAACTCCAGTTGCTCTCTATTATTTCTAGGATTAAATACAAACTCTTCTGGCATTTAAAGCCCTTTACAACCTGCCTTCAACCTACCTTCCCAGTCTTATTATACATCATTCCTGATAGTGGCAGTGACTTGTAGTGTGATAAAGTGCTGAACAGTCAAGAAAATCTAAGTTTAGATCATGTCTGAGATATTTACGAGTTGTATGAAATTGGGCCAGTTAGTTGACCTCTCTCAGCCTCAGTTTCCTTATTTGTAAAATAGAGAAAATAATAGCACCATCCTCATAGGGTTTTTGTAAGAATCGAATGAGCTAATATACATAGTTTCCCATACCTCTAATAAATATACAATGATAACTTATTACCTAGACAATATATTGAACAGCTAAATTGATCTTCTCGTTGATCCTCACACATAGTATTCAGCTTCCCCTTTCCTTTTGCACTTGTTGGTTTGCATACCTCAAATGTAGTCCCTCTTAACTTCAGTTTCTTAAAATTCCTAGTTTCCTTCAAAGTTCAGCTCACATGCTGCTAGCTGATTCTTGCCATTCTTGTCTTTTCCCAAAACATTATCTTTGTTTACATATATTATATACAAACACATATATGTTGTATACATGTGTACACATACATAATGTGTTATGTACACATTGTAGTTATATATTTATATGTACATATTGTCCCTTCCCCCTCCGCCCACTCACCCACATAGACTGCAAACTCATTGAGAGAAGGGATTGTATGAGTTCAGTTTTTGTAGCCCTTGCACCTAGAATGGTGCCTTTTATGTAGCAGTTACCTTTCATCAGCAATGAATTATGTGAAAGAAGACAACCATCAGAGATATAACCAGATATCTACAGATAGATGTATAAGAAGAATCTTTTACAAAGAAAGAATATGGAATAGCAAAGAGATAACTCATATGCTACACTGGAGGAAGGGTCCCAACATGTTGAATAGATATCACGAAGAAGATATATGGGAAGATATTGTCAAGAGTTGTTTAGAATAAGAAGGCATGGATAGCTTTCAATACTCAACCTTAATGAGGAGATCAAAGTTCCAAGGAAGTGTTGAAAATAACCTTGAAGTGAAATCTCCTATAAAAGTAAAAAATCCTTTTGAAATGTAAATAGCCCAGGGGAAGCTAGATGGCACAGTGAGTAGAGCACCCCCGAGTCAGGAGAGTCTGAGTTCAAATCTGGCGTCAGACACTTAACACTTACTAGCCGTGTGACCTTGGGCAAGTCACTTACCACCAATTGCCCTGCCCTCCCCCCTACAAAAAAAAAAGCAAAAAAAAAATGATTCTCTAATTCACCTGGAATTCAAGTGTAGATACTTTTTAAAATATCAAGTTATTTTAAATTTGAGTACCTCTGTGTCAGTGACAGAGCCATGGAAATGAAGGTGACAGACATGAATTTTATGGGGAGGTCTAGGTACTACCTGGTTATTACCTTTAAGGGAAAATCCATATGAAGAAAAGTGATGCTGTGTATATAGTTGGACTTGGAGTTATGAAGACCTGAGTTCAAATGTCACCTCACACACTTGCTGGATATTTGACTTTGGACAAGTCATTTACCTCTCTAACCTGTTTCCTCATCTTTAAAATGAGGGGATTGGATTTAATGAACTCTAAGGTCATTTCCAGCTCTAAATTTCTGATCCCATGATCCTGTGATTGCCTAGGTATGCCTTCCCATTAGGCTACACAGTACTATTATTCTTACACTCCAAGGTTCAGCTAACCAAACTGGCTTTCCCCTCTTCCTCCATCCCCCATCTTTGCCTGTCATTTGCTATCCAGTTGACATTGGTGGAATGCCCTCTGTTTCACCTTTATTTTATAGAATTCTTTTCTTTCTTCAAGACTCAAGTACCACTTTGTATAAGAAGCATTTCCTGATTCCTTCATATGTTAATGTTCTCTCTCCCTAAACAACCTTATATTTATTCTGTATATGGATTCTGTATCAACTTATATGGGTATATGTTGTCTCCCCCATTAGAAGGCAAATTCCTAGCAGTGGTTATTTGAATAGTTGGCATTAATAAATGATTGTTGATTAATTTGTGTCGATAAGTCTTTGGTATCATCGTGCTGAGTACTATCATTCTGGCTCAGACTATCCCAACTTCATCTGAGATCTCAGAATATAACTGGAATCAACTCCATCATATTCTTGACTTTCAGGACTAGTCAAACTCCTCCTTCCTTCATGTATGCCTGTTTCTTTCTGATCCTGTTGACAAACAATGTCTACAAGTTCAAATGAAAGGGATTATCTATTTAATGTGGAATTTGCTGATAATCTCTAAACAACTTTACAACTCATTCTGAAAACCCACCCTCATCCTCCTCCTGATATATGCTCCCTGTATTCCTCCATTATACTTCCTCCTCAAGTTTATTCTCCTTTTTTCCATTTCACTGGTGAGACAAGATACCTTTCCACCCTTCTCTTTGCCTCTTTCCCCTCCTTCATACATCCCTACATCAAACTTCTTTCATAAGGTCTTCTTAAATCAGCAAAGGTTTCCCGAAAATAGTCAATGAAAATGATTCATTTTCTTACAGAACCACAGTCCTGGCCCATTTTTCTTAGCTTCCTTCTCATTCTGTTGCTCATTGTACTCTCAAAAGAAACAAAATAAAAGATCCTTGATCCCCTGACTCCAAATTCTGTGCTTCTTCCTACTAAACTAGGAATGTCTCTACCTTGTTTGTAAAATCAGAAAAATTGTATTCAGATCTATCTGTCTGGGCTGCCTAAGAGGTAAAACTAATGAAAGTGAATAGAAAGGGCTTGGCAAATATAAAGAATGATATAAGCATGTCTAAATCTCCTGAAGCTAGAAAGAGATCTGAGCTGATGGTCTGTATAGCCAGTCAGTCTCCAGTTCATTTCAAGTGGGGGAGTAATAACATTGGCATGGAAGTCATGGACTCAGTATTCCAATGTTCTTGGCAAAATGTATCCAGCTATGTAGCGGAAATGGGACCACTAGTCCCAATGCAAGATCCCACAGTGGTGTCTAGGAGGAGAAATGAAGAACAAAAACATTGACTTTCTGTATGGAGAAGTTTCAAAAGGCAAAATGCAATATCCCAAGTTGGATTTTGGCCAGGATATTGTCATTAACACTTTAACTGCTGTTTTTATTATTAATATAATTGTAATAATAAACAAAATCATAAGACAGAAGAAAAGAGAGCCAAGAGATTTGTTTTCCATGACGCCAAACTGACCATTACCTCAGCTTTCAAAAAGTGGTTCATACAAATTTCTGGCCCTGGGTGTGTAGAGCCTTCTGTCTGCTGCCCAGTTTTCTAACCCTCAACTCATTCATTCCCATGTTTTATAGCTCACACAGTGTGAGCTCCTTTCCCCCAGCCCCCCTTCACAGTAGTCAGGGAAACTGTGTTAGCACCTCGTTAGCACCCTGCTAGCGAGAATGTCTACTTAAACAGCTCTTGCTGACAGGGTATTACCTCACTCTTTCCAAAAGGATTCTGCCCCAGCTTGAACTGTGTACCTAGTTCAAGATCATCCCCTGAGGAGAATGGCTTAGAATTATCTCAGGGGGTCATCAGCATAAGCCCTCCTGGGTTCCTTGACTCAGAATATCTGAAAATAGGTTAGCAAAGATGTCTTGTGCAGGCTACAGCTCCTGTCCCAAACTATTCACTTAGCTAAGTTTTCATGTGGTTCTCTCTTTCTTTGGGTTTAGAAGATCTCTAGAATTTGGTGACCCTCGTTGCTCAAAGTTACTCAAGGACCCCATTCCAAGACACACAATAACCTGAAAAATAGGAAAACCTTCTGAGTAGATAGAGTAGCTCTTTATCCCTATGATGTGATTTAAGGGTGATCAGAAAACCAAAACATTTCATCACTATTTATCACAATGTCTAAAATTCTGCCATGACAACTTCATTCCTCGGATGGACATGTTTAGAGTTGAAAGGTACTTCAACTCTACAGGATATATAACAATATACAATAGGTTATATAAACCTCCCCTCAAGAAGCTTGAGAATAGAGGAGAAGATTATACAAATAACTATGACAGAAGATGTAATGAGATAAAAGGAGGGAAGAGAGAAGATTCAGGTAAAGTATTTTAAGAAACTGGAGATTCCTTTGTCCTGGGGGAAGGGGAAGTTTCAAGGAAAGCTTCATGGAGTAGGTGATAGCTGAGTTAAAGGAAAAAAAGAACTATAAAAGATTGAGATGAGAGTTGTTGGGAGTTCACTCCAAAGCTAACAGAAGAAAGAGGATCAGGATAAAAGTGGAGGAGAGGGAATTAATACCATTCTGGATATATCATAGAGTACATGAAAGGTTGTAGGCTAAAACAATAAGATGTAACAAGATGAAGCCAAGGGCCTTAAATTCTCAGATCAAGCGTTTCTACTTTATTCTGAATGGGATACCCTGCATCAGTTATGAACACAGCAGTAATTTCAGACAGTTACTCAGACAGCTGATGTGAAGGGTGGAATGGAAAGAGAGAAAGACTAAGGCAGGAAAATCAGTTAGGTGACTATTATTATAGTCTATGGAAGAAGGAAGGAAGGGTTTAAGCTATTATAGTTGCACTTGGCAGATAGTTGGTAAAGTGGATAGAGGCTCTGGACACAGGGTTAAGATGACCGTTTCTACTTGCCAGCATTGTGACTGTGGGCATCTCACTTAACCTTTGTCTGCCTGTCTCCTCAAATGTAAAATGAGGAATAATGAGAGCACCTGCCTTTCAGGGTTGTTATTAGAATTAAATGAGTTACTATTTGTAAAACATCTGGCACATGGTAGGAGCTATATTAGTTATTATTACTAGAAAATCAGAGATGGATGTGAGAAATATTTTGGAGGTAGAATCAACATGACCTGGGAACTGACTGGGCTAAAGGGAAGGAAAAGGTATTCAGGTGACAGGGTATATGGTGATGTCAATAGAACAAAGGAAAAGCTAGAATGAGGGGTAGTTTGGAAAGAGGAGGAATATGCACTCAGTTTTGACCATGTTAGGTTTGAAAGATGATCTGGTTCAGCTCCCTCTCTGTAGACAGCTTAGGGGTTACTGTCCCCATTTTGGAGATCAGATGACTGAGCTCAGAAAGTTTTCAAAGACTTACCCAAGGTCACACACTTAATCCTTGATTTAAGGATTAAGAGATAGACCCTGAATCTCCTATTTCCTATTGCAATGCTTTTTCTGTTATATCAGCATTTCACTGTTAGGCCTCATGGACTGTTCAGTCTACTAGTTTAAAATCATCAGAAATCTCAGGAATTTTGAGAGGAAACTACTCAAAATAGAACAGACTATTCCAAAATACAGTGAATTTCTACTTTCAGGAGCTCATCAGATAAAGGATAAATGACCTCTTATTAGGGATGTTGTCAAAAGATTACAGTGATGGATTGGACTAGAAGATGATCAAGGAGATTCTTTCGTACTCTGAGAATGTTAGTGACTGCATCCCAAGAGAATCATAGTATTTAGAGAAATGTCTTTTTCAGGGATATCATAGCTCATGGATGTAATATTTTACAGTTTAATGTTGGTGTTAAGATGGAAATGCAGGTCTTTTGACCCCCTAATTGGTCCCCATTCCAGTATCATTGACTTAGAACTGGAAGAGGCCTTGCAAATTATCTAGCCCAACTTCCTAAATTTTACATATGAGGAAACTAAGGCCAAGAGAGGCAAAGCCACTCATTCAGCATCATACAGACAGGAAATGGTAGAACTGAGATTAGAAATGAAGTCCTCCCACTTCAAATCTAGGCTTCTTTCCATTGCCATATGACATTATCCTGCCTTCCATCAGAAACTCAACAGATGCATGTTGTATAAAAGTGTACTCTTTGGGGAGTCAGAGGTCCTGGGTTTGAATTGAGCCATTGTTACTTGCTACTCAGGTGATCCAGGGACAGTCACATCTCTCAATCTCAATTTAATTATCTATAATATGAGGAGTAAATTATCTTCATGATTTCTGGATGACCTGCAAGTTCTTTTCCAGAACTGTTAACTTATAATCTTTAGGCCTCAGCATATACAAAACCAGAGATTTCCGTAAGACTCTAATAAAAAATTCATTTCATGGGCAATTTGGCCAAAAGGGGTCAAAAAAGGAAACTTAAGATAATCCAAGACTAGCAAATAGAATGCAAGGGTTGTATAGGGAGGCAATAACTGTAACATTTTTAATATAGCTGATGATACAAGGCTGTCTAACCAAGACTTCATTCCCAAGGATACTGGAGCCTGGGCATAGGGGCTATTTTTTTCATAGGGAAAGAGCGAAATCTAGGGAAGAGTCAGAGAAAGAGAAGGAAGAGGAAAAGAAGAAAGGGAAGGAAGAAGAGGCCCTTAAAGAGAAGTCACATGGAAAAGAGGACTTGAAACAGAATGTGTGGAGTCCTGAAGTACAAACCACAACAGAGGTATGGATGGGCTTCTGGGCAGGCTGCCAGCAATGAGAAGGTGAAGTGGCAGAGCTGTGGAGACTATTATAGCTTCAGTGTAGATGATAGCATAGAATTTTAAGTGATGGGGCTCATGACTGCCAAGAGGTTGCAATATTTTTCCACAGTTTGCAGGTGGCAACCTAGAAAGGTTAACTTCTTCTCTCTCCTCTATTAGGGAAGAAGAGAGTAGTCATGCACTCATTTGGTGGATAGTTTCAGAGAATATTTTAAATGTTTCTTTAATTTCCAATTCTGTCCTAATTAAATGATTTTGCACGTCGCCTGACATAACCGGCCTAAGATTTTGTTGGCATGTTAATAACTAAATGTCAGACTTTCAATAAGTCCAGTAAGATGGTAGACTAGACACCTTCTATATTCCACCAAATTATCAAACATTTCCCAAATGATGAACTAAATCCCATATATTAAGGAATTATGTCTGAATCAACAGGACAAAAAATAAGCCCAACAGGGAAAAATTCCTAAGAATTTATACCAGAAAATTCTAAATCTCAAGGAGTTTACTCAGCTCCTATCCCCCCACCAGGGTTCACAATCCCTGTAGGGATGAACAAGCCAACATGTGGATATATGCCTAGGGCCCACACTGGGATCCCCTCTGGCTGCAGACACTTTGCCAATAAACCTTACCCCCTACCCACCCATAAGTGACAGATACTGATTCTGCTCCACCTCGGGAAGAAGAGGCGGATAACCAAAAGAAATATTTATACATATATGAAAAAGAAACTTCTTTGTCAGTAGGAAAGTTTTATTTCCAAGGCAAACAAGAACTATGTTTGGAGTGGGGAAAGGAGAATGGTAATGGAAAAAAAGATTTTCCAGCCTTCTTCCATAGGTAGTGCTGCCTTTTGTCTGAGGTGAACCCAAGGTTACTAAATTGTATAGACTCTGTCCGGGAAACCCAGCCTAGAGAAATTATGAAGCTCTATTAGTAAATATTAGAAGAAAAACGAAAATGAGCCACAGTCTCCCAAATTTCAAAAGACCATGGAACACTAGCAAGAAATTCTAGAATAGTTTATAAGATAAATAAAATCAATAAGAAATGAAATTATAGAGCAACATTTGTCAAAATGTATACTTTGAAAAGTAGGGGGA
>CM053582.1:478562298-478599660 GCA_028627135.1 Pseudochirops cupreus
TATTTCAGTTCCATAAAAGAATGATTTTCTAAACAAAGGCAAATTTTATCTTAACTCTATCTAAAGTCTTATAAAAAAACAAATTGTTAAAATTTGAATCTGTGCAACTGTAGTGTGTGTTTAGATACACATTTATGCATATACATATATGCATATATGTACTACTGTATGTATACTAGAGTATATATGTGTATATACATATGATATATATACTATAAATTTACATATTTGTATTCATATAAATATATACATAAAGCTATAGAATATGAGTAAAATAAAGACCTAACACACCTCACATGATTTAGAGACATGTTAATTATAAACCAGCCTTAAATAACCATTACCTTGCTTGGCCATAGTGAATAAGAGTATCAATACCATGGCTATATTATGTGTGTGCGTGTGCGTGTGTGTGTGTGTGTGTGTGTAGAAATATAAAAGGGGCACATAATAATGTAATTCAAACTGAAATTTATTAATGTAGTAAAAGGGATCTCCAAATTGGGTGATGACCCTAAATTCTCCAATGTGGCTACTCGGATTACTGCCCATAGGCAGATTCATAATATGTCTGCGACAACTGAGATTTTCTCCCATGTATCTGAATTTAGAAAGCACTGATAGAATTTCAGCAGCATAAAAACAAAGCTTAGGTAGCAAGAATAATCAGTTTTGAAAGGTAGCTGCCAAATGACAGAGCGGATATTTCCCCAATCCTGTCCTGATTCTTTACAACATCACTTGGAGGCACAATCCATGCTATTTCCCCTAGGTGAGGTTTGTAATACTTGTCCCCTATGGAAAAATTCCTAGTTACAATTGTACCAATAGGTGTGAGTAGACTTTGTATGGGCACGTGATCTAGTAATTAAAAAAAAGAATAGTTTCCAAGAAAGCCAAGTGTTTTTCACAAGGTTGCATTAGCCCATCCTTCAACCTGTGGCTACAGTGAAGATTTTAATGTCTCTGAGATGTCGGTTGAAAAAATTACAAAGACTCTCTTTCTTTGAAGTTATGACAAGCGGAGAAATCCATGTCAAATAAATGAGTAGTCAAATGTAAATATGGTCACTAGTGTTCATGAGATCCAGATCCTTTTCCCACCCATAAACCAAGGTCAGAGTTAGCGCTACACACTAGCTGAACCCGGAACCCTCCGTGTAAGTTTCATGCTGGCTTCCACGCTGCCTTCTTCCCTAAGCCTCCTTTCTCATCTATATCACATTAAGACCCAGAGGCCTCTCATTGGGGAGAGAAAAATACAATTTTCTTATTGTACAATCCATTTCATTCCCAGCTGCTGGATTAAATTTATTCCTTTCTGAAGTGGTGTCTCCGCGTATAAATCATTTAAGTTTATACGTTTTTGTTGCCGGGGCAACTGTTTGGCTAATTGAATTCCAAAGTGTCTCTCCTGATTTCAAAGCCATGATAAAGAGCACCCAAGCACTTAACTGTGGGAGTTAGGATGGAAAGAAGGGTGTGTAGAGTGGGGGAGGGGAGGGTGAACAAAATAAAAACGATACATTCTTCAACTGGCTTCTGTGATGCGAAAATAATGCCTGCTTCTTCAAGCCAGACACCAGGGGTGGGTGTTGGACATCCAGGCGAAGGTTTTCGTCCTCAGGCATAGCTGTTGATGCCTCTTGTGCCACAGTTCAGCTCTTGTTAAATTCCCTTTCTTCTATCTCATCTCCAAATTAGTCTCCAATTACATAACCTCAACCACTCCGCTATCCTTGTTCTCTCTGACAAGGGGAAATGGAAATGGAGGCCATCCAGACCCACTTCAGATCGCCTGTTATCTGGAAGGACAAAATTGTTTCGCTTTTTGTTTTTTTCTCTCCTCATTACTCTCCCTAAACCTGTGTCTTAGCTCCATGACCCCTTGGTTTCTAACTATCGGTCAATATCCACCTGTCCTTGGATCTTATTTTTAATCTACTTAAAGATTTAATTAGAATCTAAGATTTAAAGATGGAAGAAACCTTCCAGGTCAACAAGTCCAAACATCCTCTTTTTACAGATACGGCTACTGTGGTCCAGAGAAATGAAACAGATCACCCAGAATTTCCCAGCTTTTAAGTCACAGAGCAGAGGCTTGAATCTAGGCTTCCTGATGCCAAATTCTGGACTTTTCACTTTATATGACATTGACTTTTCATATCATGTCATCATCTGGTACTTGTTGCAGGTATTAAATTGTTCTGTTTTGGGATTTTTGTTTGTTTTGGGTTTTTTTTTGTTTCATTTTGTTTTATTTTTGCTTTTTGGGGGGAGGAAGGTAGGGCAAATGGGGTTAAGTGACTTGCCAAGGTCACATGGCTAGTATGTGCTAAGTGTCTGAGATAGGAATTGAACTCAGGTCCTCCTGACTCCAGAGCCAGTGATCTATTCACTGTGCCACATAGCCACCCCTAAATTGTTCTGTTTTTTTTATAACTATGTGTTATGAAACTGTATTAGACTGAATCATGGAGTCGGTCCTCTATTCAATTGTTTAATTTCTTCTAGAAATTATTGCCACAGATGGATCCTTTCTACATCTCTAAAATTCCTCAGAATAAAGCTCCTTCCTCCTTCTGCACTATCACCACCTTATATGTTACGTCTCCCTGTATAAATTCATTCTCCTGGAGAACAGGGACTAGGTCACTTTGGCATTTATATTCCCAGCACATCTCACAGAGCTTGATTTACAGTAAGTCCTTAATAAATATTTTTGTTGTTGTTTTTCCATACATGGAGGACAAGGGTTTTCACTTCTTTTCCCTTTACATTCCTTTCTTCTCCACATCACCTGACCCTAGAATCTTGTTTAATACAGGTACCAGTAAAAAATCCCCCCGTTTTTGTTAAACAAGTATCTACTGATTTCTTTATTCTTAGAAGGGAACCATCAACAGGTAATCACAACATCTTGAGACTTATGCGAAAATCAGGTTTTTTATAGGAGAAATGAACATGCATGTGGTACCTAAACAGTTCACAATCCTTACAGAAGTTTGCATATTTATGACAATACAACAAAAGGAGGGGAAAACAGAAAGGGGCATGACATGGCATGAAAGAGGAAAGGTTCAGTAACCCCTCCCAAAGGGGAGGAACAAAGCCAAAAACCACATTCTTTTTCCTTGGGAACTGCTAGACTATGAAAATGGGAGACAGTGCTTATCTGCAAAGGACCCCAGCTGCACAAGCATTGCTCCCAGCCTAGCACAGACTGGCTTGAGTCTCTCTTGCCTCTCAACAATTCACAGGGAATCCATCGTGGGGTGCAAACAACAAATTATGTCAGCTGGGGGGACTTCTTTGACACATTCAGGGCCTCCTGTGTGCTCTGGGACCAGTGTTTCTGGAAAATACGGCAATAAAAAAGACAAGTTTAGCGGACCTCTTAACAGCCCTCAACAGAACCTAATGTTCCTTTGTTGATCCTGATCAAATGGGATAGTACTCATGCTCTCCTGGGAGTTCTTGCATTCCCCTTCCCTTAGAAGATGTGCTTGTATCTCACCCTCATACCTCTATCCACGTATACAGCGTATTTTTAAGCACACCAGGTAAACTGATCTTTCATGTGCTCACATACTTAAAATGGTTTGTAACACTTTTTAAATAGTATTAAATGTGTCTGTGTCTATGTGTGTATATATATATATATATACTTAATATATAATTTAGTATAATGTAATATATAATCATATATTACATATTATACATATTTATACAAACTAAATGCTATTTAAAGTGTTAGAAATCATTTATAGAAATATTTGTCATAGGCTATTACATATATACACATATACACATATCCATATACACACGTGTGTAGAAACATGCACATGTATGTAATGTAATAGTCTATACCAAGAATTTTTAGTTTGGGGGAGCTGTAAAAACACTATTAATATTCATCTGATTTCTCAGGGACTGCTCTGCCCTCCTCAACCACATGAAAAAAAGTGTTGTTATATATTCATTTTTAAAAAGTTAACATGAAATAAAAACTATTTTCTGATACCATCCAAGATGATTGGAGGCAGCCCAGGGCACCATGAGATTGATCCTGGGAGTCCTTGGAGGATTAAGGCTAACAAGGGCAGAACTCATTCCTCTTCCTCAAGAAGTCTTCAGAAAGGTAAGATAACCTAAGCAAAGTATTGTCCTCCTTGAATCTCTTACCACTCAAACCCAGCTGATCATAGCTGGGAGCTGGCCTTTACCAGTTTCGCATTGTTTTGAGGACCAGAAGTCAGAACAGAGATGGAAGAATTTTCATGCACTTTCTTTTCTGATTCAACTCTATTCCTCAAGTTTCAGAGAACCATACAATCACAAGGTTGGATGCGTACAGAAGCAGGATCTAGAGTTTTAAAGATTTGCAGAGAGAAGGCACTGGTCCACTCCCTACATTTTATAGATGACAAAATTGAGACCCACAAAGGTAAAATGACTTGTACAAAAATAGAGACAACAGATGCAACATGAGCAAGAAATATGGACATTATATGCCCTCATGATCATCCAGTCTTTACTTGAAGGCTTCCAGTTAGATCACCAGGCAGCTAGGTGGCTCAATGGATAGAGCACTGGGCCTGAGTTCAAACTCAGCCTCAGACACTTACTAGCTGTGTGACCCTAGGCAAGTCACTTAACCTCTGTGTGCCTTAATCCACTGGAGTAAGAAATGGGAAACTACTCTAGGACCTTTACCAAGAAAACCCCATGGACAGTACTAGCATGCTATGGTCCATGGGTCTAAAGAGTCAGACATAACTGAACAAGTTAGACTACCACCTCCAAAGGTAATCCGGTCAATTTCTTTATAACTACAACTATTAGAAAGTTTTCCTTACATTGTACTAAAACATACTTCTCATCTACTTCTACCCAAATTCTCTTAGTTCTGTCATATAGAGCCAAATAGATTAGGCCTAATCCATCTCCCACCTAATAGTTTTTCAAATATTAAAATACAGCCTTGATTTCTCCCCTCAGTTTTGTGTTGCCCTGGATGAGAATTCTTAGTACCTTTGACCAATCCTCATATGGCATTTTCTACAGACCTTGTGCCATGCTAGACATCTTCCTTTTGATAAGCTCCAAGTTATGAATTTCCTATTCAAACATGGCAGCCAGAACTGGACACAGTATTCCATGATGTAGCCTAATGAGGGCAAGCAGGGTTTAGAGGAAGTGTTTGTTCCAAAATTCTGGGCCTATTACCTCTTTTAATGCAGCCTAAGGCAACAAATATTTAGCTTGTCTTGGCTGTCATATCACACTGTAGACTCATCAAGTCTGCAATCTACCTCAGATTATTTTCACAAAAATTGTTCAATCTTCCTGCCTTTCCCATCTTTTGTTTGTGAAGTTGATATTCCTATTACCTGAGTATAGAACATTACATTTACCCTTTTTAAATTTCATCTCATTATAGTCATTGCAATAGCCTAGTAAGTCAAGATATTTTTGGATGTGACCTATCATGTGGCATGTTAATTCTCTCCCTGCTTTGCGCCATCTGTAAATTTGTAAGTATCACTTGTGCTTCATCTAAATCACTGACAACAACACTGAACAGGACAAAACCTTAATGCTCTTTACTAAATTCAGAAATCATAAATGACATTGAGCAAGTTTACATTGAAAGACAATTTGTTGGGTAATGTCATTTAACTACTTCCAAATCCATCTACTTTCAATATTATCTAGACCAGAGGAGTCAAACATGCCTGAGGCCCAACATGGTCTCGTATGTGAGTACAATTCAAACCAGGTTAAAGTATAATTGGGAAATGTTTAACAAAATAAATAAAAATACTAAACAATACGGATAATGTTAATTTGTGGTTTTCTAAATCAACATGCAGCTATGGGGATTCATTTCTATTTGAGTTCAATACAACTGGTCTAGACTATGTCTTTTTAATCTTTTCCACAAAGATGGCATGAGGATCTTGGACAAATACTTTGCCGAAACTGAGGCAAATAGATTATGACATGATCAACCGTAACTATGACTTCTTTAATTCATTTCCAAATCCCTGGCTTATGACTACTTTGACCCCACCCAAAATGTATAAAAGATTACAATTGTTATATAGGATTTCTGAATCTGCAAGTACCACTTTTTCTTTGTGGAGGAAGATGAATTGTCCTTACTTGATAGAGAATATATAAAGCACAAAGCCATTATACTCTAATGGTGATTGGGGTGCCCCTTCTTTTAGTAATAGGATCTGTGTATTAGATGCTTTCTTCCTTATCAAAACCTGCCCACCTACCTTCTCTGGAATGTAGGCTAACATTCTTATTTTAGAATTTCTTCTGAGTCAAAATTGCTTGACTGGCCAGGAGAGTAGTCTCCTAAAGTCCTCTTGGATAAGAACAAAATGGACTTTAAGAGGTCACTCCTGGCCAGAGTCAAGCAATTCAGAGACAAAAGAGAACTTCTTTGGGAATACTTATGCCCATATTCTACATTCCTATATAATTTTAATTGTTTCTTATTATATTTGCTTTTTATCTCTAAACAACCAAGGACTCTCCTGTATCCAAAAATTATTCATAGATAAGTGTCTATCTAGGCCCAGATGAAAAAGATTTTAAGGCCTCATAGCACCCACTATCATAAATAATATAGACTTTCAAATCCTCTTCCTAAAAGATTTTGTGCAGGGATAAGGGAAATTAGCAATCCAATTCTATTCCTTCTTCTACATCCCATTTACCACCTACATACTCCCAAAACATGTATCTGGGATCAGAGCCTTCAGATAATAATTTGCTTCCCCCACCAATCACTAGCCTTAAAACTTTAGAAAGTGAGAAAAACTAATGAAATATCACTAGAACATAGAAGAGACAAAACAGTTTGATACAGTTCCTAGCCCCCCAGAAGTAGCCAGACTGCTACTGAAGGCCTATCTTGAGAATCTTCAAAAATTCAAAGCAGCCCCTGTGTACAGCCTTCTTCAGATCTCTAATTGATTCTCAAGAATATGCATCAACAAATCTCATTTGGTTAGATAAATCTTGTACATGAGCTGTCTCTTTCCTTTCTGAGAATGAATGCTAGTCCCCTCCTTGCCATACACGTACAACACCATTTGCTTAGAGAAGCATTTGCTGCTAAAGATAGGAAATAAAATAGACTGGAGAGATTAGTCACATCTCCATTCCAAAGAATCTCCTATGGACTAAAATAGCAAAAATTTACCACTCTAGTTATGCTATTAAAAAAAAAAGAAAAGAAAGAAAAGAAAAGAAGATTCAACTAGCATGACCTATTTTTCATTAATCCATGTTGGATCTTAATGATCACTTCTATTTCTACAATCCTCTATTTCACATATCATCCTTTTAATAATACAATTTAAAATTTTGCTGGAAATCTAACACAAGACCTCTGCTTTATACTTTACATACCCCACTTTCCCTTCCCTGTTTTGGCAAATGGGGATGTTTGTCTTCCAGTTACACAACATCTCCCTGAGTCTCCATAATATTTAAAAGATCACTGATAGTAGCTCTGCAATTATATTTCAGTACCCCCAGAAGCCAGTTGATCCTGATCTGATGTCCAACTTTTCATGACCCCATTTGGGCTTTTCTTGGCTGAGATACTGGAGTGGTTGACCACTTCCTTCTCCAGTTTATTTTACAGATGAGGAACTGAGGTAAACAAAATGAAGTGACTTGCCCAGGGTCATACAGCTAGTAAATGTGTGGGGCCAAATTTAAACTCAAGAAGATGAGTCTTCCTTACTCTAGGCTCAGCACTCTACTATGCCACCAAGTTGCCCTAAATATCCTTACTACCCCCTTATTTGTTGTGGGATCTCACTCCCCATTATCCTTTTTGTCCTGCCCTTCTCAGTCCAAAGATCAATTTCTTTGATCCTTAAAAAGCAAAATATGAGTTGACCATTTTTCCCTCTTCCCCTAATATTGTCCCATCAACCCTGAGCAGTGGACACATGGTGCCTTATGATCTTTCTCTTTTTCTCAACTTCTTTTTCTCTTCCTAAAGAAGTCCTTTTTGTTGTCCCTGGCATTCATACCATCTTTACTACTTCTGTCACTTATAGGATCATGCCACATTTTGTATTTATGTAGTCTGGGGTTCAACATTTTATACATGCCTTTTAAATCTAAGTTCCTTGGGGATTTCCTGGAATGTTCACATAACTATCTGTAAACATCTTCCCTTTTTCTTAATTATTGATGGTTTTTCTGTCTCTGTCTTTAGAATTTAAGAAGATAACTTCTACTACACAAGGGATAAAATTATGATTTAGGCAAACCAAGAGTACAAGAATATAGTAATGGTTTTCTACTTGGGATGGGTGAGAAGGAGAGGGAGAGAGAGGGGGAGAAAAGGAGGAAAGGAAAGAGATATAGAGACAGAGGCAAAGAGATGGATCTAGTAAATGACTGAATGATCTCCATTACCATAATTACCAAAAGACCTCCATTACCATAATTACTATGCTTTCATGCCAGTCCTATGGTTTGTTTTCTTAATGGCTTATCTATTTCTTTTTTGTCTAATCAGTCTACTGGATAATCCCTTTAAACTGGCAAGGCAGCTATGTGACCCACTTTTCAATGGTTAGAGAACTGGGCCTGAAGTCAGGAAGACCTGAGTACAAATCCAGCTTCAGACCTAGGCAAGTAACTTAACCTCTGGCCGCCCCATTTACCTCAATTACAAAATGAATATAATAATAGTGCCTACCTCCTAGAATTGTTGTGAAAATAAAATGAGATAATATTTGAAAAACACTTTGCCAAATTTAAAGTGCTAGCTATTCCCAACCTTTTTTTCTTCCTTCCCAAGTTCCATGACAGATGGCCAAAAACCTCTCAGGTTGGTTTCCTCCATTGAGAGTTTTCTAAGACTACACTGGCAAAAACCAAAAACAAACAACAAACTGCTTACAACTGTGTGAGATGAAAGAGTTCGGAGTCTGAATCTAAGGTCAGAAAAGGTCTTTATTCTTTCTCATGAGAAAGGACTCTACCCCCTGATGGCCAACATGGCATCTGCAGGGAGAGAGCGACAGGTAGAAGGCAGCCCATGATTATATAATCTTCTAATGCAGAAACCCAACCTCCCCAACTGGCCTTCATTCTTATTGATAGGGGGGCTGACCCACAACCTAAGCGAGGGAATCTCTCTGAGACAAAGGACCCGGAAACATGTGGGTGTCCAGTAAAAGCAGTCTTAACCTTTTTGGCATATCTTCTGCTGAGTTGGCTCTGGGGGAGAGTCTCCATTGCTCTTAGCCCCAGATTGCTTGAAGGTCAGGTGACCTAACCCTAGGCCTAGTGAATACTGAAGCCATTCTAGATTTGATTTTTCAGAATGGGGAAACTTCACTATAAATTATCCCTCACACTTCTTTCCATTCATTTATACCACACCATTCCCTCAAGCACTCAGAAAGGTATGGAAAAATGTAAAAATCCTAACCCCACATCACTGGTCTCTCTTTCCCTCAAATTGGTGTGGTTAGAAGAAACCAATGGAACAGAACTAAAAAGAGATTCATAGAATTTGAGTTGGGAGGGACATTAGAAATCATCTTTTCCATAATCTTTATTTTATTATTCTTTAACTTCTATTGATTCATTTTGGTTTTATACTACAGTTATTTCCTCATATTCTTCCCCCATCATTGAAACCTCCTTTGTGAGAAATTAACAAATATCTATTAAGCACTCCCTAGATGCCAGGCACTATAACAAGTGCTAGAATTTTCTTTTTTAAAAGCAAAAACAATCTGTGCATTCAAAGAGCTGGTGACAGCACCTAAGTGTATAAGGAACATAGTGGAAGGGCAACTGGTAAGGCCCAGAGATGTTGGGAGGCAGTTGCAGGGTCATTTGCCATTTGGAAGTTAGGAGGGGGCCTCGAGGTCTGAATGGATTTGAGATTCTGAATTTCTTTAACCTGGAGGTGGGGAGAGGAAGAAGAGAGCACTGGCATCAAATAGATAAACATTTATAAATTCTACCTTATACATAACATATCCTTTCTGCCCACAATTAGAAGTGAGAAAACAGCACATTGTGTGCCATATTTAAGCAAATAGAAAATGATGTCATACTTCTTGAAGGTTCTTGACCTGCCTGCCATAATACAGCTGGCATTTGAAGTTACTCTTCCCGGATTCTGGATCCTTTTTCATCCATCTATCCACACTCTGCTGCCTTCTTCCTCTAGTCAGCATTGCAAGATCAAGATGGCCCAGAGCCACATGTTGTATTTCCCCAGCTTAAGCAAAAATTCAGTTCAATTCAACAAACATTTATTTGTCTCCTGTGAATCTCCAACCCTTTTCACAATGCTCTGCACAAAGGCAAAAGCAAGAGTTGAACCAGAAAACAGGCCCTGCTCTAACGGACCCTACTTTTTATTATGGAACAATGGAACAGAGAACAAATATATAAAGAAGTAAAAAGAAGGCAATAGGAGGAGGGAAAGAGCCAAAAGCCTGGAGTAGAGATTCTGTGGTTCCTAAACTGAATTTTGAGGCAAAGTAAGATTTCTAAGAGGTGACCACCAGGAGAGAAGGCCTTCTAAGGCTGGCAGAGAGCTTGTGGGAAGACATGGAGATAAGACATAACTGAGTTCAAGGACTAAGTAGCCAGCCAATGGTTGGCAGGGATAGCACTTGAAAGGGGAACAATGTTAATAATTCTGGAAAGGTAGTTTGGAGACAGATTGTGAAAGACTTTAAGGGCCAGGGTCAGAAGCATACCAGCCTTCAGAAGAAAATGTGGAATAGTGAGAAAAGCACTGAAATGGGAGTCACGAAATCTGAGTTCTAGTCCCAGCTCTATAGAATTTCATCCTGTAATAAAGCAAATCTAAACAGCACTCACAGAGATAGGGACTCGATTACGCAGCCTCAGTAGTACTGTGATCTGGCCCCATCACCAATGCAGGGCTAACCTGTCAAAGATACATGTAGAGATCCTTGACATTGCTAAGGGAGGATTAACTTTTCTGAAATGCCTTTGTAGTACCCAGAGTGTAGTGTGCTACGATTGCAAAAGGCCTTCTTTAGTTCTCTGAAAGACAAGAGTTTACAAATAATCAAATGAAAGAAGACTGACTTGACTACAGTAGGAGAAGTTTCTTCAACATGGATAGACATCAAGGACACCTTCAGTTGATTCAGCTGAAAGAAGCATTATTGTGGTCTACCAGTCAAACATCAGAGTCCCTCTAGTCCTTTTCATGACTGTTTTAAACTCAGATGATCAGGGAATGATTTCAGCAATCTAAATCATTAAATCCTATAAGTCAACCAAGTTTTCAAGGAATATTTCAATATTTTTTTAAAATTAAAAACTGGTCTAACTTGCATGGGTTAATAACCAGAGACATACGGAATCCAGCTTGTACTGTCTCAGAGAGATGATTGTTAAATTTTCAGTGTGAGTATTTATACTTCAGAAATCAACAAAGGTTGTTAACAATCAGGGCTTGATTTTTTTGTTGTTGTTGATTGTCTAAATTTAAGGAAGTGATGGAAAAAAGTTAATAATACAGATTAAAATCATGTTAACTTGTGCATACTTTTTTTTCCCAGACAGCTGGTTTTTAAACATTTACTAGCATACCTGTGGTTAAGATACTGTTCCTATAAAAGCCCTCCTTCATTTTTAAAGAGAGGTATTTAAACTAGATGGTCTCTACATAGCCTGCAACTTCAATATGCCATGATTCCATAACTGTTTGACAGTTCAGCTTCCTTTCCTCCAACTCTAGTAATTCCTACCTCTGATTTCTCATCTTGTGGGGCTTACATTCCCCAGAGAGAAGCATGAAAAAGATAGGAAGGAGTCTCCACCGCTGTTACTATTTGTTTAGTAACTATCTATAGATTATCATTGAATCATATGATTATAGGATCACAGATTTAATCTTGGGAAGAATCTTAGAACCTATCTAATCCAATTCCACATTGTAATAGAGTAGAAAATTGTGGCCTAGAAAGACTAAATGACTTTCCTTCAGGTTCACTTGGGGAAGTAAGCGGCCAAACTGAGATTTGAACATAGGTCTTTTGATTCCAAATCACCTGCTCTTTATGTGATGTCATACCTTCTCCTATGCTATATAGGCATCCAAGCAAATAGACTCTACAGGATTTTCCATTCTAACATATACGTGTGTGTGTGTGTACATATGCATAGCAAATTTTATTTCCCTGGAAATGTCAAGAAGGGGCTTAAGTTCCCCACCTCAGTCAATTACTGTACTATTTCAGGTTCAAAGAGTTAATTTTTGAAGGTTAGAGAAGTAATAAATTCTTCCTGTTGATTCCCCACCATTTAGCAGTAAATGCATTCGTAATGAGTAGTTATGGGACAAGCCTACTAGCATGCCAAAATAGTAGGGAAAAAAATACTCACAAAAGTTATGAGTGAAATTTGTTAAGGGATATTGGTGCAACAAGTCAGGTGTCAGGTGAACAAGAGTCAAGATGCCACTACTATGTTTCTCCAGGATACTTTAAATGGGTGACAAATTTTAGTCCAGCTATATAAAGCATGTTTCATGTTAAACATTGCTGGTATCCATGGAAAAGCTTCAGAGATCATAGGAATATGAGGAGCATTTCTTTTTTCTCATAGAGAGAAAAGGTCTCATCTCTGAAATATATTGTTTAAAATCACAATTCTTCAGTTTCCCAGCTCTGAAGGATGCTAAGGCAATGAAAGGCAAAGGCGCAGCCAGACTGAGGATTGGAATGCTTGACCCTTATCATATTTAAAATCTTTGGTTTGGCTGGAGTGGGGAGAGGCCTGCAAAACCTCCTTAATCTGTACATTCCTAGAGCTAAGGGGCCTACCCTTTCACACAGATGCCCATTATCTATGCGTATATTGCTCCTTGGGAATTTGGACAAGGGACTTCATGGCTCAGGAATGCAAGACTAGCAAATGGCAAAACGAAACAAAGTTGTGATTAATTTTGTCCCATGCCTAAGTGCATGACTTAACTCTTAACTCCCCCAAGCCAGTGCTCAAACTTTAATGCATTCTACATAGCTATATAGAATAAGAAAACAGACAACATTCACTCAGGGCTTTTGTTGAATATGCCATATCTTAGAATGTTTCACATTTGTGAAAAGGGACAAAGCACACCTATGATAGGGAGTCAAATAGGGTGCCTGTTACTTACACCATAAACAGTGACAGAAGTAGGCCTGGATAATTTGGAAAACCACCCAAATTCCCTAGTAGGAATTATAGACCCAAAGAAAAAACTCATTTGGGTTGGACAGAAGGGGGGGAGGGAAGCTGGAGAGGGACAGGAATTACTAAATTTTGCAAGCTCTCTATCTGTGTAAGGTGTATATTCAAGCTGAGGATTAAATACCCTGGGAGCTTATAGAAAAAGGACCCCAGAATATGAAATTCCTCTCAATCAATCTGATATTTGCAATAGAGATCTGTATAGAGTATGTAAGCGGTATTGTGCTAATTATTTTGCTGAGGTCAGAAGTTAGCAATATTTTGGTACAAGTGAAAATCCAGTGCAGAAATTCTTGTTTGACACTGTATTACAGCTGGACACAGGGATTTTTTTTTTCATGATTAAGCAAAAGGAGAACTAAACTATTTATTGCCTGTGAGTAAAAAAAAACAAAACAAAACAATTAATGCCGGGCAATCTTGAGAAGAATGAGGAATAACCATGACAAGAAGGGACAAGTGGGTAACACTTCGTAGGTAGCCAGAGGAGGCTGGGAGGGGGATGAAAATGAAGAGCAACCACAAGCACCCCTTTGGAGTTCACAGAGAGTCTAGCAGATAGATGGTAAGGTAGAGGCAGCACTATCTGCTAGAAGCACTAAGTAGAACATGACTGTAGTAACTAACCCTGTAAAGGCCTTGGGGATAGAGTTGCACATAGATGTTGTTAATGTTCTTGAGCTGGATTGTGAACCTTACTTGGCTTATTTGACCTATAAATAAATCTGCTCATTCTTTAAGCTTTTAGGTGCTTGCAAGGGGGAACTGGTGACAATATAGTGAGTAGTAAATTTCCCATATCAATTTGGGGCAACAAGCCAAAGAAATTAGAAAATTCCCAAATTTTCCAGAGCCCTTGATGTTATATGAATGCGTCTAACATGAATTATGTGAGTCAATGTAATATATATGGGAGTAGGTACTAATATGTAAGAGTATGTATTTGTATGCATATACATGCATGTATATGTATGTGCATATATGTGTACATATACATATGTATGTCTGTATCTGCGTGTACAGATACATACATATATATGTATATGTGTGTATATGTATACACATACACACACACAAACACACACACACACACACACACACACACACACACACAGTAAAGACATTATTGACAGAAAATCCATGAGCTTTGGCCCAGAATCCAGACAGATGAGTAGCATCTCTTTTTTTTACCTTTGTTCTGATGTCTCTGAAACATATGCAAATTCTGAAGGTTGTTAGCGGGAGGAGAGGGGAGTGAAATGGGAGGGGAGGGAAATGGGGGAGTGGGATTATTATTCCCAGGATCATTAGGTATTGCTTATGACCAGCTCCCAGTGTGACAGTTGGAGACAAATAGCCACTTCTGGAGAAAACATGAGTTGGAAAAGAGGAATTAAATGTAGCCAGCATTCAGGAAACTGTTGGAGTTGGATTTTTCTTTTACTGCTTTTTTAATGAGTTTCAAAAGGTCTTGTTTATGGACTTCACAAATCAATAATGAAATTCCAGAGCTGTCTGGGGTACAACCTGACCTAGCTTGAGGAATAAGACCCCAAAAGAACTCCCCAACTTTATTTATTTATTCATTGAAAAGAGGAGAAGGAGGAAGTCTATCAGAGAAGGAAATCAGTGTGAGAAACCTAGGGGAAGACTGAACAAACCTGAGCAGGTATTCCCTCTATGTAGTGGGAAATTAAATGGTCTGAAGTATCTATTTATGATCTCTCACAGGTATGGAACTAACTTAGTCTTCTGTTGATGAAGGAATTAAAAATAATGATGTCTAGGTTCTTCTTCCATTTAATTCAATTCAGCAAACATTCATTAAATGACTATGATGTGCAAACCACTATTTTAAGAGAAATCAGGTACTGTCCCTGAACTCATGGAAGATGGAATATGCATAAGTAACTCTAATAAAAGTTAGATTGTGATTAAATGCAGACTGAGAAGCACAAGCAGTGTGGTATGAGGGAAATGATTACTTCTATCTGAATTTGGGAATAAGGGGAGGAGACAGATCAGGGAAGGATTTGTTACAGAAAGGTGGAATGTCAAAAGCAAGAGATGTAATTGTATGACTGGTGACTTGCTAACAGTCACTGGCAGAAGTGAAAGGAAGTGGGAAAGATAATTGTTAGGAGCCTGGTCCCATTAAAGAGCCTGATCTCACATCAGATCTAATAAGAGATATGTAGTGGCAACCATGGATAAGAAGAAAAGAGAGGGTTACCCTTTGGGTCATGTGTTGATCTGGCTTATTTTCTATATACATAAAATCTCCATTATGGCAGGGAAAGTCTTATATTTATTCTTGTGTCTCTCCTTGTAGGACTTAATAACATATTCAGTAAGACCTCTAATAGATGGATCTTGACTATAACCAGCTATAGACAAAATTACATGGTAGGCCAAACTTGTCTACTATGTCTTCCACCTTGTTTTTCTTTGCTCTTTTTTCTCATTTTTCCTATTCCACTCTGATATCCACCCATCTCCCCACTAGCAAAACTAGCTCCCACAAAAGATTTCATCAACTCTGATATTTATTGACCCAAAGTGTAAATAACCAATAAGGCTTCATTTGCTGACGTCTCCTAAGAATATTTGATTTTATCAAGGGAAGAGATGTGGAGGAAGTTTTCGGCCAAGGCAATAAGCTCAAATTAGAGAAACTGAGATATGGTAAGCAGGGAAGGCAATTTAGAAGCTGAGGGGCCTTCCTGAAATCACACACCCACCTTGTGATTGGCTTTGGAGATCAATCATGGGTACACATATCTTGTCCTGGACATTTTCTCCAAGCTGTACTTCACTGCTATAAGGCAGCACCATGAGGGAATCCCAGAATTTCAGCCTGTAGAAGGATCTCAATGAGAAGGGGAACAAAAGTTTTCTTGGCTGGGGGACCTGGACCAAGAGCCTGACCTATGATGTTAGCCTGATTATGACAGTTAACAATAATAATAGCAATTATGTCAATGACAGTAAAGAACATCTATATAATCCTTTAAGTTTGCAAAAAACTTTGTCTATATATGTATATGTGCATATGTACACAAAATATATTTATACATGCATACATATAATATGTGAAGAAAAGTATGTACATGTATATTTATTTATATACATAAAGAAAAATCCAACTCCAAATATATGTGTGCATGTACATATTTTTATATATGTACATGCACATACAAATACATATATATGTAATTTTATTTGACCTTTACAACAGTCCTATGTGCTACCTACTTTATTCTTCAGTCATTTCAGTCATATCTGACTATTCATAACTCCATTTGGGGATTTTCTTGGCTAAAATGCTGGAGTGGTTTGCCATGTCCTTCTCTATCTCATTTTATAGATAAAGAAACTGAGAAAACAGGGTTAAGTGACTTTCTCAGGGTCACACAGCTAGTGAGAATCTGAGGCTACATTTGCACTCAGGAAGATGAATCTTCCTGACTCCAGGCCTGGGGCTCTAACCACTGGGCCACCTACCTGCCCCTAGTGTGGTAGGTACTGTGGATATTATTAGGAAGAAAGCATGGCTTGGTTGACAGAATTCTGTAATTAAAATTAGGGGACCTGGATTTATATTCCTTTTCTGCCAGTTAATTGCATGTGTGAACTTAAGCATTTCACTCATTCTCTAGGCCTAAGAAATAGACCAGCTGACTTCCATGGTTCTTTACATCTCTAAATCTATGATCTTTTGCTGATTCCTATTTCACAAGTAAGGGAACCAGGACTCAGTTTAAGTGACTAGATCACAGCCACACAACCAGTAAATCTCAGCAGTAGGTTTTGAATCCAAGTGTTTCTGCCTCCAAATTTAAAGCACATGATTTCATGGTAGAAGAGATTTTAGAGACTGATTGGCCCAACCTATTCATCTTATAGATGAGGAAAACAAGACAGAGCAAATGACTGGCCCTAAACGGAGACAATTGGTAGTAAGCATAGCCAAGATTCCAACCCAGATCTGATTTTAAATTGGATTAATTCTACTGTAACATGTTGTCTTTGGTAATATCAGAGCTTTTCCAAAGCAATTATCCAAATTACTGGGATTTAGTGAAGACCCATAACCCTGCAGCCGTCTGAAAATGAGACTGTTAAGGTTAAATTTAACCTGGGTACATTTGGGGGAAAGTTGGAGACTGCATGTCCAACTGCACAGGAAATATTATTAGATCCAGCACCAAATGAAAATAATGAGAGAACCAAAATATCATTTTAATGGAGAGGATAGTGTTGGAGAAGTCGGGCATAATTATCTGAAACCATCTTGACTCAATTTTGCTCTCCCCAATTCCTGTCTCCCCCAATGCCTGACTTAGGGCCAACCTAATTGGAACAGTGGTTTACTTGGCCTTGGCTATGGATGACCAGCTATAGTCAGGTTAAGTCTGAAAAGAGTCAGAAACAGAACTCTCTTTGTAGCTTTTGTTTCCTAGAGCCTTAACCTGGAGCCAGGTGGAGGGACCACATTGATAGTCTCTCAGCCAGAGCCAGCATCACATTTCTCCCAGAAAACAAGAACATGCAATTCCTGCCCATTAGGCAGACAGAAAGATAAAAATAACTAGGAAGGGTGGAGATGAGAATTCAGACAGTAGATCTGCCAGAAAAAGAAAAAGATGGGAATGAAATGGTAACATTTTTCTGGAGGATATGGGAAGTTTCTGTTGCCTGCAATGCATCTGCAGACAAATGTCTTATTCTTAAATTTGCAATGAACCACTATAAAATGTGTCATCCAAGGGGGAAGAAATTTTGCCACTTTCTCATTTCTTCACAGAATTGTATAACTGATAGAGCCCTTAGAGATAACGTAGTCCAAACCTTGCCAGTATATTTTACAGACAAGAAAAATAAATCCCAGAGAAGTGAGACGACTCGTCCAAGGTTCTAGAAATAGTGACAGGGCAATATTAGAACCCAGATTTCCTGAGTTTCGAGTTTATGCCTTTTTTTCTACTATATACACCATTTTGGTGGAAAAGTCCCATTTACTGAGATTTAAAACACTAGAACTATTCTCATCCTATTCTCATCCCCATATCTTACAACCCTCATCATTCCTCCCTCTAAAACCATGAACATTTTAAAAAATTAACATTTTCATTTAAAGTTTTGAGTTCCAAATTCTGTCTTTTCCCTCCTCCCTCCTTTAGACTTTAAGCAATCAGATATAGGCTATAAATGTACAATTATGTAAAATATATTCATATTAATCATTTGTACAAGAAGATTCAAGTAAAAGTGAAAAATAGCATGCTTCAATCTGTATTTAGCCAATATCAGTTATTTCTCAGGAGGCAGATAGTATGTTTCATCATTAGTCGTTTGGGATTGTCTTAGATCATTGTCTTGTTGAGAACAGCTAAGTTATTCACAGTTCTTCATTAAACAATATTGCTGTTACCATGTACAACGTTCTCCTGGTTCTGTTCACTTCACTTTGCATCAGTTCGTGTAAGTCTTTCCAGGTTTTTCTGAAACCACCCTGCTTGTCATTTCTCATAGCACAATAATATTTTCTTATAACCATATACCACAGCTTGTCTAATCATTCCCCAGTTGATGGGCATCCCTTTGATTTCTAATTCTTAGCCACCACAAAAAGAGCTGATATGAATATTTTTATACATATAGGTCCTTTTTACTTAATCATGAACAAATCTGAGTTCACTTTTGACCTTTCCAAAATTTTCCTTTTCACCTATCCCACTAATAACCCTATATACTTCCAATCATCTTGAGAAAAGGCTATGAGATCAGTGAAAACTGTGGTGTAGGGGGTAGCAAGATGAAGCTTTGAATGTACTAACAAAGTCCTAAACATCCATACCTCATACTGAGATCTATACTGTACACAGTTTCAAAGAACTCCTGCCACTCCATCTTCTGCCTATCTCTGAATTCTTGTTAGCTCTCTGCTCTCTTCTAACCCTTTCTAAACTTCTAGAGTTCCCAATGAGCAGTGCTTTAAGTATCTGTAATCCATTAAGCTACCAAGATGATGTTTAATCAAATTCCATTCAATTTCTAATGCTTGAAGATAGCAAAGACTCAGTGACTACAGCTCCCTTCACTTTCAAGGGTCTTGATGCCCACCTTCTCCTGGCAGAACCAGAGATTCTGATCCAGTGTGCTCCAACAGAAAGGGATCAGGGCCATAGATCACTGTGCCATCAATAAATATCTTAGCAGGAGCCATGAAATTTCAATCAGAATAATTTATAATGTGAAGTCGAATATTATATAGTGAGAAATAAATAAACAGAAATTGTCAGTCAAACTTCAGGCAGCTAGGGCCAGTATTGGAGGCAGTAAATGAACTAACTCAATAAATCTTGTTTATGGTCAGCCCTACTGAGCATAACTCTGCCAACAGGGCTTTCCATTATGTAGCAGGAGACACAGGCTTGTTGCATTCCACAGGCAATGAACAGCTCTAGTGTCCCTGGCACAGTAGTTTATGGTGGTAGTAGATGATTGAACCATTACTCTGTCCTGTCTTAGCTTCCTAGGTCAACAGGATGGTGATTGGCATAGGGAATTCTGGGAGAAGGAATGGAATTAATTTAGGGTCCCAGCTTCACAACACAGTATATTAGAAAGAGACAAAACTGGGAGGCAGGAGACCTGAGTTCACAGCCTGATCTCACCACTCTAACCATGCAAGCTTAGGTAAGTTATTTACCTCACCAGTCAGAGTTTCCTTATGTATAAAGTGATTTAGAATAAATCATATTTAAGGTCTCTTAAAGCACTAACTTTTTGGAATTTACATATGAGGGGACCTTTAAGACCTCCAATGACTCCAGAGTTATCCTCCACAGTCTCTAAGATGGAATTAGCATTATTCTGTTGGGGGGGTGGAGGGAGTCTTAATTATCTCCTCATGATAAATCCATCTGTCAGCTGCATCAGCACTTCTATTCATAGCAAAATGAGAGAGGACACCCCCAAGAGGCTGTCTCATACCAAACCATAGTCTCTGTCTTAGCCATCTAGATACCTAATTCAATGAACTAAATCAGAAGCATCTAACACTAGGACATATTACGTGTCTTATAGCCTTTCTTTCTCTCTCCTTTGTATCTGTCTATGGCTCCTAGCTACAAGACAACTACTTTGACTTTACTAACAAAGGGTTTTAATGTGTATGTGTACACACACACACACACACACACACACAAATACACATATATGTATGCACACACCTGTACATGTATATGTTTATATACATGTATCCATATATGAATACAGATACATGCAGTTGTATATACAAACACATGTGTATACATGAATTCACATATACATTCACATATACACACATACACATGTGTATATGTGAATGTACATGTGTATGTTTATATATTATATACACATATGCATACATATTCACATACATGTGCACATGTACGCATACATATATGCATTTGCATATACGCATGCACATACACATACATATACATATACATATACACATACACATACATATACATATACATATACATATACACATTTGTTCTTTAAGCTTGTAGGAGATGGGGGAGAGGATTGGGGTCTAAAGAATCCATAAATACTACCTGATTCTAGCCAAAGACTATCTCTTGTGTCATTTGACAGAAATAATTACATGGTACAATGTACAGAGCGCTAAACCTGTAGTCAGGAAGATCTGAGTTCAAATCTTGATTCAGTTATTAAGAGTGATCCTGGTCCAGTTGCTTGATCTATTTGCTTCAGTTTCCTCATTTGTTAAATGGGGATGACAACAGTAGCACTCACTTCTCAGGGTTGTTGTGAGGACCAGAGGACATATTTGTAAAGCATTTTGCAAAGCTCTATATAAATACTAGCCATCAGAATCATCAGAATCGATGGCAATGATCAGTAACTTTGGAAATGCCTGCCCCAGTGGGGCCTAGCCTGCTGTCCCTAAGCAAGACCAGGTCATCTGTGGTTCTTAAGTTAGTGCCCCTTCTCCACTGCTTTCAAAGTCATATCCTGGCCCTTGCAGCTCATCAGCCAGTGGCAAGCAGGGCAATAATTAGACCCTCTGCAGAGCTGTGCACTGATGATTTGAATAATTGAGAACATTGTAAACCTCAGTGATGGAGAAAACAGAGTGGTGAGGATGTTACTGAACATCTCCCTGGCTATTATCCAAGTCACCTTGAACATTTTCATAGGGGAGGTAGAAGATGATAAGCAGCATAAAGGGTATATCCAGTATTTTTAAATGCTAAGAAAACCACAGTCTAATGAGCAAAGAGATGTGATTGATAGCTGTGTGTCATTCAAATCACAGTTCTCAAGGAAACCTCCAGTTTCTGAATTCATTTCCTACTCCATATTCCCAAACTGTGCCCTAGCAGCAAAAAAGTTTGTTCAGCTTCTACAAGGTTGACCCCCCTGAAACATTATACATGTTGGTTTATTTGTTGTGGTTTTTATTTGGGGGGTGACTTGGTAATTCCTTTTGGGAACTACATCCACATATAAAGAAGCATAATGGAAAGTAAAGATTATTGGATCTTGGAGTCAAAAGAACTGAATTCAAATCTTCTGTGTGACCCAGAATAAGTCATTTAATACTTTGGGCATTGGACTGTATGACTCTTCCTTGCAACTCTAAATCTATTATACTTTGTGGTAGATCATAACATATACAGTCATCATTTTGTATGACTTTTAACCAATATCTCATCTTTGCTACTGCTGGAACAGACATTTTAAAAAGAAGTCTCATTTTACTTGCAAAGCAAAGAATGAAATCTTCCAAGATTTCTAGTATTTATAATGGAGTTCCACTTCTGTTTGAATCATTCTGAGGTTTTGTTTCTTGTTTGGGTAGTCCAAATTAGTCAAAGGTGTGTGGCAGACTGATCCAAGGTCTTTGAGACATAATAGAATATGGTATTAAGAAAACCTTGGACCAGTATTTAGGTGTGGATGGATTCCCAATAATACACTATGCATTGTATCTAAAAGAATGACAATTACGTAAGTTAGATAAAGTCTCAGGCAGTCTTGTTCCTTTAAGGCAGGTGATCCAGGTAAACAAAACTGGTATGCTTCATAATAACAGTAATAATAATAATAACAAAAATAATAATAGATTACATGTATATACCTACAAGGTACATGATACTTTATATACTTTATGCCATTTGAATATTTTGCCTAGAACAGAACTCATAGGATCACAGAATAATAGATTTTGAGTTGACCTACGTAGTCATTGAAGTCAACCCTGAAAAAAAGATTCAATAAAGTTGGGGAAGGGAATTTAAAATTTTCTTTGTCAAAATATTATAGAAGCATTGGAGTAGAATGTCCCCAAAACATGGTCTAGTCCACTCCTGTTGCCTTAGGACAATACCTAAACCATTCTAGAAAGTGAGGTGGCAAAATTTGTATGTAAAATATGGAGGATTCAAATATCCTGCATTACCTTGAAAACCTAGTCTGATGTGTGCAACTCTCAATTTCTTGTCTCCCCTAAAATTTCAGCCTAGGAATACACAAGCAACATTTGTAGCCAGGGAAACAACATTTCCTCTCTTTTGATACTCTGGGGCCGTACAACCTTTGTGAGTATCTTTTCTAGCATCCCTTCCCACAACATGCCTAGATTTGATTCACTTTACCACTGAAGGATGAATAAAAATAAAGACAATGATGTGGTTTTTTGTACTTTATTTGAGAAGAGACTCTACATAAACTATGTCAGGAAGATACAGGTTTACACACATTTTCATCAATCAATAAATGGAGTCGTTAACATAACACTGAAGATATGATACTATGAGGAAGACAGATGGCCAAGGAATATTTACAACTCTCACATATGATATATTTATATTTGAGATGGATATATACATATATACATGTACATGTGCATATACATACATATATCTATACATACACACACATATATACATATATATGTATAAAAGGCGTTCTAAACAAAAGTCAAGAAAAGAGTTTGCCTTCATTTGCAGCAATTAATATTTGAAAGTGAAGAATGTTTTGTATTTGTTAGTGTTGTTGTGTTAAATCTCTGCCCCCACCTTTAAATCCAATTCTGATAGAACCCAAAGAGGAAATGTCTACTTTGGGATTGGTGGGCATGAGAGTGACAGATGGTCTCATGGATTGATGACTAAAGGGGGCAGAGTGAGAAGAAAATGTCTAATGGAAGAAATGACCTTTGGTGATGCCATTAAATCATCCTTTGTACTAAACATAAATTATTAATAGTTTTAAAAAAATAATTATCTGTTTTCTTTTGAGGTTGAGGAGAGTGAAAGGGAGCTAGGAAAAGGATTAAGGGTGGGACATTGCCTTTTCAACACATCCCTTAATCTAAGTTGGGCACTTCCCCCACCCCACCCCCACCCCAGGAGTATCTTATCAAGATAATTTTAATATATTTACTCACATAAAGGCCACCTTCACATAACAGTTGCACCTGGACCATAAGCCTGTTATCCAATGGCCAATGCAATCATTACTGTATCTTCAGATGGCTCATGCATTTTACATATGACAAAATTGATGCTCCAAATATGGCCAATATACAGGTGAATAAGACATATCCAAGTGTTTTCTTCCTCATTATAGGAAAAGTGCTTAAGAAACATCACCTCAAGGAAGAGGCAGGAAACACATTTTTTACTAAAAAATTTCAGTCTTGAATTTGAAATAAGCTACTTTGGAATCCAAAGGATGGGAAAGAGGCAGGATCTTAACTTTTCAGAGAATTGGAAAGAACACATAATCATCATAGAGGAATATTTCTTAATCATCCACAAGAACTTAGGAATATCCCTTGAAATCAAAATAAATCAGGTAAAATCCAATTGAGCATTCCACATCTCTAATGCTATACCCATGCTACCAAAAGATCTCTCAGCCATAGTTAGACAACATTGTACACATTGCTCAACGTTTCTCCAAGCCAACTTGCATTTTGGGTGTATTTATGCGCAGGTGGGTTTAACTTGGTTTCAAACGCTTGTACATACACTCACATGTGCACACACATGTACACACACACACACACACCACATTCCCTTTACATACCATTGCTTAGCAAGTTTCTTAATGCAAATAATCCCTCCAAAGACCAATAAATTGTACAAATATTGAAAAAAACTCACATGGGCACATACATACCATCACATACACATACATACACAGTCAGATGCTAACAGATATAACTGCCTTAAAATATACTTAGTACACAAAACTTGGGGAGGGGGGGAATTTTTAACAGCACCTAAATTTCATTCCCCAAATTGCTTTTTGAGTACATACTAATCTCCTAGTGCACTGAAGCAGCTACCAGCTGATTCTTCGGATATTGAAACATTTCTGCACAAGTCTGAATAAAGATAAAGGACATGTAATGTCCAGTAGGAAATAAATCAGTGTACATCATTTACATGGCAATAAATCCTTCATTTCTACTGAAATAAGGTATGTAAAGTAGCACTTAGTTTAACACAAGTTTTTGTTCTGCATTAAGCCTATCTGTAAAAAGCCACTCATGCAAAAAATTACCTCCAGGTTTAGCTGGGTTTTTAAAGGACACTTCTCCTGAAAATTAGTCCCTTTCACATAGGGAAAAGGGGGGAAAACATACACTTGTGGCAGCTAATTCCATCTGACGGTGGAAAATTTGAGACTTTGGTGTTTGTAAGGTATTTGCCACAGGGAACCTGAAAGCCGTACTGAGCTGACCTATACAGGATCAGAGGGCTGAAGTAGCCCTAGAAAGCTTCAGGGCTTTTCCAAACACTGAATATTTGGAGGTCTTTATCCTCCAATCTATTCTTTTCTTAAATTTCTGCCATTATCCCTTCCATATTTCAAAGGTTTCTTGGTCTGTTTCCCAATGTCATTCCCAGTTAACCTGAAACCCCCTTGCCACCTGTTCTTTAAATCCATTACTATCCAGTAAACAACCTGTTCCCTTTTATCCTACAACATTTTTTCTCCTCTGGGGATTACCTACCACCTCATCCCTAATTTTCTGTCAGTCAAAACTATATGTATATGCTTTTGCCAAAGGCCTACAGTTGTTCCTACCTTTAAATACAAGAACCTCATCTAATCAAAGAGACATTAGTTAGATACTTCTATAACCCCTCCAAAACCCTCCCCACTCCACATATAAATATATGCACATATTTTCCTATGGAAAAATTCGATTTGGATCTAAATTTCATCCAAAATACCAGGAGAAAGGGAAAAGGATAACTTCTACCCAGAAATGCAGGCATAGTCCAGAAATCAGGATTATAAATGCTATCAATTCACTTTTAAGATACAGCTGTTGTCCATTTTTACTTTCTACTGACCCATAGCAGGGGAGTTATCCAAATGGGGTTATCTTAGTATCTCAAGATACTGCAATTATTCTACTGGAAACCATTTAGAATAGTATCTTATTAGAGAAAGACAACAGGTATTGTTAAAGGAGCCAGAGGGGACAGAGGGAAAGAGGGATAAAGGGAGAATGTTTAGTGCTTTGTAGGATTTGAAGGCAGTTTCATTGAAGTTTATTTGGCAGCTATGGAGAAGATGGCACTTGAGATGAAATCTTAGCCAACTGTCTCCCCTTCCATGCAGAGAAGTCACACGAACATGAATTGAGAAGGATTCTACATGCTGCATTTGCAAATTCGCCAAGGGAAGGTAATATGGGCTCTAAGGTAACATCTATTCCTTTGCATTATGATTACTGGACAGTCCCAAATTAAAGAGATAACATGTAGAAAACTTTGGTTGATCTTAGTTTTTCAATATATCTAACTAGTATGTCATTGTAGGAAAGGTAAGAACAATTAGTTGTGATTTCACACAAGTAAAATCTCATACTGAATAGCACTTAGGGGAAGACTATTATTAACTAGGTTCAAAACAATGACCCTCTGATTTCCCCACAAACATTTTTATGCTTATAGGTATCAAAATAATATGGGTCTAGTAAAGAGTTTACTCTTCTTATAGACTTTTCATCTCACTTGCTTAGAATATTGTCTTCAATAATAATGTGTCAAAATGAATATTGTCTCCAAAGTATGCTTTTAACTTGTGAAAAACATGTGGGAAAGAAAAGATACACATATACAAATTCTTGGAGTCTACACTTATATATCCTAAGTTTGTGGTTTACAGATCAGTTGAGTCCTGTGATGGGCTCTGAGGACAAAAGTTACCAAAGTATTATCTCAACTGACCTCTGTCTGTCTTTCAGGTCTATTTTCCCAAGCTCCCAGAACTGGGGCAATGTAATAGAAACAGCTGAACCACCAGACTTGGGAGGAAAAGAAAAGATACGATTTGCCAAGGGATGAATACCAGAGCTTAAAGACAAAGCCTCCCAGTTGCATCCCTAGAGGATTAGAAACATGAAAAAGAAGAAGCCTGTTCTCTGGTTGTCAGGAAGGTCAGGATAGAAAGCAGGCAGTGTTTCAAGAGGGAAGATTGCTGTCCCTGGTCCTGAACACAGATAGCCATGATCCATAAGTAGTATTCACCATTCTGGAATTGAAAAGTCTAACCTATCACACGGAAAATTGTCAGCAGTCCCTGACTCTTGGTGGTAAACCCAAGACATATTCATTTCAATGCCTACTTTTTATAATGGTTCAGGCAAAAACTGGTCACTGAAGTGTCAGGAACCTCTTATGCAGAAGTCATGTTTCCCCCATGGGCTAAATTTGGCAAGATTTTGATGTTTATAGATCATAAAACAATCTCTCCACTCAATTCCCTATCCATTTTTTCTCTAGTTTAGACCAAGTATCTTGCATCTTCAGATTTTAGCAGACTGCTTGCATCCTTCTCCTCTGAGCAATTGTTCAAAATATCAAAGGTAGAACTGATTTAGATTATGACGACATCTTTTAGCAAGAATTTGGGGGGGGAAGGCAGAGGGGTTTACACAAAATGCTGATCCATAGATTTTTCTGCCTCTCCAGACCTAATGCAATAGTCACATTTCCAAGAAACTGAGCAGAGCTTTATTGTGTTCTGGAATCGTAAACAACTCCCTTCTCCACCTGTTCACCCCTTTCTTTCTCCCCCTGTCCACACCTCTGAAATCTGGGAAAGCAAAACAGACATGAAAATGAAAACTATTCTTCCCCTGATCATACCAAGGTTTTCCTGGGAGACAATGACCTTTGGGCTTTCTCACAAGTGAGCACCAACCTCTTCCAAGTTACTTCCTTTGTGTTATATTTTGAAACTTTCCCTGAAACAGTTCCTCCTCCAAGACAGAACTAATCAAGCAGGCAAGTTGACACTATAGTGCAATAGCAGCAGGGTATATGTCATTGATGATTACCTCCATCTCTGCTGGCTTGGGTGAGCAGTTGTTTTGTACTACCAACTCAGAGCAATCTTATCTGGCCTTGCAAATGGAACAGCCTGCTGGCCTCCAAGAAATGCTAAACTCTCAGCCAGAGCAAGAAAAAAAAAGTGTCAAAACAAGTTCTCCTTGTTCCTGTTAAAATATTATCTCACATTTGCCATAACCTCTGAGTTATTTCTCCAGTGATACCATTGAAATCTCTAAATAATCAGTCTTGTTGCTAGGAAATCATACACTGAGGCAGATTGTCCTAGGCAGGCCTTTGCTTTATTTTGAAAGAGGTTATCTCCTCAGAATTTACAGAATGAATTATAAAATATCTTTCTGAACTGAATGGGATTCTCAAATTTCACACCTTTATTTTAAAAATCTTAGTTCTGATCCAATTTAGATTCTTTTTTAAAAAAGAACTGTAGTGTTTTCTTTTAGTAGATTATTAGGGAAAATAACCTAGAGAACCTTTGGGATCTATGTGTTTCTTTTTTCTACAAAAAACTAACAAAGGTTAGTTTTTCACAGTTGGAAGCAATGTCAGAGGTCTAAAAGGTTGCAAAATTTAGGTAAGATGAAATTTAAAAACATCAGTGAACTGCTTCCTCATTTCTATCTAGACAGTGGTCTAATTTTTGCTATGCCCCATAAGAACTAATCTGTTTAATCACATCTCACCATCCAGGATTTTCTTTCCCTTTCCTCATAATAAAATTTTGTATTTGTTAAGAATAATTGAGAGTTGTTTCAAAAAACACTCAGTGACATTGCAGACACCTTGGATTCCTCAAAGGTCACTGATGATGTCATCTTTGCTGTCTAGAAATTGGCATAAGTTTTTTTTAGAAGAAATTATTTTTGATGATTTAATTTCCAACTGTGTACCTGTCAATGGGAGATGCACTCATACACAGTTATTTATGGATTGGGGATTTGAGCTTTTTTTTCCTTTTTTTTTTTTATAACTTGTAAAAGAAAAATTCTTTCAGTTTAGTGTAATTTTTACCATATTTCTTTGGACATGGGGTAATGATTAGTTTCCTGGCACCCATCATTTTTAACCAACTATCTGAAAAAAAATAGGTATTTGCCAATAAGATACATAAAATTTTACTATACACTAAACCAAAGGAAAACTGATAGAAGGGATGATAGTGGGCAATGGTTTAAAAATGATACAACAGTACTAAATTTGAATATATGCTCAAAGTCCTAAACATAAAAATAAAGTGTGCCAACCACTTTCGTTTGGTGAAACAATTTAAGAATCAAAGCTTTTAGCATGTCTTTCTTTTAAGGCACCATTTATCTTTGAATGGACAATGATGATATAACCTTAAGAAACAGAATGACAAATAAGGAAAATCTCTAAAACCAGCTAGATGTTTGAATGAAGGTACACCTCCAACCTTAGCAGAACAAAACGGCAGGATTATAGTATGGCACAAAAAAGCCTCTTCATTTCTCATTTCTGAGAAAACCAGTTGAATAGTATCATTCCATGAGGCAGTGATAAAGCCTTCACATGTAGAGATGAAGTCCTTCCAAAGAAACTGAGGGGGAAATAGAGAAATCAAGAAACTTCAGTATCATATGCCCATCTCTGGAAAAAATTAGGATAGAGTAGACAAAAATAATGTTATGTTAACACAAGATCTAGTAGTTAAAATGCTACAAATAGATTAGGGCTAGATATGTTAAAGCATTTTTTAATAATAAAAGTAGCTAAATAGTGAATCAGGTAACCATGTGTGGTTATTGTCCTAAAGGATAGGAATAATATACATCATTTGGGATTGTTTAGGTAGCCAGAGGAAAGGACTTAGATGACCTCAGGTCACCTTTTCCACCTCTGTGTTTCCAAGACAAGGAGCATGTTAACAACATGCAGCAGCTTGCGTTAATCACCTCATCAATGCTGTCACAATGAGAATCTGTTATTTAATTTTTTAAAAGGTCATCTTTCATGAGATGCTGATGCCTTCAACAAATCTGCATACCACTACAACAGTCATTCCATTAATGAGGTGAATCACTTCCTGTCATGTAGTTCTTCCACTCCTTAAGAACATGAGCCATTCATCAAAGTCTACAGGTGACAAGGGAAAAACCCTAATATTTGGTTTTGCATTCTTCATCCTCTTCATTAAAAGTCAGAGGAACAGGTTGAATATTTCAGGGAAAAGACATATTGAGATGACAGTTACTCTGTATAAACAAAGTAGAAATAAATGATGGATTTCAGAAAGAATGATTGAGTTATTTTAATTGACCTGTTGTCCCATACCCTGTCCAAAAGTTATCTGCCCCATTGGGAGAATAACATTTTTTCATTGTTCTAATTGTGAACCCTAATGAAGCGATTCTTCCTACTTCAGTGGTATTTTCACAACTCATCAAAAGGGGGATGCTTTGGGGCTAGGGAGACTGAAAAGGGAAGCCCAAATTTTCATGCAATAAAATATGATATTGGGATGGATATCAAATATCTTCCCATGTGTTGATAGTCCAGGATAGGAAAAGCCCTCAGACTAACTGTATAGAATATAATTCTCTGCCTCCCCCTCTTAAATAAGCGATTAGAATAATAGACTACCCTTATAGCAAACTCTTAGGTGATATGTGTATATAATGAGGCAAAGTAGTATAGTGCACCAGACTTGAACATATGAAAATCTAAGTTCAAATCCTATCTCAGACACTTACTAGTTATTTGATCCTGGGCAAACCATTTAACCTCTCTTGGTTTCAGTTTCTTCAACTATAAATGGGGATAAAATAGCATCTACTTCACAGGGTTTTATGAGGATCTAAAGAGATGATATATGAATAGTACTTTATAAACTTTGAAGATCTTTTCAAATGGGAGTTATAAATAGAAAATCCTTGTGCTCCACAGGTTTTGATTCAAATTGCAATATTGTAAAGAATAGATCACTTCATTGCTGGCACAGCACCCATTTAGTAAACCCATTATGACCAATAGGAAAGTGATTAAACAATTAGGTGGCATTAGAAAGGTGACAATATGTGGAACTTTGTGAAAATGTTCAGGAGAAGAATAGAGGTGTTCTAACTATTCAGGATCATATCATATGGACTTATCTTTTGCTTAAAATAATCAAAAATAGTACAAATTTGAAATGGAAAAAGACCTGGACAAAATACAGAGAACTTTCATGGTAGAGACCTAAGTATTTGTTTTACTGTCCTGAAAAAAAAATAGTTAACCTTTTGTCTCATTACTACCTTGAACTTAGTGGGTGATTTACTGAGTAGTTCCTCCCACCAACTCTATTCAAGGTACGAAACAGAACTCTCAAATCCTGGTCAAGTGGTGGGATTTCCTCTGGATAGCAAAACTCTGAAACTGGGTGGAAAATAAGTTAGAAGCTTCATTACCCAAGATTACCCAAAGGTAATCCCCACCCTGGCTGTTCAACAAAAGAGTCATGGAGTGTGTTACTGTTTTTGTTATGGTTGTTGTTGTTGCAAGACCTTAAACCAAGCCAAATACTAGTACTAAAATCTGATGAATATTTCCATGTTCCAGTTGAATATTTTAAAAATACGTAAACTAAATGTCTGGTTTGAGCAGGATACAAGGTGCTTTATTTTGTGGTGTAATTTTCTTTGAAATAAATATTTCTTCTGGTCACTGACCTTGGTCTAGGGTTTCTAATACTGATTGCTTTAGGTACCATCCCTGCTGAAGGATAGTACTGGCTAGATGGAAAGATATTCTACAGAAAAGGGTAACCCCAGGGAACACAAAATATTAAAATTGTTAGGGTCCTTAGAGATCATCTAGTCCAACTCCCTCATTTTGGGGATGAGGAAATTAAGACTCAGAAAGGACTGTTGACTTGCTCAAGGACAGAGAACTATTCCATTTCAGAGGCAGGAATAGACCCCAGATCTCCTGGTCTTCAGTCCAGTTTTTTTTTCCTTTTTCAAATTATAACAGTCTCTCTTCAGTTCTCCTGAAAACATCAGACAAATCTGTAAATAAGGTGGTTTTCTCTCAAAAAAGAGCTGAGAAACTCAGAATTTAGTCTCCCTTAAAAGGCAAGTAACCATAAACAAATGAAACATAGACAAGAAATGGCAGTGAATGTCTAGGCTTGATGTTGAAATACAAGAATAGGAAAAATAAGTAATAAGCCCAGAAAATACACTATACACACATGCACCATGGGCATAAAACTGTTAACATAAGCCACATGAATTTGATCAGTGCATATGTGTACATGACATCTCATAAACATTGATAATGGAAAATGAAAAAGAATACACATGTGCAGAACAAAATGCCCAGGCATCTAAAATAAAATATGATGCTTATTACTTTTCCTATGTAGTCAGTAGGCTTTAGTTTTTTATGATGTTGGACATGTCACATCATTTTCTCTCTAAAAATGAAATAAATACCCTTCCTTGGAAGTATGGTTAGGTATTAATGTCCCCCTTAACAGAGACATCAATGAAGTTCCCATGTATAAAAGGAGAAGAAAAGTAGGGTAACTTTTTAAAGAAGAATCAGTCAGCAAACACCATGGAGTCATGCTCCCTAGGATTCCACAGATGATTATCATGCTCTATAATACTGAGGTTACTTTCCAAATACTTCTGCGTGTTTTAGGGGAGATCTGGATCTGAAGGATGAATAGAAGGCCAGGTTCAAGCCCTTTCTGGAGTCCTCAAGTTTATTCCAAGTGTTCACAAGGTTCTGACCCAACACATTAGGTTTGGATCAGTCGTGTTAATTTAAATTGTTACAGTGTCCAGCAATTGTATGAATTCAGTAGTGATGATGACAATGGACAATCACCAGCAGTTTTCATAAAAGCCTTACTGTACTTCATAGTCCCTTTACTGCTCTCAGATGTCCACTTCTAATGAAGAGGGAAAGAGATCTGGGTGCTGCTTCCTGCCATAAGAGAAGGATGGGGCTTTAGAGGGAAAGGTTACTTAATAACTCAAGTCCATCTGCATTAGATGCCTGTGCCAAAAGATGTATATAAGAGCCGATTCACAAAATCTCGGCTTCAGTAACCATCCTGTTGCATTCAGAACCTGATCTCCAGACAGAGCATTTTGGATTCCAGACTAGAAAGAAGTTGAGTGACTTACAACTAACCCATTCTTTTGAAATCATGAGTCTTTCCAGCATCTGGAAATTTAGTACAAATGGTGTCATCAGCAGAGTGACTTTTATCCCATGATTAGTGCTTCCCTGACATCCTCATTCTAACTGAGCAGAAAGTCTGGCTCAGCATGATGGTCAGAGAAAGCTCCTGCTCCTGAGACCACATCCCCACTTTTGACTCCAGTGGTTTGGTGCTACAAGGACAAGGAGATCAGTGGGTGAGGAAGGCAAAAAAGGAGGAGCTCAGGATGGACCACCATGGGTTGCAGATAGGATTTCCAGGAGATATAGCCCAAGCATCTCAATGAGCTTTGCTGTAAAATTCACTGCACAGAGGTTAATCTAGATGTCAACATTGTCTGACAGCACTGAAATTACTCCAGGGCAGTGCTCCTTCTGAAGTCTTAATATAACAGTCAATTCCATTCTGCCTGAAGGAAATGAAAGTTTTCTGCTTTGTGTGCCGAATCATTCAGCACCAATTTTCTCACTGTTTGAAGTCCAAACTGTTTGTGGGTCCTGGGATTCACCTCGCATTAAGACTTACGCTTATTTCAAGAAGTCCTCTTGTCAATCCCACAAAGGCAAAAGGATGGGAGCAAAGAAAAAGAAAAGAAAAGAAAAAAAATCTTCTTTTGCTGTTGACCACAAAAATCAAATCACCTGGGTCAAATTTCTTTGTTCACTTGGCCTCTGGTGTTCTAGAGGCACCACCTCAATAGTGTGCCATCCCTGCTTTGAAAAAACAGCATAAAATGGACAATCACCAGAGAAAGCAGCCTCAGACCTCTAAGGCCACAGTTGCCTCAAGGAACTTATTCCGCTGAGTATTTTCTACAAGATAACCTCTAAAAGAATAAGTAATTTTACTAGTTCCATGTTCTATTCACTGACTGCAGGAACCACTTCCTGTGACTTTCATATCATCTGGACCTAAATAAGTTCTGAGGTCCATTTGCCTTCTGATTAAATTTTCATGGTCTCCAACCCTTAAGAATTTTGGGAAATAAAGTAGGTGTCTTGGCTTTTACCTCTAACTCTGTCCTGTTAGAAGAAATGCCCAAGTTGCTAAGGTTTTCTAAGGCAAGAGAAGAAAGGTAGGAGTGTGTTTATACACAGGCTTACACCATGCCAGACAGCTTTGCGTTAACCTTTCACTCCTTCTCCCCCTCGACTGCTCCAAATTATGAACTGGGGACAATATCATTGAAGAAAAGGCAATTGACAACTTAGGAAAAAAGAAGACCCCAGAGACCTAGCTTCTGTCAGATTGAAGAAATGGTATAATTCACTGACTTAAGATATTTCTCTGCTCCCGTCACCAACACACACACACACACACACACACACACACACACACACACACTTTAAGTATCAAAACCAGGTTAGTTTTACCCGTGACATTTGGGAAAAGGTAGGCCAGTGTCAGTGTTTTGGTTGTTTGTTTTAAACTTGGTTCAAGTATAAGGTGCAGACTTTCTCACTTCAGTCAAACCAATTTCACTCTTTTCTTCCATCTGACCTCTACCATCTGCACAAACTTGACATCTCTCTAAGTTGGGCTTGAATCATCAATCAGAAGACTATACATTAAAAGGAAAATGAGAAGACAAGAGACTGATTTTTCCAAGTACCAATGGGGGCAGGGGAGGGGGAGTGTAGTAGAAAAGGAAAGAAAGAAAAGGAGGCTTAGGTAAGGTTATAAGCAATCACCAAGGTGTTTTGTTAGTTCCCCACCTTCCTTCCCCAAGTGAAGATACAGAAGTTTTTGTGATTCTTAGTGTTGCTGTCATTCATTCTTCTTTCAGTAAAAGGGCTCCTCTGAAGGGAAAAAGTTCCTATCTCATCACACAGGAATGGGGATTGAGGGAAGAGAACAGAGACACTTCTTTTTCAGAGAGAAAGAAATACTCTAGGTAGCTAAGGGGAATGAACCTCACAGCAAGAAAAGAAACATTTCGAAAACAAGATCACATCCTCTGAGAAAAGATATATGTTCAAAAGAAAGAGCCCCCATATCAACTTTACAGTGATTAATTATAACTTCTGTAGCAGTTGTATCAATGTTTACCACCATCACCTTTGTTAAGAATGAATTTCCATCCTTAGATTTCAGAAAGAATAATCACTGCCTCCCTCTTCATTCTCCCAATCCTTCTTGTGGAGAAAAAGCCTTAAGGTTACTAGAAGTAGCGCCTGCTACTGTCATATCCACAATGGGAAGGGTGAGGCAGATAAATTGCCTGGTGAGACAAGGCATTGGATGTGGAGTTGGATGAGGACACTTTCTGTGGATGTTTTTAGGATGCCTGCTATTCAATGATCAGGGTGCACAGAACAGTCAGCCACATACTGCAAGATGATAGACTTCTATTTGGCACCTGGTTGAGGCCTCTTGGCCATTTTTAGTTCTGCTTTTCCCACCTGCTAGAATCCTATGAGACTCAAAGAAATCATGTAGTTCTTCCTGTACCACCTCCAGGTAAGTCTTCATGGAATCATATTATAAAATAGCCTTCTTATTACAAGATGAAATAGCTTCTTGGATGGCTTTAAGAGGCTGTATTTTCTAGAATCTGTTCCATTGTCTCAGCACTTCTGAGCATAAGTATGAAAACCTTCTATTCCACAAAGGGAGTTTCCCTTTAAAACTTCTGAAGGAGGAACCACTTCACTTAATGCAGAAGAGGGAAATGAAGCTTTAAGAAACCAAGCCACAGGGATCATAGGGCCAAAGCCAACAGGATACCATAGATACTAAAGTCAGAGCCAGAGGGAGTGGGAGGGGAAAGAGGAATGATAAGAGTGTCAAATACGCCAGGAAGGCCCTCAAGATGAAAGACCAGCACCCAAACCAAGTTGCCAGTATTGAGACTACCATCAGCTTAAGAGATATGTGAGGGTAACTATTGTGTCAGGACTGCCATACTCAAGTGTTCGAGAAAGCTAAACATTGCTTCAAAGGATAATAAAACAGATGCTATTCTACTTTAAAATAGTGAACAAGGAGGAATTCTTGAACTAAAAACAGTTTCTGGGGACACTACAATCTAATAGAAGATGCCTTTTGCCACCCTCAAGTTCTGTGGCACCCTCTGAATTCTGTCCCCTCCTGGCTATTCTCAAAGACTCTGAATCTTGGAATAGGAAATTGGGGATCAAAATAGCTCTGTCTAGTAACTGAAGACTGTACATTGCTTGAACTTACTCTAGAATCTGTGGATGTGTGTGCCTATTGAGGGCATCAATGCTAAAACCAGGCAAGTTACCAAGGGAACCCAACTGCCCTATACATTACATCAATGCACCTCAATTGTAGTAGCTACCATATCTTCACCTGCCTTCTAGAGCCCATGACAGGGTGGTGTAGTGGGAAAGAGAAAAGGATGTGAGTTTGAGTCTTATGTCTGTCTCTTATTATCTGGGTGACCTTGAGTAAATTATTTAATCTCTCAGCTTCAGTTTCCTTATCTGTAAAATGGGAGAAAGAATAGTGTTTATACTACCTATCTCACAGGGTCTTCGTGAGGAAAGAACCGTCTTAAAATCCTGAGACAGAGGAAGGGCAACTATTAAATGCTATAAAAAAATATGAGACCATTAGGCTTATTCACAACTCCTTCACCTCTTTCACACACACACCTCAAAAAAGCAGAGGAAAGTGTCAAATTCCAATCATTTTCTTTTCTTTTTCTTTTCTATCAGAAAAAAAAAAACAACATGATATGGTACTGCTGCCCTCTGCCAAGAATACTACGTCAGTTTTTTGAATCATGGATTTTCAGAGATGAGAAGGACCTTAGAATTTATCTAGTCCAACCTGCTTCATTTTACAGCAAAGGAAACTAAGGGCACAGGAGAAAATGTGACTTAAACACCACCCCCCCAACCCCGTGAAGACCATAATCAATTGCTGGCAAAGCCAGATCTCTTGATTTCCATACCTATGCATTTTGTATTAGAGCCCATTGCCTGACTTCAGAACTTCATATTCTGCAAGTCTATCTCCCTCGTTCTCTAGATTGACTCATTTTTGTTCAAGAGGCTGATTCCTTTGTGATCATAGAAATTAAATGATACCTCTCCTGGGGCGGGGGTGGAGGAGCACAGAGAAACTCCTACTTTCTAGTGTGAGGCCTGTCTCAAGAGACAACTTGTACAGGGCAGGCTGAGTAAAAGAAGCACCAAGAGCTTTATCCCATTGGCGAGAAGTGGGCTTTGGGTTTACCTTTAAACTCTACTCCAGGTCAAAGCACCTAATGATAGCGTGGGGCTCAGGGAGCACACCAAATAAAGAAGGCTTATAAAGTCCCCAAAGGCGTCTGCAAGAGAAAATTGTTTTGTGGGAGTTACCAACCCGGAAGTCATTTTTCAATCATTAAATGTGGATGGTGATGAGGGTAAAACAGTGGAGACTAGCTCCTGGGTCTTGAGAATTTCACAGAGAACCCAGTCAGGGCAGAGGGCAAGTTATGAGGCCCAATACTGACCAATATTCAAGCAGAATCTAATTCAGTCCTTA
>CM053582.1:478599760-478672789 GCA_028627135.1 Pseudochirops cupreus
TTCTGACTTGTCTGATGATTTGAAGGTTAATCTAGGTTTTCCCCATGCCAACACCAAGAGAGTTCCCCACCATCTTACATAGCTCTACTCATTCCTTTCTGTCTTCTTTCTTCTCTTCACTCCTAATACCTGGACATTGCTCAGTTGCTCCTAAGAGCATCTCAACAGGCAAAATGTACAACTCATTCACAGACACCACCCAGAACCAATAGTAGGCAGCAAAGTCAAAGGACAGGAGGAAACCAGCTTCTGGCATTTTCCCACCCCCATTCATTTCCATTTCCACCCTCTAACTGCCACCAGGCAGCTTAAATGGAAGGATAGAGTCAGCTGATCATTTTAATCTCATTCTCAGGGCTCCACAAAGAACTGCATTCTTTCATTAGATCAGTGATTACTCACAGTATCAATTTAAAACCTCTTCGTCTACTTGCAGGGATCCAACTACAAAGATCCTGAGTCTTTTTCTCCCTGCTCCCCTGATCATTCATTAGCCAACATGAGGTCTCAAGAATAACTAAGGATAACAGCTAAGAAAAGAGAGGCCAAGATATCTGTTAGGAGATGGGCAGCAAGAGGAGCATATGATTTTTACCTGTAATCATTAGTGGCTTTCCTGGAGTGGAGAATTTTCCTTCCATCTCCTTTGGTTCTTCCCTCTCCACCCACCCTCTCCACCCCTTTGCATCACTTCTTTCCTCATACACCAAAAAACAAACCACAAAAGCAACACTGCATGTTTCTGTTGGGCAACAAGACAGCCCCGAGTTTAACAAAGCTCCCAAGGGCCAAGAAGAACAGACAGGCAAATAGGATAGAACAGCAAAGTATTCTTTTCACAAGGTGGGATCTCGCCCCATTCATCTATGGAAACTCTCCAACCATTTTCAAGGGCGTTCTGGCCACATCACAGTGAGCTGAAACCAGACCAAGCTCTGGACTAGCGTCTTCTGCTTTCACGTCCAGCTGAACAGCCCCAATTCCACTCTTCATCATCTCAGGATAGTAATTTTCTATTTGAATAAATTCATTTCCCCTGGTTCCTATACAGGGGTTCCTATATTCCAGATTAGAAGCAATTGCCATCAGCTGACAGGATGCCATGGGCTGCAGATGTGTTCTTAGAAGAACAAGGAAGGAAGTTTCCCCAGCCCTTAGGCTGAGTTATATAGAGGCATGATTTCTACCAGTTCCTAGGTAGTACTGGGCTAGGATTTAGGTTGAGATTTAGGAAGAACAGGGGAACATTAACATTACTCCTTCCTATCATGACAGGCACTCTTTTCTGCTCTCTCTCCTGACTGTAGCCAGTCCTATAATAGTACCCAGGAAGGCAATGATTCCACTGGCAATGGGGTAGGAGGAGCTGCTCCCCTCGCCCAGGCTCCACTCATTCTCTCTCTCTGGTCAGGGCTCTATCCTCATTAAGATGCCAAGGCTGCCGCAGTGGCCACTCACTGAATATCTCCCGAGAAAGCTCTTTCCCTCCCCCTCCCTACCCACAAAAGCTATTCCTCACCCTCTGCATTTTCACAACAGCTCAAAGGCAGATGCATCAATCCTTTCAGGGGCTTGGGAACGTGAAGGGAATGGCAAAGTGACTGGGTGCAGGTGCCCAATAGGTTTTTCCCCATGGGCTCTTTCCCCACCCTGTTCACTACTGCAAATACCACCTTTTCCTTTGTCATGGCCTATCTCCCCTTTCCTCACTCTGAGATTCAGCATGTATCTGAATGATGGGGGAAACAGAGAAGAGTAGAAAGGGGGGAGCAGAATGAAAAGAGGAGACCCAGTAAAGAAAGAATCCTATGGAGACATACCTGGATACTATAAGGAACTAAGAGGTGTTCTGATTGAAAACCATAACTCCTTAGACCTACATAAATGGGACAATGTGGCAGAGCTTGTCTTCCCTGCCCCCAACATCTCTCCAATGACCTAAACACAAAGGATAAGCAAGTGAAAGCTGTTTTTTTGTAAGGGATAGGTGGACAATGGCATTTCCAGGATTTGTTTGTTTGTTGGGAGGGGGGGGGGACAGGTCTTTTCCCATGGTTCTTTAAGGCGAGGGAATCCTTAAGAGGATAGATGACAAACCCCCTTCCAAGTCCAGCAAAGAACTGGCGCCCAGCCAACACCAAAGTCACCTCTTGCTGCTGCCATGATTTTTATGTTCTGCTGTTGGTGGTTGTTTTCTTTTGTTTTTAGCTTGTTTACCTGTAGGAATCATGATGGTATGTCCCCAAAACATCAAGTCTATGTTTAAGAATCAGTAAATTAGAAAATTGTCCTGAAACGGGAAAAGAGAAAGGGAAGGGGTAACATTAGAGTGGAAAGTGGGGTGGAGATAATTTAAAGGATTAAGGTAGAAACAGAATGAGTTCCCAGAGAACAGAGCTCTGGTATGATTTTCTTGCCTGGGAGGAACCATTTACCCCAGGACCCTATTCAGACCTTTAGTGCATATCATACATGAGCAGCAGGACTCTCACCCCACCTCAACTCTTCCCATCCCAACAAGAAGATTGTCTTTCTGCATTGTCAAGGGTCTTCGGCTCTGAACAGTTAGAGCAGAAGAAGCATACACAGCAGGGGCCAGTTGCTGGGGCCACACCTTTAGTTAAAGGTTTTTCCATTATTTTTAATACTTTTAAGGTTTTCTATGTTTCTGTTGTTGTTGAAGTCATAACTTTCTGTAACAGCAGCTTCTCTCTGTATTGGTGTGGAAGGTATCTCTGCAGATTATATCTTTATGTGTGTATATATGTGTATACATATATATATATATACATACATATATACATATGTGTGTGTGTGTGTATATATATATATATATATATATATGTGTGTGTGTGTGTGTGTGTGTGTGTATACATATATATGTATATATGCCAAACTGCCTTACAGGTTGTCACATTTTGTTTTGTTTTTCAGTGTTGTATGTGTAGCAGGCACTTGAGTTTATATGAAGATGTTTGCTTCAGTCAGGGAGGAAAGAAATGGGTAATAGGGCAGGTAGGAAAAACTAGGGCAGGGAAAAAGAAGGGATTTTTGACCACTAGCCAAGGATGTCCAGGTAAATTGGGGTGGCCTTCCCCAGAGCATGAAGAATTTTGTAGATTTCCTTGATATTGAGCCTCTGCTGCGGTTCTCTCTGCCAACATCCCAACATGATGTCATAGACTTCTTTGGGACAGACCCGGGGCCTCTCCAAGACACGACCTTGAGTAATGCATTCAATAACCTAAAAGAGAAAAAAAAAGAAGATAAAGGAAGAAGGAAATTCACTATCCAGATTACAAAGTCTTGTACCTTTTTTCCACACCTAGGACCATGAAAATAAAATGCTTCAATGAAAAACTCCAGCAACAAAAAGAATCATTGTGGCTAGAGGCTCTGGTTTGCTTCTGGTTTGGGTTAAGAGGCACTGATTTTTCTGCTATTTTATCAGTGTCATATGCCAGGAATGGAGTAGCAGAATTGCCAAGCTTGTCTACATGAAGCTTGTCCCCAGTCTCTCCTTATGACCAATCATACCTGTTCAACCAATTTTATTAGTTCTTCATTATTCACTTTGCTGCACCATACCACTTTCCTATTTCTTCCTGTGCCTGATGATCACATTTACTACAATCTCTTTTTCAGTAAGGATAATTTGACCATGTCATTCAACTTCTTACACACCAGGAGTAACTTCCAAATACCATTTACCTCCAATTAAAGCTTCTCTTAAATTGACTGCCCTTTTCATATCCCTTTAGTTTACACTTGACCCTAATTCTGATCTACCAAGGCACATCTTTTTGCTTAGATCCATTAACACATCATTTGCACTCACCCTGGAGTCACTCAAATATTTTAACTGCTCAACCTACCCCAAACCACCTCCCCCTTCTCTTCAGCAACTTTCCTAAAGCTCACATTTCCTCCATGAATTTGTCCAGAGTAGCTTACCTAGCTCCAATTATTGTATGACCCACTCCTGTACCAGAGTCATTCTCTTTCCTCATCTGCAGATGTAGGACTTGAATAAGAACATTTCTGTGCTGGTGTTTGGTTGCATATCTGTTCTTTCCATTTTTACACCTTATGTCTTTTGTACAAGTCCCTATCTCCCATCCTTGAAGTCAAGGTACCTCTTTTTTTTTTTTAAACCGTTTCCCTCATGGTGTCTAGTATAACCATCGTGTGTGTGTGTGTGTGTGTGTGTGTGTGTATGTGTTTGTACACACATGCAGACACCAGTATGCGTGCATGTAAGTTCCAAGTAACCATAACCATTCAGAAAATCCCAACTATATCGATGTCTCTATTCACCCTTTAGCCTGGGATATCCATCTTGGCTCATAACTTGACAAACCTGTTTGATCCACAGCTGTGCTTTTTCCAGCTGTCCCATAATGTCTACTAGACCCCCTAACTAGCTGCACCACCATGAGGAATCATCCTTAGCTAACTCAGACCACTAATGCCAAGAAAAACATTGAGTTTTCCCCTCCAGTGTGGGACTATTCCATTTGGCCATTCCATGAGGGTGAACTAACTATGGGGTATTTGATTCCTTCTCTTTTAGATTCTGGAAGTACACATAGCCAGCAGATATTCAACCAGATATGGGTGGGGATGGGAGGTGAAGGACAGGGCATTGGCTTCAATACCAAATCTTTGCAAAGCATCTCATTTCATGTCAACCCCTATTTAAAAAGCACTTATTTGTTCAAAGCTGTAGAGTCTCAGAGATAAGGAGTGGCCTAGTCCATGCCCTCAAGCTGGGAAAGGAGGAAGGAAAGCACCCCCCAAGTCTTGGGAGTTGATTGTTCCTGGGTTCCTGTGGTTCTCATAAGCCACCTTTCTTCCTGTCAACATTTTGATAATGGGGAGAGTTCAGTGCCAAAAAAAAAAAAAAATCTAACACCTCCATGCCAAAGACTTTGGCACCAAATATTCCACACAAAAAAATTGCAAAAAAAGGGGGGCAGGGGGAGGTATGTACGTGTGTGTGTGTGTGTTGTGTGTGTGTGTGAGAGAGAGAGAGAGAGAGAGAGAGAGACAGAGAGACAGAGGCAGAGATAGAGACAGAGAGAGACAGAGACACAGAGGGAGAGAGAGAGAGAGAGAGAGACACGCACAGAGAGAGTTTTCTCTCCCAGGAAACAGTAATAATTTAAAAAAAACATCATAATAAATAGCTTCTGCCATCAATTCTTCTGTTGTTTTGTTTTTTTTTTTGAAGCCTCTAAAAATGTTTTGTGCTACTTTGGGAAACAAAGCAAAATCCCACTGAGCTTATGAACGGTGAGATATCAGAGATTTAAAGAAACACCTTGATTTTCTTCTTTGAAACTCACTTAATTAAGCAGTCAGGGTACTTAAAGGAAAGAGAACAAACACAGCTTCCAGAAGGTAAAAAAAAAAAAAAGGAATACTTCCGAAATTTCTGAATTTGAGTAAAAATGTGCCTATACACTTTCTTATGGATGTCTTACAGACAAATGACTGAACAAATGAGAAGTCACCTTACAAGACAGTCCTGGCAGCCAGTATAGTTCTGAACTGATGGAGGGGGTCAGATCTGAACCAGTCCAATTTTAAGGATTCAGTTAGTAGCTTCCCTTAAAGGTCTGTCCTGGACCTAGTCTATTTTCAGTGTGAAAGACTTAGCAGGCTAATTTGACTCTAGGGTTACCCCCATGGGATTGGATCTACTGTTGGGGGAGTCTGGGATGGTTTCCAACTAGCTTCTTAAGTATACCCTAGAGTAAGAATCTTTAAACTTTTTGTATGTCATGGTCCCCTTTGGCAGCCTGGAGAGGCCTATGGACTGCTTCTCAAAATAATGCTTTTAAATAGAAAAATGAAAATAGATTGTATTATAAAGGAAATTAATTATGTGGAAATATATTCACAAATAAATGTAAGTTCATAGATCCCAGGTGAAGAAGCCCTGCCCTAGGGTGAAGATGAATCCCTAATTGGGCTTCAGAACAGTCCACAAAATATTCCAAACCTCATATAGATCTTTTGGATAAGGAAAGCTAGAACCTTGGATCTTTCAAAACTTTACTAAACATCTAGGCTCATCTGGCCAGGCTATAAACTGACCGTTGGGGGTTAGGGGGATAAAGAATGAGACGATGGGTCCCTATGCATCTTCTCTCATTTATTGAATGGTGAACCACTCTCTTGCAAAGCCCCTGCAATCACAACTCTATACTCCATGTTTCCCCTCACATCTATCCTTTCGTTTTATTTTGGCCTTATTTTGTTGATGACCTTCATTCCTATGCCACCCACCCCCACTGAACTCGAGAATAAATTATCTCAATATGAAGAGCCTCCCTTCCCTTTTCTAATGTCTCTTAGTTGTTCATACCCAAACCCTGGCTCTAACTCTATCTCACCTTCTCTCCTCTGTTCCCCAACAATCCTTAAACATGAATCTAAACCAGTACCTCTGTGTTTGAGAGCTGAAACCAAGGCTGTTTGCCATAGGTGAAGATCTCCCAGAGGATCACCCCAAAGCTCCAGACATCACTCTCTGTAGTAAACTTCCTGTACATGATGCTTTCTGGAGGCATCCAGCGAATAGGTAGCATGGTGTGACCTCCCACCTATAAGGAAAGAGAGACAGAAATTCACAAAGGCTGATCCAATGACTACATTCCTTTCTGGGTTGTTATTTCTACACATATCCCACCCACAAGATGATTTAATTAACTCATGATCCCATGCAGGTCATAGCTATATCCAACTTATAACACAAGGTTTATGGATGCATTGTTACCAATAATCTAAAATGTTGATAGCATCAATGGGTAACAGTCAATGGGAACATGGAGATATCACCCTCTCTAACATTTAGACCAACAGTCAACTGACCCTGTGGACAGATTACAAGTCAAGAAAATGAGTAGAAGATAAAGAATTAAGTGTGTCATGAAGACTGTGAAGAGATTTAGTAAGAAAGCTTAGAGGACATGCTTTTTTTGGAAGATGCTTTTTCAGAGAACTGTACAATCGATGAGCTCAAGCTCTGGCCCTTGAGCTCTCCTTGAATCTTCCCACTGAAAGCATTTGCCTGAGGTCATGGGCTTAAGTTGTGGCTCTACCCAAGTCTTTAGCCCTCCTTTGTTCCAATAGTTTCCCACCCTTGATGCTCCTGTTCCCACCCTTGAACTGTGGTCCACCATTGTCTGTGGTCTCCAGGTAGCCTCCAGCAACTTCCCACCCTTAATCACTTATTACTGGAGTTTGACCTCATCTGACCTCCTTGAAGACCCTCCCCAAACTCCTCCTCTAGATCACCCCTAGATTCCTCCCACAATTTTTCTGTTTATAGGATCCTATCTTCCCTCCATGTGGTGTGAATGAGAGCGTCATAGAATGATTTAGCACAGACATACTCTATAACAGACTTGCTCTGTCCTGCTTGCCCAATGCAAGCATCACAGATACCTAGGCTCCTTAAGAGTCTACCCCATATGGCGAACTTTTAACAAACTATTAATAGACTTTGCTTTTCTTTGGCTGAGAAGACTTGAGTGGAATTCTTTGTGCAGGACCCAGCATGTTGGTATTTTTAACCCTCTTTGTGGGCGACCTCTTCACAATCACTGGATTGGGCCTCAAGAACAGCAAAGTCTGACTATCTAGGGACAGAGGGAATTGGCATACACTATCAAGTTAGTATCCTAAAATATGGCAGTTTATTGGTTCTGTATCTAGACACTATTTCATATAAATGCAATCTTCAAAAAAAAGTATTTTTATTTATCAAATTCACAAACTCTGAGTAGATAACCATGGACTCAGGTATGAGGAACAACAAGAAAGTCCACAAAAGGCATACAAGTATTTTGGTGGACCAAATAAGAATTGGAAGAAAACATTTATAAGACTATAAAGGCATTGATAAGTGGTTTCTTAAATACATGAAATTCATAGTGAGCCCCCTTGATTAATTCAACGGAAAAAGGTATTTTGAGCTGTGTAATCATTATAATGACTAGGCTTGACCCTGAAAAAGAGATGAAAAAATGCAACCCCTTTATTTGCAGAGGTGGGAGAATGGTAGGTGGGAGAACACTGCATATACTGTCAGACATGGTTGAAATAATGGTAGGTTTTGCTGAAGTGTTTTTCCCCTCTTTCATTCTTTGCAATAAAAGATGGCACTCTGGGTAGGGAAATGGGAAAAATATACTTGGAAATGAATATGAGGTGCAAACAGTAATAAAAACTGAAAAAAAGAGAAAGAGGTATGTTCTGAAAGGTCAACTAAGGAGATAGCACAGATATAATCAATTATTTGCATATATTTAACTGAAGGAAAAGAATAGAGGAAGTCCTACTGCCAAACAATTTAGAGGCATTAGACTAAAGAATAGCAATAAATCCATTGGATATTATAGATAAAATTGATCATCTTGGTAAAATAAATGACTAAGACCTTGGGTATCTACTTAAGAGTTATGAAGGGACTCACAGGTAAAATTATGAACAGATTGGCCAAATATCAAATCCATTGTTACCAATGGCCACTGTGTCAGCATCTTAATAAAAGTAGAAAGAACATTGGTTTGGGCATCAGAAAATCTAGACTTGAAACCTAATTCTGCCCCTTACCCATCTCGATCATCTTTGACAAGATCTCTCAAGGCTTCGATTTCCTTATGTATAAAATGAGGGGGCTTGAACTAGTTGACCCCTGATTTCTATTCCATACCGAGACCAATAATTCTAGACTACATGTACTACAGTGTATTCAGTTATAGGATAGGAATACAATGGAACACTAATGTGTTATAAGAAAAAAGGAAAAAAGATGATTTCCAAAAGACATGGAAAGAACAGATGCAGAATAAAATCATGAGAACTAGAAGAAAAATTTATGCTACAACATCAATAACGTAAAAATGAATTATTCTGGTAGACTTAAGAACTCTGATCAGGGTTGACATACAGTGGCCTGTGAGCTAAAAAGGTTAGCTAGCAAGTGTCTGAAGCTGGCTTTGAACTCTGGTCTTCCTGTCTCCAGACCCAGAGCTCTATCCACTATACTTCCTCACTGTCCTAGGAGTTAGGAAACCCAGGTACTAATCAGAGCTCTGCCTTTTAACTATCAGTGTGACTTCTGACAAATTGTTCCTTACCTTGGAAGGTTCATTTTTCTCAATTGTCAAATGATAATATAAGACTAGATAGCCTCTCAGGTTTCTTTCAGATCTAAAATCCTCAGATTCTAATCTAAGAAAAGCTGGAGAGGAAAGCAGAGGAAATTTATGCAGAAAAAGAGCTTGGTAATAGGAAATTGGTTTGGGGGTAGGGCAGAGTGTGGTAGGGAGAGGAAGAAGTTCTCCCTACAAATACTCGGTGTTCAATGGCCAGGCACTCTGCCTAAAGAAACAAAAGCACTAATCTCTACCTTCAAGGAGTTTATGTTCTACTGGAATATAACATAAAGCAGATTTCTTTCTTAAAGAGACAGAAGAAAGTATAGTTGCATCTGCTTATAGAGCAAGAAGGAACTTATCCAGTGTAAGTGCTTGGGGGTCAGAAACACTGGGAACCATGTCTGGGGTAGAGTGAATTTTTGTGACTATATTCTATTTCTGTCAACCCTTACTCCTGAGTAACACCTTTAGTTTCCTTATGAGAAAGGAAAAAGATATGTTATAATGGAAAGAGCAGGGGTCTTGAAATACAAATGAAATCCGAAGACCAGCCTTCTAGTCTGACACTTATTATCTATGTGGTACTGGGAAAATTGCATAATTACTTGTTGCCTCAGTGTCCTTATCTGTAAAAATGAGAATAATCACCTGGTGGGTTGTTGTGAGGAAAACATTTTATCTATTATAAAGAACTTAAAAATCTAAATCACTATCACTCTCAAGGGGAAAGACAGGTGGAATGGAAGGAGCCATCTCCCAGAAGCAGCTTTTAACCACAAGGGACTGGACAAACTTTAGAAATGCTCTTCTGCCAGTAGAGTACAAGAGTCCTCTCTCTCCCTGTCCTGTCTTTCTCTGCTTGAACACCAGGATCACCAGCTGCCGGGGAATAGCCAATCACCACGTGCCAAATAGCAGGTGCTTAAAGCACTGTGACTCTCTCAGTGAGAGCAAAATGTCCTATATTGTGAATATCTTCCCTTGCTTTCTCTGATGAACCTGCTTTCAAAACCCCTCAGCAGGCCTGCTTTTGCTTTCCACTGCCATCCTGCCGGGAGCAAGGACCTGTATCTCCCCTCCACTTATTTTAAGTGATTGATTCGACGTCTTGATGTCAGAGTGGGCCAATTGCCCTGGTTTAAAGGGAAACTCCACTGTGCTACCGAGGGTTGTCTAATCATTGCATCCAATTACACAGGAAAGGAAACCATTAAAACAAATTGGGCCTGGTGGAATCAAAAGGAGAACAAACAATGGGAGAGCTATAACTTCCAGCCCCACAACAAGGAAAACCCCAGTTCTCTCCAAGGAGTTTAAAAGATCTCACATAGATGATTTTCTCAAAAATTATCATAATGGCCATTCTACAGAGAAAAAAACTGAGTCCCAGAGAGGCTAAGCATTAATTTAAGTTTGTCCAAGTGGACCAGTCACTGAGCCATGAGAGGAACCTCCCCTGGATATATAAATCTGTTCATTTTAAATACAGAAATTTTAAATGGATAAGAAAGTCCTGATCTTCTGGAGAGTTGTAAAACCCAAGCAACTAGGTTTTAAAGCAAAGTGTTTTAATAATGAAACTTTTACATAGATAGCTAGGTAAGTGCCATTTTTTATTTACTCGATGTTAAAGTTTATACGATGGATCTCACAGCATATTGGATACTTTCCAAGTTTTTCTTTTTTTTCCCCATATTTCTTTTTTTAATGCTAGCATGAGCTTTCTTCATCTCTTGTAAAGTCTCCTGATTTCCCATCTGTCCCAGTGAGATCCATCTCCTCTATTCTACTCTATGGTATCAGATGGGAGTACCAGCTGGGACCTAGCAATAAAAGGGTAGCTCACACTGAAAGAGACACCAGCAGCAGCCACAACAGTTACAGCTGTAGATAACAAAATGATGCTAGCACATGTTCTATAGAGGGCTTTGAAATGTCACATATACAGAACACAGTTCACAGACACAAAATGATGAGCTTATTAGAGTGTGAACATAGTTACATATCTACCTACACCACAAACCAATTGATTCATCTCAGTTACATAGATGCTTTGGAATCTCCTCTGGGAACATTTGGAAAACAGCTTGACAAATACCTTTCCAAGATACTTTTGATATACTCCTGCCTAGTTTCTCCCTCTCCTCTCAATTTCCTTGATCAAGGATATGTATAGATTCAAATGGCCCATTGAAATAGCTTTGAAAACAGCTTCAAAATCTAGTTGAGTACTTTCTCAAAAAAAAAAAAAAGATAATAACCCATCCATGCCTGCCTGTCCTGCACAACTTCTATAAAACTACCTCTAGGGACCTTCCTCTCATTGTATTGATTTCTTGGATACCAGTAAAGAATACAGATAATCCAATGGTGATCCTTTATTTTGGATGCATGACCTACCCATCTTTTTTTTTTCTGGTCAAATATTTCTCTATGATGTCCTTTACACACCTTCTCCTGAGTTATTCCATTTTGTGATGCTTACCCAAGCCTACCATGTTCCTCTCCATTTCCCTCTGAGACATCCTAAACTCTCAAGCCCACCATGTTTCTCTCCATTGCCCTCTGAGGGATCCTCAATTCTGATGATACCTTCCTTTATATCTTCATACACCCATCACTGTTAAGAAACAGAAAGACCAAGCTCTACCTGCTGGTCCTCCACCAGTTCTTCGTGCCTGCACTGCCAAGACAAAAATGCTTCTGACACAGATGCCTCCTTTCCTTTCCTACTCCCTCCCTACCTAAATACCAATGGGGAGATCACTTCTTGGTGACTTCCTAGTTGGAGAAACAATGAGAGGATTTGTAACCCTTATTTGGAAAGTACTTTGAATTCTCACAAAGGTATGATTATAGTATTACTTTCCTGGGAAGGGACTTTGTGGGAAGACTTATGCAAAAGGAATCTTTTTAATGGAACTTTTACACAGCAACACAGGATGAAACTCTAGCCTTAGGTTTAGGAAAAATCCTTGGAGCCTTCAAAAAATACAATGGGACTAAGAGATGAGCTGCTCAGCAGTGTGAGACTGGAGGATAAAAGACCTATTATAATTCCACCCAACTCTTACCTACCGAAGGGATATGGTTGGAGCAGGAGTTTTCAGACAGAAGCCCCAGGAACACACCCCCCAGTTACAACTTCTTTCTTTGTTTTCTCCAAGTCTTGCCTAAACTTACCAGCTCTCATTAGAAGACTTCAGCTTAGAGGTCTTTCCCTGCTCCTTACTACCCCAAGGTTTGTCTTTGTAAAGAGAACTATCTGAAAATCCAACGAGTGGAATGAACCACTTAGTGCTGATTTTCTGAGTCAGATAAACCTGGACTTGTCACTTTCAACCCATACCAAAATGTGAGTGATTAGAAGTGGTCAAGTTTGGGGATGCCAATAAAGGAGTTCATTTCATGAAGCAGAGCTAGAAAATCTAGCCCTTGAAATGAGCTCAGATTCATGATCCATATTACATTCAACTGACTGAACATCTAGGGTTTCCTAAGGAGGTAAATGGTGGCAATTGAGATAGGTGAGAAAATTCACACCCAAGATAAAGCCAAAGGTATACCCTGCTCTGATGCAGAAATTGGTATAGTGAAGGTAGATGACAGTTGAATTTCCTAAAAATGAAGTATTTTTGAGAATGAGGTATTTAGCCTTCATAAAAGGAGGCACAACATATTTGATAGCATTTTTCCAAAGAGAGAGGCAGCATGGACAATTTTCTTAGAGCACTGGTCTAGGACCAAGGTTCAAATCCTACCTCATTCATTCCTTAGCTCTGTGACCTTGGCCAGTTATTTCACCTTTCTCACCCTATTTCTTCATCTGTAAAATTGACATAATAATGGTATCTACTTCTTAAGGTTTTAGTGAGGATTAAATAAGATAATATGTAAAGAGCTTTGCAAAATTTAATATAATATACACATGAGGTATGAGTATTATCATCTTGAGAATTTGTATTAAATGAATGGTGAATAAAACATTTATTAAGCACTTACTGTATGCAAAGCACAGGCAATACACATAAAAAAGCAAGATAGTCCCTGCTTTCAAAGGTTATGTTTTAGTGGAGGAAAGAGCACATATGGAAGGTTTCAGCCCTAAGTTAAATGGAAAAGTCCCATGGGCAGTAAGAAAGCAGACATTAATATTTCTCATTTAATGTCATTTCCACTGATAAAATAATGTCAATTTCTAAGGTTGGACCGTTTGGCAGTGCCAAGGAGTTTGGTAGCAAGAACATTCCTTTTGGAGTCTTTAGAAGCTGTGGATATAGCACCTTTAGGATCAGTTGTCAGACTTCATCTCTTGAGAGGTTGCTTCCCAAGATAATGTCTGAGTGCATTGGGCTACCAGTAGTACAATTTCCAAGGCTTTGGAGTTCAGGGTCCTGGGCCATCTCCATCAGGATTTGAAGGGAGGAGGTGGTAGTGGTCTGACTTCTGTGGCATTGACTCCCATTTCTCCTTCTGGGTGACTTGCTGCTTCAGTTAGGGTGGCTATCCCTGCCTAGTATGTGGCAGTTGAGTGACAAATGGTAAGGATGACTGGACCCTTCTCCACAGGAATTGTTTCCTTGGAGGATGGGCCATGAGTGCTAGACTGGAATTAGTTTCCCTTAATTCCCTCCAGTAGTCTGGAGGGTTGGGGCCACTTCCAGGATTCCTGTGCTTATATACCATTAGTAATGGTTGGTCAGTTGCTGGTGATGATGAGAAAGATGAATCTACTCTTCACAATGATTTCTCCCTTCAGTAATGGCTGTGGGTGCTAGGCTGGAAGTAGATGTGGTGAATTGGGTGCCACTGTATTTCTAAGGTTCTTAGACATGAAGTTCAGAGGGAACATGGTAGTCAAGATGGTAGTGATGGTGGTTTGACTTGTCTGGGTTATGCTGTCTCCTTCCACTCCCTGAGAGCATCTTGATGCTTGATACCAGGCTGCCTTGTGCATGGCAGTTGGTTGACAGTTGGTGGGAATGACTGGACCCTTCTTCATAGGATGAAGGCTAGAAAGACCTGGATTCAATACTGGCAATGTGATCCTGGGTAAATCATTTAACTACTCAGTGCTATAGGCAACTCTCTAAAACTATCCATTAGAGAGGAGGTACTGACCTATATCACTAGAGTTTCTTCACTATAATAAAAAAAATCATGGATTCAATCTCTATTCCTTTCCAAAATATGAGAAGTCATAATAGGGGATAGGATGTGTAGGGAGAGAAAATGTATATTCTCCTCTAAGAGTAAATCACAGAATTTTTAAAAAATGAAAAATCTCAGATTTATACAGCATTTTAAGGTTTACAATATGATTTCTCCTGAACTTTGGGAGCCAGATATTATAGGTATTTTCATCTCCATTTTGTAGTCAGGGAAACTGAGATTCAGGGGAAAAGAGTGATTTGTCAAAAGTCATGTAGCAAGTTAATGGCAGAACAGAAACCATTCTGATTCATAGCAGTTGGTGGCAAAGTAGATAGAGCACTGGTTCTGGAGTCAAGATCTGAGTTCAAATCTGACCTCAAACACTTACCCAGATATTTCCTGCCTCAGTTTCCTCCCCCACTTCACAGGGTTGTTGTAAAGATTCAATAAGATGCTATTTGCAAAGTGCTTAGCACAGTGCCCAGTACATAGTAGGCATCATATAAATGTTAGCTATTATTATTACTATTACTTACCTAGCACATTAACTAGTAGATAGTTAATAAAGGCATATTACTTGCTCCTAATGCCCTTCATGGTTATTTAAGTCCAGTAAAGTAGGAATGATTTAAGGGACTTTCTACAAGTAGAATGGATGATAACTGGTACCCCTTAAATGTTTTATTCTTAACAGGGACTAAGGAGAGTTATTATCTGGTGAAGCAAAAAGAAATCAAATAAAGTATCAGCACAGAAGGAATTTGGGCTTGTTTGTTTGGAGTTTTGGGGTTTTTTTTTGCCAAAAAAAAAAGACCATGTCTAAATGTTCAATTTCACAGGAAGTTCAAGGTAATTAGGGCCTCAGAAGGCAGACCAGGACACTGAAAATTACCCCTCAAAAGATGGTCTTAAACATCTATTTACCAGACACCCAGGCAACCTCCTCTCATCTTTAGTATTTCCCTTATGGGTTATAGTTACTGTAATTTTAACAAATCTGGCTATACAACGGTAAAAACAGCAGAAGGATGAAAATGTCAGGTGGTGCAAATGCAAGAGAGGGGAGTGGCCATGAGGGGCTCAATCTCAGGAGCTGGCACAAGTTTGGTAAGCCAGTCTCTGGAAGCACCTAATGACAGTGGAGTGCAAGGATTGGGCAACTGACTCCAGGACAGTCCTTCTATTACTGCTTTCCAATCTACTTTCCTCATGCCTTTTCAACTAGATGCTGTGCAGCAAGAGTACACATAAAACACTCCTGGAGGGGAAGCTCCATCTCTGTGATAAGCAAGAAGAATGTGATGCTATTGATCAGGGAGGTGGGGAAGGCCCTCTTTCACCTAGTGCTGCCATGAAGCCAGGGACCTGCTGTTGCTGAGAAAGGTAGGACCAGTGGTGGCAAAGGCCTCCAGCCAACAGCTACCTATCTCCTCTCCTGGGTTTACTTAAAGCCATTGAACAACATGGCATTATTGCTCATTCTTTCCATGTTGTATTTATTGCTTCCTAGATTGGGTTATGGAGTATTAGAGATGGAACAGACTAACAGGTTGTGACTTTTTGAAGGTCATAAAATCAGGAGAAGAAACTGACAGAGGACCTGGAACCTGGTCCATTCCAGGGTTTACAATCTACCAGTATGCCTTGGGGATCTGCCAGAGCTCAGCCTAGCAGTAGACTGACCCCCCAAAACCAAAATGGTGGGTTCTAAAAGCAAGAGAATGACTGTCTACCAGTTATGCTGAATTTGGAACTGAATTTTGTGGAGCAAATGCCTTGTAGCAACCGTTGTTAAAGCTGACCCTGACTCTCTCCAGGACTTGAGATAGGGGACAGTATGCCCCAGAAACCAGGAAGAATGGTTTCTAATTCTGTTCTTAATATATCTTTTCCATAAATATCCCATTTTAAAAGTTAATTTGTATGAATTAGTGAAATGATACTGGCAAGTATTGATGATGTAAGAGAGAGACAAATTTTAACTTGATGGTCAAAAATAGGTAGGACACAGAAAAGAGGTTTCAGCTAGTGGCATTAGAGATAACCCTATTGCCCTTCAAGGGTACCCCTAGAGCCCTAAGGAAGAGCAGTAGTTGCCCTCACCACTGGGGACCCAATCTATCAGGAGTTCAGATAAGGATCCTACTTGACACAGACTACACAAGGAAGAAAACTTCATAACAAATCAGAATTCTCCAAAAATGGAATCCTTTGACTTGAAAAGGAGGGAACAGAAACCAAAGCAGAAGTTGAATGACCACTTTTGTTAAAGTCATATTCCCAAGATGTAGAGTTATAGATCATCTAGCTAGCTCCCTCCTCCCCCTTTTAAAGATAAGAAGACTGAGGATCAGAAAGATGTAGTTCCAAGGTCACATAGGTAGTAAGAGAACTGAACTTCAAGCCCAGATCTTTCCATTCTTGTACCGATTTTATAGACTAGATTCCTGGATTAGGAAAGAGGTTGGATTAGATGGCTTGTAAGGTTCCTTTCCATTCTAAGGATTGTGTATTATAGGTTCACAGGGTCTAGATCTAGAGTCGGAAGGGACCCCTGAAGTCATCTAGTCCAACCCTCCTCATTTCATACATAGATGAGGGACCTGGGATTTACAGAGGTAAAATGATGATTTGTCTAACAGAATACAGGTAACAAGCTTTAAAGGTAAAATCATCTGAGTCTTATTTCCAATCCCATCAGACTGTAAACTGAAACCCTCTAATATCTAGCATGGTGCTCTGAACAGAGTAGGTGCTTAAAAACCATTTTGTTCTCATCTCCATGTTGGTAGTCAAAGTTGATCGTTGCTTAGAAGCAGTTAGTAGCATTCATAATCTTCACCCAACTGACTAGTTGGGGTGAGAGTAAGGGCAGTTTGGAATGAGGAGGAGTTGATGATGCCTAATTTGGCAATGTTTGTAAATTACTGGCAAGATCAAAAGTGCCATTATAAGTGCAAAGTATTATTATTATTTCCCTGGAGTGACAGTGATTACTGCACAGGTTTGACACCTGTCATAATAAGGGCTGCTTCCCAACCATTTGAAAACATGCTTTGTCAGCTGCAGTTTCCCCACATTCCCTTTTCCAATGTCTCCAGGGTGACAGAAACTCCCAGAAGGTGGTATAAATGGGTCCCAAAATCCTTGCTCACAAGTGATCAGTGATCTCTGGAAATGCAATCTAGAGACATCCACCAGGACAAGCAGGCTGGAAGCTTATATACTGTCAGAGTATTCAAACCCAGGCTCTGATCCCAAAGTCAGTGAGTGCTCTATCCACTAACATATCCACCTGCCATACCTTGGAAGTTCTTTTGACTCTTACTAGTTTGGACAGGGCTAGGGAGAACACACCGAAGAAGGAAAGACATATGTGAACTGTGGTCTAGGTTGTTTACCAGGATAATGTAAAACATGCAGAACTGTAATAATACAGTGGTAAGAGCATTGAACTTTGAGTTCTAAGATCTGGCTTTGAATTTGGGCTTTTATACCAACTATGTTTCTCTTAGCCAGTCCTTTAATCTTTCCACATCTCAATTTTTCCATCTGTAAAATAGGATGTTATATTCAATCTGGAATTCTTAATTTTTTGGTGTGTCATGGACCCCTTTGGCAGTCTGGTTAAGCCTACGGATACCTTCTTAAAATAATGTTTTTAAATGCATAAACTAATATAATTACAAAGGAAAACTAATTATACTTAAATACAATTGTCAACATATATATATACATATATACAAGTGTATGTATGTATGTATATATATACACACTTATATATGCATATATACATGTACACATACACACAGATATAGATATAGAGAGGTAGATAGATCAAATGAAAGTTTCCATCTACTTCTGGGTCCTATGAACCTATGACCCTAAATCAGGAGCAAATTTAGGTCTCTTGACTGAAGGCCAAGGTCTACAATTGGTAGCCTCATTGAAAAACAAGTACCTCACAGAAGAGACTACAGGGCGAAAATATAAACTGTGGCTCAGTACACTGCTGCCCCTCTCTTTGTGCCCCTACTAATGTTGAAGGAAAGAATAACCTACAGTTTCTTTAATTTCTCTCAATTAAAATATATATATTTATCCACTGAGTTTCATGAGTAGTCATCCTTGATCTCTGGGAATAGCAAGATATGATCATATTGTTGCAGACGTGATGTAGGCCTCTTCACTGCTGTCCAAAAGCTAGAATTAATGGCCTTAGATATAGAAGAAACATTGGAGAGATCAACTAGACTAACATTTCTTAACCTGAAGTTTGTAAAAAAAAAAATGAAGGGCAGCTAGGTGGAGGACTATAGAGGATTGACCCTGAAGTCAGGAGGATCTGCTTTCAAATCCAGCCTCAGACACTTGACACTTAACTAGCAGTGTGACCTTGGGCGAATCAGTTAACCCCAATTGCCTTGCCTTTCCCCCCTCCAAAAAGAAAATTATTTTAAATGTGTGTGTGTGTTATATCTATAACAGTATAATTGGTTACTTTTTTCAATCCTATACATTTTGTGCATTTAAAAACATTATACCGAGAAGAGATCCATAAGCTTTATGAAAGTGCCAAAGTGTTCCATGATACAAAATGTTAAGAATTCCTGATCTAGCCTAGGATTCTTGAACTTTAAAAAAAAATTGATAATTTTTCTTTTGTAATCTTGTGCATCTTATATATTTATATTTATATATTTAAAATCATCCTGAGAAGGGGTCCATAGGCTTCACTAGATGCCGAAGTGTTTCACAACACAAAAGGGTTTTTAGCCCAATCCATTCATTTTACAGATAACTAAACCGAGACCCAGATTACCTGAATGGCTTGTCTCAGATCTTAGACATAAACAGATTAATAAACAGATGAGATTCAGACCTAGGTTCCTCAACAGTAAACAGAGTGGACTGTGGACTAAGTTTTGTTTTAAGTATATGCAGGGGAAGGGAGAGGTTAACTTTAGAAGGAGCAAAACAATTCCAACTATTCCCTATAGATCTCTAACATGGAGAATCCTAGGAACAAACCTTTTTGTATCTTATGAGTCTATGATAAGCGAACCACTCCTATGCCTTCCCTTGCTTGCTTTCTTTTGTCCCATCCTCAAAATGACAGTGTTTCTAATGAACCATTAGCAAACTGCCAATTACCTGTTCATACCACAGGGCATGAGGCTATAGTACACTAGCCAGGTAGGGCTGGCTGTAGCTAGAGGTAAAATCTGTTCCTTCCAAATGACTACAAATTAATCACTCTAGCTGGAGAGGAGGATCAGCCTGAGAGTCCCTCTTTTGTTTGATTAGCTGCCAACTAAAAATGCCAGAGGTAACTTGGGAAAGCAAAAAGAGGGACATGGGACATTTTGCATATTTTAAATTATATTGGCAAACAACACAGTGGAAATCTTCTCATCAATATCCGTAGCCCCTAGGTCCCAAATTGGTAAGAGGCAAACAAGATTGGAAAGCATATCATGGGTAATAACACAGAGACATGCCAGCGAAATGAGCACTGGATTTAGAGTCATGGGGTCCAGACCCAAGCACTGACTCTCTTATTTACTAGATGTTACATAAACTAAGGTTGTGAACCCAGAGTAAGGCATACATCTGTTCAAGGTTGCTAATCCTTCCCTCAGCCTCCTCTTCCTTTCCCACCCTTGACAGTTGCTGAAAATGATGATTGGTAGGAGGCTTGAACCCTAGGGGTTTGTGATGGAGAGCACAAAGAGAATACAGCAATGTGAGGGATACAGTGTGTGTGTGGGGGGGGGTGTCTATGGGTAAGAGAGACAGACAGAAAAAGAGAGACAGAGACAGAGAGAAAAGAGGAGAGGAAGAGGAAGTAGAGAAAAGAGAGAGACATGGAGAGAGAAAGATACTAAAATGGAGCCTTATTGAATGTGTATTAAGCAGTTATTGAGTGTGTGTTGAGAGAAAGAGTAGAATACGAGGGAGTAAGAATGAGGAAGGAAGAGTATCCAGTTATGGGTCCCAGCATCAATTCTGAGTTAAGAATAAATGAGAGCCCCTTGAGCCATGGGGATATGTGAAGAATGGATATCAGGAGAAATAACCATCTTCTATAGCTAAAGAGGTTGAGAAATCCTGGGTCTTAATGACCTCTAATTCAGTTACAGCCATATTTTGGGAACTGTGATGTCAAACACTAACTGAGGGGTTCTTGACCACTTTTGTGTTATGGACCCCTTTAACAGTCTGGTGAAGCCTTTTTTCAGAAAAATGATTTGTAATCCATTTTCATAATTGAAGAAAAAAGAGGTTAGTAAAAAGAAAGATGTAGTTTTGTTTTTCCCATCTAAGCTCACAGACCTCTTGAAATCTATCCATGGACTCATTAGTGGTCTATAGACCCCAGATTAAGAACTCCTACCATAGCAAATGTGGGATATATGAATAGCACAGTCTATGAAAAGGAATGACAAAATTCAGGGAAGTGCCAGTAGACCCAGAGCTAGTAGTTCTTTTAGATTAGTAGCAGGTGGTGGGCTATAAATATATGAACTATTATTATTATTTCCCATATGATAGTCCTACTATAATCATTCAAAGCATGTTTATTAAGCTGTGTGCCAGGCACTGTGCTGGGTTGAGGCATACAAAGATATCATCATGGCCTGGAAGTGTGATAATAAAAAGGTTCAAGAGACATAGTTTCTGGATAACTTAATTATTTTATTAATAAGACTAGCAAATTAAGAATGGTCATTTGACCGTCTCTCTTAGACCAAAGACAATCATGGTAGTGGCTCACAATTTACATACCCTTGAAAGAGCAGGTGTTCAATGAGGGGCAGAGAGTAACATCATGTCACCCTTGAGAGACATCTCTATACCCAAATCACTCCCAGCCTTGAGCAATCTATTCAAAGAATGTATGCCCCACCCAAGCCTGAGCAGAACACAAAAGGCTACTCCATTTGGGTGGGGTCGGAACAAGAAATTTAGTACAATCTCATGATCAGCAATGTCTTTCAAGAGACCAAACTTTTAAAAATCAGGACTTTAGAAAAAGGGGAGAACTCTGGCTATCCCCAAATCATTGGTTATTAATAACTATTTCTCTCAGAAATAACCTGAATTTTTTGAGGGCTATGCCAAAGTACTCTTTTGACAGGTCCTACCAAGCTGGAAAGGTTTCAAGAATAGGCTTGGAGACAGACCCATCATCTTTTGTCTGGGGACTGGCCTGGCTAAGGTCAGAGAGGCTCCTCAGAAGAAGAGCCAACAAATGATGGATGTTTTTGGCTGCAGTAACTCATGAATCATCTACTAAGATGTGGAGGGGTTGTGATCTGTGTGAGGGAGTGCTTGCTTGATAAAATGAAGTGTTTTTTGTAATAAAGATATAAGGATTCTTGCTTGGCTTAGAGATTTTCTCATTTAATTCCTTGCACTGGAACTGAACTTTAAACCCATCCACAAATACAGAGCACTACCCTAATTCTACCATTCATACCCTCTACTACCACCAAGCCATCCTCAAAGTAAGCTAGAATAGGAAACTGACTAGAGGCAGGCTAGACAAGTGGCAGGACTTCCATATACCTGGAGGAAAATCACTGAGAACAGAACATGCCTCTTCCCTTTCAGAGTCAGTGAACAAACACCCTTCCATGAAGCATGAAAATGATGCCTGGGGGGAATGTTTGTTCAGTCCACAAAGGAGAAGGTGGAACAGTTCACTTGCCAATAGCTTGACGTGGTGGATCGTGCTGGACCTGGAGTCAGGAAGACAAAGGTTCAAATCCTGCCTGTGTTATTTCCTATCTGTATAACCAGTCAATTATTTCTCTTGGTCTCAGAATCCTCATCTGTGAAATTCAGGGTTGGACTAGATTAGGGGTAGGGAAACTACTGCCCCAAGGTCAAATTCAGCCTGCCACCTGTTTTTGTACTGTTAGTAAACTAAGAATGTTTTTTAAAACATTTTTACATTTTTAAATACATTAAAACTTTGTTTTAAAATGCAAAGACCATTTTTAGTTCACTGGGTCATACAAAAACAGGCAGCAGGCTGCAAGCTGTAGTTTGCTGACCCCTGATCTTTAAGGTTATGATCCATGACCATTGGGAAGATTGTAAGTGTCATTCCATGAAAATACTTTGCTTTGTTTTCTGAAAGAATTTCATCTTTGAAAACAGTAATTTGAGATTTAAGATTTAACTCCCAAGAGAATGATTTGAGCTAAAGGAATGGGAAAGTATATCCTGAAGTCAAACTCAGAGAAGGCCTTGAATGCTCTGAGAATGTGAGTCAGGAAATCCTAGGCTAACTCTGACAACTGAGTTTTCTCCCATGAGATCCTGAGAAAAAGGAAGAAATCTAAAGATATGCTCCAAGTCTGAGGAATATAAAACAACTTGGCAAAAAGAGTAGGACTCAAAAAGACCTGGATTGAAGTCCTGTATTTGCCACTTGGAAAAATCATTTGCTTTGGCTCCTGAGATAGGATGGTCAGATCAGTCCCTTCACCAAGAAAAGGAGGATTGACAAAAATATGGAGACAAGTAAAATGATTGATGAATATCATCAATGATGAATACCATCAACCCGAGAGTAATTCGGCCAACCCCTCTACTTAGCATTATCTACTTACCCTAAGATTAGAACATTTGTAAAATATTCCAGCTCCATTTATCTCCCCCATATAATATCTCATAGTTCCCTATCATCTGTGGGCCATCAAGAATCAAACTGGCAAACTGGGATGGTTTCCTAGGGTTTAGTCATCTGTGTTGCCTTTTGATCCTAATATTCTGCAGTCCTAAAATAGCTGGAACAGGGGGCAGTCAAAAGAAAAGATAAGTACTGAATTTGGGGGGTTGTAGGTCCAGTGTTGTTCATTCGCTTCAATTGTTTCTGACTGTGACCCCATTTGGAGTTTTCTTGGTAGAGATACTAGAGTGGTTAGTCATTTCCTTCTCCATCTCATTTCACAGATGAGGAAACTGAGGCAAACAGGGTAAAGATTCTTGCCCAGGGTCATATAGTTAGTAAGTGCCTGATGCCAGATATGTCTTCCTGACTTCAGGCACAGCACTTTATCCACTGTATCACTAAGCTGTGCATAGGTCCAATAAGCCTGCTACAAAGAGATGTTATTCTTGATCTATAACCATGGACCCATCATCTATTCTATCTGCAGGATGAACCAAGGTAAATATTTCTGTTTGGGTTTGAGTTCCCCTTGTTTGTATTTCTTAGGGAATCTACGATGAAAATTTGAAAACAAGCTGTATGTTTGCTTGAGAATCAAGATATCTGCAATGTCATCTTCTTCTCTGAATCAATTCTCTATGAACTTTTCTAAGTTATACTAGCGAAAAGGAGGATAATCAAAGAGCATCACTTGAGACACTTAGGAGGATGATAATATATGACCGAGATCAAGCGTCACTGCTCAGCTCTCATTCTCCTTCTGCTTTCTCTGTTGAGAAGAATGATCTTTGGACTAGAAAAGATAATACATAAGTAACTAACTAAGACTTGATACCAGATAAGGACAGAAATTACCTGTGATTTTTATTTATTTATTTTTGCACAGGGCATTCTCAAGAATGAAACTCCTTCGACCAGTTCAAGTTGACACCTTCCCTATAACTTACAGTTTACTATAACTAAACTTAAAGTACAAATATGCCATAAATCTCAACAACTTGTAGTTTCCTAAGGTATAGTGGAGTCAAGAAGATTGTTTAGGGTCATTCAGCCCATATGTGTTAAGAGACAGGCCTTGAACTTGGGACATCCTGGCTCCAAGAACAGTTTTCTATCCACTACGCCACACTTCTCGGAGACTTGACATCCAAAGTAAAAAGAGAAACAATAAGAAAACCTAGATATCTTTAAAGATGTCAAGTTAATAGTTAAACTACATTAGGGTGATAGAAGAATGGTTCAAAGTGCTTGATGAACCATTGTCAGTAACATTTAAAAAATCATGGGAATTGGGAGAATTATCTCAGAAGGAAAGAAAAGCAGATTATTCTAATTAAAAAGAAAAACTAAGAAGAAGATGATGACACTGGAGCTTGTAATCTATAATCCAGTGAACTTGATCTTGATTCATAGCAAAATTCTTTCAGTCTTTTTTCAGTCATGTCTGACTGTTCATGACTCCATTTGGGGTTTTCTTGGCAAAGATACTGAAATGGTTTGCCATTTTCTTCTCCAGCTCATTTTACAGATGAAGAAACTGAGGGAAACAGGGTTAAGTGACTTACAGCTAGTAAGTGTCTGAGACTAGATTTGAACTCAGGAAGGTGAAATTTCCTGACTTCAGTCATGGCACTCTATTCACTGCACTACATAGCTGCCCAGCAAAATTCTAGCATGGGTTACTGAAGAGAGTCAGTGAACATTTGGAAAATGAGGTGGTGATCATAAAAAGTCAACATGACCTCATCAAGACCGGGTCATACCACGCTAACCCAATTTCCTTTATCAACAAGGTTACTAGATTGGGATGTCAAAGGAGTGGTGTAGCTTACACATACCTAGATTCATATGAAGGATTTGACAAAATTTTTTATGCTGTTCTTGTGGACAATATGGAGAGCTGTAGGTTCTCATTGTAATGGAGCATATAGGTGGTTTGAGGAATTGGTTAAATTGTCAATTCAAATAGTAATCATTAAGAGTTTCATTTCAATTTGAATAGCATCTGGTATACTGCCTGCTCCAGGAAGCTGTGCTTGGCCCTGTACCATTTACTATGTGTATTGAAATAAAGGAATAGGTGGCATGTTTAGCAAATTTGCAGAATTAATAGTGAATGTGTTGGGATCCAAAAAGATATAAATAGACTAGAACTTTGGGCCCAAGCTAATAAGATGAAACTTAATAGCGGAAAATGTAGTCTCATACTTGAATTAGAAAAAAAAATCCACCTCACAAGTAGAAGATGGAGGGAAGGGTGGCTAGCATACCGTTAATCTTGAAAAAGATCTGGGAGTTTTGTGAAGTGCAAGCTCAGTGTGAGTCAACAATGTTGATGTAACAGCCATTGACACTAGAACATTATTTTAAATTGAGAGGGATATAGTGTCAAGGATGAAGAAAGTGGTAATTCTGCCATGCTTTGTTCTGGTCAGACATCTGGAGTATTGGGTTTAGTTTGAGATACTATATTTTAAGAAGTATAAACTGTCAGTTAGCCAAATTAATACAATCAGAATGATGAAAGGTCTCAAGTTCATGTCTCATGAGGATCAGTTGAAAGAACTAGGGATATTTAGCCTGGGCAAGAAAAGACTAAGGGATCAAGATGGTGGCTTATGATTCCTATCTTTAAATATTCAAAAGGCTGTCAAATGAAAAAGAGATTCAACTTGTTCTGCTGGATCCCTGGTGGCAAAGGGCAGGTTGAGAGAGTGCAGAATTAGGGATAACAGGTAGAAGTTATAAAGAGGAAAATGTAAGTTTTATATAAGGAAAACTTCTTAAGATTTTGAAGGAGATGCCTCAGGAAGTAGTAGACTCCTTCATTTTAGGCAAAGGTCTTCAAGCAAATGTTAGATGCTGTCAGGTATGGTATAGGGATATGGTGGATAATCCTTATTAAGTCACAGCTCAAAAAACATGACATCTGAGTTTACTACCACCTTTAGTATTCTGTGTTTCTAAGGACTCCAGAATATTTTACAACAGGATAATTATCTGGAATGCTGTTCATCTAGTCATAAGCCTGCATGGATCATGAGCCAGGTTTGCTTAGGTGTGCCAACACATTACCCACACTTTATGCATGCCTATGGGTACAGTTCTGCCTTAAAGACCGTGGCACAATGTAAAGAGCATTAGATTACCAATCAGAAGATCTGGTTTCTACCTTAGCTCTGCTACTAATTAACTGTGTAACCCTAGACAAGTCACTTCACCTTCATGGTTATCAGTTTCATCATTTGTTAAATAAGAGGATTGGACTATGACTGATGTCCTGTGTTCCCGTATTCCTGCCACTAAAAAATTTCTAAGGTCTGTTCTAGCCCATATGTTCTGTGATTCTATGAAGAAGGAAAAAAGGCTTATGGGTCTTACAGTATGTCCTGTTTAGGGTCCAATGATCAAACAAGACTTTAACATGAGACCCAGGGTGCCTGTTTCCAAGGAAAGAAGTGGAAAAAAGGGAAATTTCACATTAAAGAGACTGCCCTCTCAAAATAGCATCTGGCTCCCAGACCACCCTGTGGTCTTCATCCCCGTTGATCATCTGAGGTCCACAGCTGCTAGAGGTTTCTTCTCCCTTTATAAGTGGGTCCTCCCTTCTGATTTCCCTTTCAGAATTAGATGGAGGGGAAATCATACTCTGAGGCAGAATTTGGGGAAGATCTCACATACTGAGCCAGTAATGACACTGACTTTATGTTGGGCTGTTTATCTAAGGCCTTTGGGGTTTCCACATACAATAAACTCTTCACAATAGCTGGTAATATAAATTGGCAACAAATATAATTCTTCCTCTTTCCTTTGCAAGAAAAACAAGATGAGGGGTCTTTTCTTCAGCAAGTTATAGTGAAGGCACATGGAAGTTTGCGGTCCAAACCTTGAAATACAGTTGGCCCTCTCCTTCATTGACCACATGTCTCCAACATACTTTCCTGGAGGAGGTCTAGTGGGGTCCTAGGGCAGAGGCATGACTGCCAGAGAAGCTGGCAGCCCCTGGACAGTTTCTGGCTTGATTAGAGGAAGGAGGTTCCCAGGACACATAGTGAGGTTGGTATTTGGTTGGGAAAGGTCCAGCAAGCGAAAGGAGAGTTAGGAAGCCATGTTTACTATAATGGATTTTGCTTGTAGGACTGGAATTTAAATTTCTGTGACTACTTAGGAGATTTTTAAAGCCAAACAGGAAAAAGCTCTTTTAAAAAAAGGACACATAGGCTATGTCTCATCCAGAAGAGCCTATAAGGTAAGACAGTAAGACGAAATCATATCCCACCTCAAGTGACCTTTCCCTTACTAAACAGATCAACAATAGTTCATAAAAATGGTACCAGTAAACATCTAACACTCTACCCAGAGAGTCTGGAAAAAGAAAGACAGATAGTCATAAGTATATCAGTATCTTAATCTTCCTGTTGCAACGGTCCCTCTACCCTGATGTCCATCTCCCTCTCCCAACATCAGACTGGCTCCTGAAAGAAATAACACCCATTATTTCATGAATAGCTAGCTGAGCTCCTGACTGAAGGGTCTACATTACTTCATGTCTAGATCCCACATAATCTGTTCAACTGTCTACCATTAATCATCATAATACTCAAAAGGCATTAGACTTGACCGTTTAGAAAGCTATTTTCTATTAATGTCAGTTTCTTTTTCAACCAGATATGATGATCTGGTAGGGAAAGATGAAGGTAGGTTGAGAGGAGGAGGTGAAGGTCAGAGAGAGAAAGAGGAAAATTTAATGTAATACAGAGCCTTGGGATTCCCTGCTCCATAAATTCTCTTTCTCTTTGCGTGGCATTGTCTCTGTAGGGAAATATGAAAACCTGTTTGCTGGCAAACTGCTCCTGTTACCCCACATTTTCAATTTGGGTCAAAAGATGATCTTTAATGTTCAGGTGACTCAGCCACCTGAGACTTCAGTCACCAGCAAACAGATTTTTATTTTATTAGCTCTGCCTGAAGTCAGGAGTAATGCCAACGATAATGGATGTCTCAAAGAATTATGGTGGAACCAGATAAATTCTGAAGGTTAGCATTGCCCTAATGCCAAGATATCTATGGGGCATTGTACCATTTCTATTGTATAAAAAGACCAACTCTTATTATGGCTAACTTTCCCTGGAGATCATCCTGGGGGGGGGGAGGGGTGGAAGGGGAGAGACACAACTTTAAGACTGACAGAATAACTCTCTTCTCAACATCCCCTCTTTGACTTGAGAGTACCCAGGGTATAAGGAGAGAAATTCACGGAGGGCACTGTGTAAAAAGGGGTCTATTTTCTAAAGAAATCTTAGCTGCATTGTGAAGATTATAGTGCATAAACAAAAGCAAAAATGAAAGCTGTTTAACTGTAATGAACAATGGATTTGTGGAAAATATTAGGAAATTCATTTCTCTCCTTTCCTCAGAGAAGTAGGTGAGTTTGGGTGCAGAGTACTACATATTCTATCAGATACGATCACTGCATGAATTTATTTGGGGCCACTTGTTATTTTTTATTAAAAGGGAAGACTCACTTAGGAGTAGGAGAGTGGCATATCCATAAGTGATTGTGATAAGACCATAATTAAAATTATGACTACAAATGACTATTGTCTAGATCAGAGGAAATGATAAGTCTGCATTGATCCACTGGGCTAGACTAGAAGCATTGGGAATAAATTACAAACGGGAAAATTTCAACTCAATATAAATCAACATTTTCTAAAAAGCAAACAAATAGACAACAGAGTCACCAAACAACAGAACAGGCTGCTTGATGAGGTGATAAACTTTCTAGGGCTATGAAGTAGGGGGAAGGCAGACCAGGTGGTGTAATGACCTTGGAATCCAAAGACCTTGATTTAAGTCTCACTGAAATCCAGGATTTACTAGCTGTGTGACCTTGGCCTCTTAACCTGACTTGTTTAACTTCTTTCAGCCCTAGTTTCCTTATCTGTAAAATGGGGATAAATACTGTTTGAGCTAGATCCCTCACAAAGTTGTGATGATAAAATGAGGTTTGTAAAAAGCTATTTAAATTCTGATTGGAAGGTTATTTTAAGGACTGTTGCAGATTACCTTCCAGAATGGCAGGAAGGGGTCACTGACCTCTAAGAGCCCTCCCAATTTTAATATTCTATAGTTATGTTTAAAAGAGGAGGGGAGAGGCAAAGCCATCAGTGAAAGAATGTAAGGAGTTAATGCTGTCATTCAAAAACAAGAATCTCCATGTCCAAGATTGCTTAACTTAGAATTTAAGTCTTGGACAGATGACTTAGACCACCTCTGTTTAAACTAAAATATTCATTGTGCAATTCAGGTCTCCTATCAGTCACTTCTCCATGCAATAAAAATTAAGTTTTCATTTGATTCTGGGGGGAAAGGAGAGGGACTAAATTAAAAGTGAAAACTAAACACAGTCCAGGTTTTTAGGTGGCCAATAAAAGACTAAATTAGAAAAAATATATGGGTCATAATCATCCTATCTTCCTATAACTTTCACTGATTTCCCAGTATATTGCCAGAATCTAGCCTTCTCTCCATTCTCCCAGGTGGGTTTATATACCCACGTAAGACTTCCTCACATTTTAAGCTTCACAGCAACCTTCACAAATGGCAGTTCTAAAGACAAGAAATGAACTGAAAGCTTTGGCTTCATGAATGCATCAGGCCTGTATGGTGGTGATTGTTGTGGTGGTGGTGGGGGTGTGTGTGTGTGTGTGTGTGTGTGTGTGTGTGTGTGTGTGTTTTAAACCAGATATATATGGCCGGAGGTCTCTTCAGACATTTATTCCCCATTAGGGCTAGCCACAAACAGCAGGAAGGAAGGAGGAAGAAAAACCAGAGGAGCTCACTAATATCTAAGTGGGTTGCATGTCACCAGGAAGAAGTGCACAAAGGAGAGACAAAAGAAAATGGAAAGGATCAAATCATTCCAGCCAATATTCCCAGAAAGGAAGTCATAGCAAAGTTCTCAAAAAAATAGATTTCTCAGGAGTTGTTCTAAGTCAGTGAATCAGTTTGTTATTGTATTCTCTCTGCATAGATACAGTCTAGCAGGCCAATTCCCATTTCAAAGATAGGGTCTAGCTCCCCATTCAATGCTGCTTGGCAGATTCCCCTAGAAATCTTGCCCATCTCCTTCAAACTGCATCCGTTTTTTCCACATTCCCTTTTCCATCCCCTTTCCTTCATCCTAATATTCATTAGTTTGAGAATCTAACTTTTTCCAGGTAAATTGCATTGCCCCAAAACACCATGCTTCTTTAGATCAATTGGACAAGAAAAATGCAATGGGTGCCTAGAGTTCAAAGATTGATTACCATTTAACTGGAAGCATTCTGTTCTCTCAATAATGTTCCAGTTGAAAACTCAGATGATTGCCCCTGCTCCTGCAGAGTAGGGCAGGTTTCTACACACTTGCAAAGTCACCTGGTGCCTCAAGCATTAGGGGTATTCCACACAAGAGATTGCAGTGGGTTTCTCCAAAAACCTATATAACCTACATCTCTAATATTGCTATATCAAATTATAAGGCCTGAAATAACAATAAAAAAACTTGGAATCACATCATGTATCTTTGGAATATTTATGTGTATATATGTGTGTGTGTATGTATACACACATATACATATACACATATGTATACATACATATACACACATATCTGTACATGTGTATATGTTTATGTATATATATATATATATATATATATATATATACATATATGTATGTATGTGTATAGCCATATCTATATATCTATATACATCCTGGGCAATACAATGCGATAGCCCCTTGGCTTCCTTTTGCTTCAGAAATATCTGCCAGCATGTTGCAACATTCCCTTCATACTATCCGTTCTCATAGCTATCTATGGCCAAGAAAACTTAAATATCAAGAAAGGTAAATGGGAGCAAGTGGTTGAGCAAACTTGGCCTAGCATTGGCTTGTTTGAACATACAGCCAAGAATACATGTAGGGTGCACATTTGATACTTTAATAAGTTCCTGAATACAAGGAGGATAATAGACAAATGTTAATTAATAGAATATGTTTCTAAAGGCAACTTTAGAGGGAACTGAGCCCAATTTACAAAAAATAAGATCCATTCCCCAATTGATAAATAATTAAAGGATATGAACAGGCAGTTTGGGGAAGAAGAAATCAAAGCTATCAAAAGTCATATGAGAAAATGTTCTAAAATCACTAATAATTAGAAAAATGTAAATTAAAACAACTCTGAGGTATTGCCTCAAAGCTATCAGGTTAGCTAATGTGACAGAAAAATACTAGAGGAGATGTGGAAAAATAGGTACACTAATGCACCAGTGGTGGAGTTATAAACCAGTTCAAACAATTCTGGAGAGCAACTTGGAATGATGCCCAAAGAGCTATAAATATGTACATACCCTTTGAGCCAGCAATACTCCTACTAGGTCTATATCCGAAGACACCAAAGCAAAAGGAAAGGGAACCACACGTACAAAAAATATTTACAGCACCTCTTTTGGTAGCAGTAACAAATTAGAAAATGATGCCCATCAGTTGGGAAATGGCTGATCAAATTACGGAAATATGATTTTGATGGAACACTAGTGTGCTATGAAAAATGATGAACAGGAGGGTTTCAAAAACCTGGACTTACATGAAGTGATACAAAGTAAAGTGAGCAGAACCAAGAGAACATTGTACACAGTAATAGCAATTTTGTACAATAATCACTTGTGAATGATTTAGCCATTGTCAGCAAAATAATGATCCAAGACAATTCAGAGAGACTTGTGATAAGACATGCTATCTATCTCCAGAGGAAAAATAAACTAACAGATGCACTCTGAGTGCAAATTGAAGTGTATTGTTTTTCATTTTCTTGGTTTTTCTTGCTTTTTTTTCTTTTGCAACATGGCTAATACAGAAATATGTTTTGCATGACTTCACAGGTATAATTAGTATCATACTGCCTGCCTTCTCAATAAGTGGGAGAGGTCCTAGAGAGAGTGAAAGAATTTGGAACTTAAACTTCTTTAAAATGAAGGTTTAAAAAAAGATAAAGGTCATTTTAACCATATTCTTGAACATGTCTATACAAGTATGTTTATATGCATGAGACAGATATTGGCTTTATATTAGTACTTATGCCCACACCTATCAGGTATGTTTCAGGCTTAGCTTTCTAAACAAGAGGGAGTAGGAAGCTCTTTCCAGTATATTCAGAATTTAGCCAGCTGCTTCTCATATTGATTTACCTGTTTTTGCAGCCGTGATATCTGACTTTACATAGCACATAGTTGACAGAACAGGTAATAACAGCAATTACTCAGAAGAAAAAGTAGCTTTCCTCTTGTTAGAAGGAGTGTTGAATATTACCATGTTACTCAGAGAAGCATCAGTTGAGTGGATAATTGTGGGGAGGGAAATCATAATGCCCTAGGTAGAAATTAAGGAAGTAGCTCTGTCTGATGGTGGGTACAGAACACTGTGAGACATCAGAATGCACAGATTGTGGCTTTGGCATTGACTTGCTGTGTGTAGGGGTAGAGGGGAGGGGGCAGGGGGAAAATCATTTCTCTACCCTCTGTATCCTTCCTTGGTAAAAGTAATCCAGCAATAATTTTCCTCTACCTAACTCATTTAAAGATGAATGAAATATAACCTTTAAATGTACTATAGAAATATATTTGGAGTCCAGGAATGGCCCTCTTTATACAAATACGGTACATGAATAGCTGGATTGGTGTGTATAAACTGGTAGATGATTATTGGCTTTCCAGACAAGACTTCATTATATACAAAAGGGTTGCTGATAGATTCCTTGCATTTCCTGAAGGATATTTATGTTTTTATCTGACAGTGATTATATCCCCATATAATTGTTTAACCAACAGATATTACTAACAATGATTAGCTACAAAATTCTTTGGTGAGACCTAAACAGAGCTATCTTGTTATTCTTGCCCTACAGATAAATTCAAGATCAGATTCTCTTGGTTTGTATCTTCCATTCACAATTTTGGCCATGAGATTTAGGGTCATCTTCTGGCCCAACCCTATATATAAAATGTATGCCAAAATACTTCAACTCAAACTCAGAGTTCTGCATGCACTTTTTTCACCATATAAACACAGGTACATGTTAATCCCTCTAACATGTATGAAACCCATGAGAGTTATCATTAATACAACACAATGGGAGGTAAAGCCTTTTCCTATAATCCTAGGAGGATGTCCTACTACAATGAATTGCTTTCATGTCCTATAAACTTTCTCATGCCAACATCAATCATACACAGAGAATTATCCCTTTGTCCCCAAAAATATGCATGAAGAAGTTTTATAATATGTTTTTTATACATGCATACTGAAAGTAGATAGATATCAATGACCATCTAGGTCTATCTACTTCTGCTTCAGTCAGGTAGATTAGCATATATTGAGGAATTCAAGGCAATAAACAGGTACCTAAAAGAAGCTAAACAAAACTTGTCTTCCTCTTTCTACCTTCTTTTGAGATTGGTACCTATGAAAAAATAGTATGTTACATATATTTATATTTATATATATGTGTGTATGAATGTATATATGGTTATTTATGTATGTATATATACCCATATATACATATACACACATATAAACATATGTATGTGCCGTATATGTATATTCTGCAAGCAGACATCATGTTAGCCTAGACCAGTGGTTCTCAACCTTCCTGATGCCGCAACCTTTTAATACTCATATGTGGGCGTGTCTGCATGTGGGCGTGTCTACATGTGGGCGGACATGCCTGGAGACAGATAGAGGAGCGCCATCTCTGTTCCTAAGACCATCAGAAATAAGTATTTTCTGATGGTCTTAGGTGATCCCTGTGAAAGGGTCGTTCTACCCACAAAGGGGTTACAACCCACAGGTTGAGAACCACTGACTTAGACCATTAAACAAGATAGTTTCCAGAGTTGAAGAGTGGGGTGAAGTCCAGAGATTTGAATGTACTCCATAAGGCTTCTTAAAATAGACATATTTCACAGTGTCTATGATCCCTGACTATCATTCCTTTTATCAATGAAAATAGGCTCCATAAAATGTGCTCTATATCGAAGGCCTCTCCAATTCTAATAAATGACATTTTTCGTAGACTTAGATCTTATAGTTCTATTGCAACAACCATGGGATTTTCCAGTTTAAGTTTTCCTAACTCAGAACTTGCTGAAAACTTCTCTTTTCAAACCCAAATTTCCCAGATTTACCCTGGTCCAAAATTCAGTAACAGGCTTCTGAACCTCATTTTGGCACTCTGGTGAAACATCTGGACCCCTTCTTAGAAGATTGTTTTTTAGTGAATAAAAAAAATATATATATATATAGAATTGCCAAGGAAACCAATTATATTGAAATACAGTTATCTAGCTAGCTTTTTCTTCTTTTTAAAAATAAGTTCCTGGACCCCAGGTTAGGAGTTTCCAATCCTGAAATTCTATGATCATATGACTATTTCTAAAAACACTCAGCTATGGCTGCCTGCTTAAACCTATGTAAGACTGAAATAATTATACTGTTTTATTTGGGGGAGGGGGAGAGAGAGAATTCATTTGTCCAATCTCACACTTAGTCTGAAAACCACCCAACTAGAAACCAAGAGTTTGACCTGAATGCAAGCAAAAATGCAAATGCTATCTTACAAATGTGGGCAGAGAGTAATCAGTTCTCTTAATGTTCCTGCTTTCAAAATTCTTACTAGGCTGCCTCACATACTTGATTTGATATATACTGTATACATTGATCTGTTAACTAAAAATCAAAAGCTTTGAAGTAGGTGTTCTTAGTAGCATACTTCCTGCGTAGTAGGGTAATACATCCTTTAAAAACATGCTCTTGGGAGAAACTGGATTTGATAAAGCTGTCCCCCCCCAAAAAGGCTGTGTGTTTTTTAAAAAAAATCACTGAGTGGAAAAAGAGAGGGGAGGAACACGCAAATCATCTCCAGCCCAACATTAACACAGCATTCAAATTGCACATTTGAAATATTGTCAGGGAATCAAGCCAGGAAGGTTCTCATAGCAACATTAACTCACCCACATCACCCACATTCAGTTCTCTGCATTAGGAGGTAGCTTGGAAGACAGCAACCCAGTATACGAGGCTACACTTGGGCTTTCACATAGTATTTTGATTTCTTAGGAAAAGTGAATACATAGTGGAATCCACCCCCCTACTCCCCCCCCCTATTTCCCCTGCAGGTTAGGAATAAAATCCTCTTGAGGGTAGGGTCTGTGTTATTTTTGTCTCCAATATTCCCAGTGCCTAGCATAATACTTATCACACAATAAGTGATTTATAAATGCTTCTTTAATTGGATTAGGAGAGAAGAAGATGAGTCCCTCAACAGAAGGAAAAGAAAAACACGGGGGGAAATGGTGCCTTATGAAAGGAAGCAATCAAATTCAACCTCTACTATAGTTCACTGTTGGTCTATCCTGTTGGTCCATCAATAGACTGTCAGATGTATTTAAAAAAGAATAGGGGAGGTCCTTTTCTATGTGTTTCCTGGGAAATGACTTGGGTGACATAATTGAGTTTCTGACAACAGTCTCTCCAAAAAGTACACTGATGACTGATGACAGGAGCCAACCTTCCAGGTCAAAGCTTGTTGCAACATCCATACAAAGATCTCCTCATATCTTATCGCCAATGTAGGATGCAACGGTAGTTTTTAAAAGGTGTTTGCTATGCAAGGTAAACGACCCAGAGTATACTCATGATTCTTGCTCTGCATGGTCCAGCCCCTACCTCTGGAAATGCAAGAAAGCAGCCAAGTCATCTTCTATGCAGGCCACTTTAACCCCTACCACACACCCAGCCCTGAATAGAGCCCCAGGAAGCCATTCATTCCCTGCCAAACATTTCACCCATGTGCCTTACACAGGTGACAGTGGTGACCCAGGTCATCTCCCCTGTAAGATGATTGGATTACACATGTCACCAGCATGTTGAAAACCGTGGGAGGAACTTCTTTTGGCAGGTAGTATGGAGAGAACATAATGCCAGGGGAAGAAGAGCCTTTGGGGCTAGGGGATGGTCCATCCAAAAGCCTCTGGTACTCATCAGACTGTTGGCAAGTTGCCCAGAAACCCCTGGTCTCAGGAAGTGAAATCCACACTCACTGTTGTAGCTGCTGATGCTGCTAGCCTCTGCCGCTGCCACGCTGTGCTGAACTGCCCCTTCCGGCTTGGCCCTTCCTGACAGTGAATGGGAGAAGAGAATGGGGTGGAGGAAAAGAGAAGAGAAGGGAAGTGGGGAAAGGAAGGAAGCATGGGAGGATGAAGAAGGGAGAAGAAGGGAGAGGGTGGGTCTTTAACTGAACAGTATGCCTTACACTGTCCACAACATCCTCATAGCTCTTGAATGCCACCAGCAAGCACATATGTTAAAATACCTTCTAAAAGGGAAGTACTCCCCACCGACCCTAAGTTTCTCAGCTCAGGTTACTTGTCAGAGATCCTCCCCCTCACCCGCCATGACTGGGCAGACATGGAATTCCACTTCCAGGCCACACTCTATTCTTACTGAGCTACTCAGTAGGCAACTGATAATGCTGAAGCCAATGCCCCCATTGGTTTAGTTATCTCCAGGATCCAGTTGGCCACTTTCAAAAAAGATGACCTTCCTCTTAATAAGGTGCCCCTCTGCCAGGTCAGCCAGTTCTACTAAAAGGAAACTGGTTTTACTGAAGCCCTTGGGTAGGAGGCCCAGTCCCTTGGGTAAAAGAATTTTAGTTACATTGAGGCAGCATTCTCATTTCCCCCTGGATTTTACCCTTTAAAGTCATCAGAGTGTAAAGAAGGCATTTTTTTCCTGGTCAGTTTACCCATTCAGATAATGGTGCTGTACTAACTTTATGGAGTTAGCACTGAGGAGACAAAAGACCCTGTTCATTTTCTTTGCAGAGACAGGCAAAACGGTTATGTTAAATTTTACTATTTTGTTGGGGAAAGGAAGGGAGTAGACATTCCTCTGGAAAATGAGGAGCCATGGCTTTTCTGAGGGGATGGTCTATAAAGTTGTTTTCAGGTAGGTTTACTTTGTGACCTTTATTAAATACATATATAGACTCTGAATTTTATATAGAAGATATAATCCTGGCCTTCACAGTCTACTTGGGGAGACAGAAGACTCACATAGGAAATAACGAAAGTACATTTTTATGAAACAATGTATAAACCAATTCAAATTAGTATAGTATTAGTAGAGAACTGATGGGATGCTGAGCAGATGGGGTTAATTAGATGGGGTTAATCAAAGAGACTTCCTGGCCATAGGGAGAGTTGTGAGTTTTGTGTTGGGATAGGAAAGACAGGGAGAAGGGAGATGACAAAGGAAGGGAAACACAGTTGAAAAGGCACTAAAGTGGGAACATATAAATTACGTGTAAGGGAAAATGAAGTCATGAGGTGGGGATGGTAAGCAGATTAGTTTGACTGAACAGGTAGTTCTAGGAATTGGGAGAAAGGAAATTGGCAGATTGGTAGAAAGTCTTAAAGACTAGGATCAGGTGTTCAATGACTGCCAACCATAAGTCACTGAAGGTTCTGAAACAGATAATCAATGTAAAGGAAACTTGTCTGAGGATACAGTTGACTGTGATGAGAACTTGAAACCAGACAGTACAAAAGTAAAGAGAATAGCTAGGAGACTATTACAGCAAGCCAGATGTGGGATGATGAAGGCATAGACTAGGCAAGTGGCTGCAGAAATGTAAGGGGAGGAGCAAAATTGAGACTGAAGAATTGGCCAGGGATTGTATGTGGGTGGTGGAAAAAGAAAGGCTCCAATTGACTCTAACCAAGGTCATAAGCCTTGGAGTAAAAGAGAATGGAAGTGTTCGATAGGAATGGCTAAGTTGAAGAGGGATGCCTATGTCAAGGGAAGGAAGATGAGTTTGAATTTCAGCATGTTAAATTGCAGGTGCTTGTGGAATAACCCAGTGGAGATCTTTATTGGCAGCTAAAAAAGGGAGGCTGGAGGTATAGATTTTGGAATCAACTCCCCAAAGATATATGCAGAAACAGAACAACAAAGCCCTTAACCATGAGTGGGAGCAAAAGGAAAAGCTAGTGAAAGAAACAAAAACAAACAAAACAGCTTTTAAAAATATGGGGAAATGTCACAGAGATCAAAGAGGGGAATTTTAAGTAAGGGATTTTTTTAAAGGGTAGTTATCTAGATGACTTCAGAGTTCCATAACTTCTAAATCATTCAGTTAAAAGTTCAAGGAGAATTACAAGCTAGTAAAGACTATTTGATTTGGCTATCCATGGATTATTGATAATCTTAGAGAAAGCAATTTCAATGTGGTAATCAGAAGCAAAACCAGATTTTTGAAGGGTATTACAGAGGAAGCTGCTGTCAAGTGATTTGAGGTAGTAGATATTCGAAACTATTTCTTCCTTAAGGTTAGCAATGAAAAGTACAAGAAAAAAATGGTAGTTAGAGGGAATAGAGTCATGTGAAGATCTTTTTAATATAGAGAAGAATAATGATTTTTAAAAGGAGAACATCAGTGGAGAAGGAGAGATTTAAACAGGTTTGCTGGAGCCAAGTCAAACCAACTCATGAGATCTAATCGTTAAATTTTCACTGTCATCATCTATACCTTAGAAGTAAAGAAATGCAACAACCAGGGACTACTTTATAGTTGTACTGAATATCTAGACTTTAAAAAGTGATGGAAAAAATAATAATACAGATTAAACTTGAAAGTATGCCATGTATATAAATTTTTCTCAGAGAGCTGGTTGTTAAACATTCACCAGCACACCCCTCAATTTAAGGATGCTAGTGAAAAAGAAAACCAGTCACGAAGAACAATGATCATAGTGAAGCATGAGATGAGGTCCAGAGAAAGCAGGGAGGGGGAGAGGAAATCTATTCTTCTGATAGTTCAAAGACAGTTCAAAGAGAAGATGCAGAGATGTGGATTTGTTGAGATGGAACATGGAATAGCTGTGTAATCTTGCCCAATGTTTCATATTTCTACTTAAATGTGTCTAGCACAGTGATTTGCACAAAATAATAATAACTTAGATATGTACATTTTCATAGCATTCATTATACACATTGTATTACATTATAGAATGATAAATTCTACACTATCTTACATATGGATAGACAATGACTCAACTGTCATTAAGCCCAACTCTTTGATTTTATCAATGAGTTAATTGTGACCTAGAGATATTTAATGATTTGCCCAAGATCACTAAGCTAGTTAGAAAGAGTCAAGAATAGATCCAGGCCTCTTGACTGTCATAGTTCAATACTTACTTTGTACTTGATTCTCACAAAAATCCTTTGAGGTTGACAGGGCCTGTCCTGTGACAGGAGAGTGTTGGCACTAACTTGAGCTGCCTCACAAGAGACTATTGTTAAATTTTCACTGTGAGCATTTACAACATGGAAATCAGCAAATGCTATGAATTAGATCTTGGTGTTTTGATGATTGTCCAGACTTAAGAAAATTATGGTGAAAATATTAAGAGTGAAGATTAAAACTTAAAGCATATCATACTTTTTTTTTTTTGGTAGGGAGTGGAGAAGCCAGTTGTTAAACATTCACCAGTACATTTCTGGTTATATCTTAATTTTACAGATAAAGGAAAGTGAAGTTCAGAGAGATTAAGTGAGTTATCCAAGGCTACACAACTATTAATTTGAGTAATTATGACTAATATTCTTCTGACTGAAAGGCCAATTTTTTTGGCACAATTAACCAATGCAAATTAGCATAGTAGTAGAAAAGTGTTGAGGTGATGCTGGACAGAAGATGATTTTTTTTAGTTATAAAGAAGGATTAGTGTGGAAAAGAATTTGGGGAAAGAACGGGGAAAGGATTAAGAAGTTGAGAAGAGTAAAAGCCATAAAAGGGAATGTGAGGCAAGGAAGAAATTGTAGAGTAGCAGTATTATTGTTCTGAAGAAGAAACAGTGGAGTTTTTGGCTAGAAGGTATGAATCTATGGCTGATCAAGCTGATAACGTTCTGGAAAAGGAGTGGGGAATTTGTGGCCTACTAGGTCCTTAGGTATGGCCTTTTGACTGAGTCCAAGTTTTACAGAACAAATCCTTTTATTAAGGGAATTTGTTCTATGAAGGTTGGATTCAGTGAGATGGCCACACTTGAGAACCTAGAAGGTCACATGTGGCCTTGAGGCCACAGGTTCCTCACCCCTGTTCTAGAACTTCCTCTTATAAACAACACTGTAGAATGGATACACAGTAAGAGGTAAGCAGACAATGGCATTGATCCAGGACTGGGAGTTGGTGAATTGTGAACAACAGAAGGAAAAGAGAGAAAGGGGATCCAGGGTACTGAAGCAGATGTCCAGATTACCAGAGGTGTTCAGGATGACAAAAAAATTGGACAATGGTTTGTTGACAGTAGATGTTATCAATAGACTTAAGGTCACAGTGAGGAAGACAGCAGGTCAGTGAAAGTGGAGAAGCAATGGATGTTACTGAAAAGGAGGTTGTGTTCTAGGAGGGCACGAAATGCATTGGAGGCCTGATAAAGATGATCAGCAATAATGTGGGAAGTAGCATCAACATATTGATGAATGATTGTTATAAAGTGGAGTTAGAGGTCAACAGGAAAAAGAAAACTTCAATCCAGCTCCAGACAGACATGCTTTTCCAGGATGATAGGTTCTGTGGCATGTTGGGTGTAACAAATGAGTTAAGTCACTAAATCAGGTTCATTAATCATAGGAGAGGGAGAATTTATGTCTGCATGTCCCTAACCAACAGGGTAGAGAATCACATAGGGATATATGAAATTCCATGTATTTCCCAGGCATCCAGGATGTTAAAGTTCTCATTGTTGGACCAGGAGGAAAATACATTGAAGTATTTTCTTTTTATAGAAAAAAAATTTTCTGCTGAAATATGAGATATCACTAGGTTCTAGGTGAATTATGAATGTGTACATCCATGCTTTCCTAGACCAAACACAGGCAAAACCCAGGAAGAAAATCACTTTCAGGCGACCAAAATAACATTCCCCAAAATTAAAGATAAAGCATTGACTAGTGGCAAAAATAGATGTAAGTCAGCTTTAGAAACGGTGAAGGATTGTTTGAAAGGAGAAGTCAAGGTGATGGCATGACCTATCTATAGAACTTTCTCCTCTATTTAACTTGTCATTAAACTCTAGAGAAGTGTCAGAGAAAGTCACATATAAATATGCTGAAAGGGGGATCTAGTCACATGTTTCTGATATTTCCATTCTGATAAAACAGTTCACACCAAAAAGTGAAATGGGTCAGTTAAAGAAGCAGCTATAAGGAAAGAAGTGAAGCAGCTACCTACCTCTCTAGGCTATCTGGGTGGCTTTTGGGAAAAGGTATATTTCTCTTCTGGGCCTTGTTCTTTACCATGGTCTTTTGGAGCCTTCCCAATGGTTGTTGTTGTTACATTCCATTATATCCATCCCTTGATCATCTCTGGCCTTGGTAACCGATTTACTGGGTAATTCAACTAAGAGGTTTCAGTTCCAAATAAAGAAAGAATTCTAAGCAGGAAGGAACTTGGTGGCTATATACTCGATTCAGTCCCATCTAAGTCTTTCTCTTTATTCAGTCCCTACCACATCTATAGTTCTGTAGGTATGTAAGCCCATTATCTAATTAATGGATATGCCTATGAACAGACAATCTCAATGAGTAAAGAAAACCATGATCTAAACCACAACTATCATAGCTATGCTGCCTCTGAATCTGATCCTCCAATGATGTCTCATTTGAACAATGTATACCTGTTACATTACAGGATCAAGATGTGTCATAATTTAAGAGCTATAAGTGACCTTTGAGTCATCAGTTCATAGCTGAGAATAGTGATGCCAAAAGAGGTTAGACCTTCCCAAGGTTACATGGGTGGAAAGGGACAGAACCAAATTCAGTGCTCTTTCACTTGTCCCACCATGAATTTCATTGCTTTTTTCTCCTGAGAAAATGCAGAACCACTCAAGCTAGTCTAGGCTGAAAATCTGCCAAAAGAAATTCAAGAACAGTATAATGACTGGGTTGGAATAAGTAATCTTTGGTGCCAAGAAAACAAGGTGGAGAAAGAACAAGAAAAATCATTTTTCGGCTGCAAACAAGACCAAATGTGACCACTGCTATGGAACAAAGCAGAGTGAACATCAGAGCACAGACAAAGGCAGTTTCATCCTGACTAGTAGAAAATTATGAGAGAGGCCAGTTGAGAATGCTGGGACCACCTTGGAGAAGAGAGGGTTGACAAGTTTGGACATAAGAGTTAGCAGAAATAGAATAAAAACTCTTACCCACCCCAGGTATTAATGAAGCTGGTCAAGGTCATCATGTTAATAGCTCAGGAGGAGAGAGGAAATGATGCCCCTTACAGCTTCCATGAGAAATATGACATTGGAAAATTGAGAGGAAGGCACTGTCATCTTCAAAACAACCAATTAAATGCTTTGATTTCATGAGGCAAATCAAACAAAATCAAGAAATGCTTATTTAAATCCATTCTTTCAGTATAGATTAAAGGACAGAGTGATAATGGGTATTGAGGTTAATCCAATTTCATCTCTACCCTCAATTTTTACCTTTTTACCCCAGAAGTGACCTGGAATTTACCTTTTAGGAATGAAAAATCAACATAAGGCAAATCAAACCAATAGCCAGGTACTAGAGAAATTTGCTCTAACTCTAGGAACCATTGACTATTTCAGAATTCATAATCTAAAATTATCTACAGTGGAGCCATATTTTATTATTTGTTTGCTTGGATCTTTACCTATAATTTCACAAATATGAGGAACTCCCAGTATAGAAATTCCTTCCACCAATGAAAATCAACAACTCACCAATAACATAGGGACTTGCCCAGGATCATCAGGCTAGTGTGTCAGAGGCAAGACTTGAATCTAGGTCTTTCTGACATCAAGGCCAGCTCTTTAACCACCAAGCCATGTTGTCTCTCTGTACCACTGGTCATGATGAATACAGAAATGAAAAACCTAGCCCTTAGTAGACCCATTTGATATTTCTTCATTATTCGCCCTCTTCTTGGCCTGTGCCCCAGCAACCCTTTATTACCCACTGCAGGGATAGGCCTTTAAACAACAGTCAACAGATGTCTTAGTAAAAATGAGACCACTTTCTTTTTCCTAAGAGACTACAAATAAACACTATCTGGTTGACTGTACTTCTCTAGTTGGACAAGCATTACAGAGATTCACAGAAAAAGAAAGGACCGCAGAGTACAGCCAGGTCAATCCATTTCTGGAGAAGAATCCCTTCTCCAAAACACTCAGCAAGTCATCAGCCAGTGTTTACCCTAAGACGTCCTGCGAAGAGGACCCCCATTACCTCCCAAGGCTATCCATTCTACCTAATCAGGAGTGTGTTAATAAATATTGAAGAATCAGCTCTCAGAATAAAAAAATGTACTCATGACACACAAGTTTAATCATCATTATTAACATTTTATCCATCACCTTCAATCTAGAGTCCAGACAATCAACTAAACAAATTTTTTAAAAAAAAATCAAGGTGTGATTTATACAATTTGTTGATTTTTAAGCTGTAAATGCTCCCAAAGAAAATTTAACAATTGGCTCTCACCAGCCAGTATGAGCTGACACTAGTGCATAATGGTTAGCCTACCCCTAATGGTTACCTCTTTGCAACTTCTACCCATTTCTCTTAGTTCTATACCCTCCATCCTCATTTTTCAGTATTTTTCAGCTTCATAAAAAACATTCAACCTGTTAACTAAACATAGTTAAGCCCCTTTACATAGGATCCCCTCACCAGTTAAATTATGGAGCAGTTCATGGGAATCCTATTAGTGTTTGTTTATTTTCTTGTCATGTTCAATTAGCCTAGTTGGAGAAACTATTCCTTCCTTTTAGAACCCTCTCTTTTCATTCCATGTGGTTGGGTTCAGAATCCAATACTGCCACTTTTTCTTACTGTCCTCGCTTTTACTATCCCAATTCTTTCGGATATCACTGATTCTGGTATCAAAAATTTTAAAAATAAGACTACTAACTTTCATCTTTGACTATAGCCCTAAATCCATCTTTTCCTTCTTCTCTTCCTCATCCTCTTCATATTAAACTGCAGGCTGAGTTCAAAGGCTTTGCTTTAAAAACAGATCAGAAGAGAGACACAATTCTCAAAACATAAGTCAGGGGGTTATTATGTTTGCTCCACATGCAAATATCTTAATTACTGCTGGTAAGAAAGATATTTATATGGAAATTTATGTATCTTTATATGTTATGTTTTCAGTTTGTCTTTTAGAATAAAAAGGCCTCTCCCACAGAAAATAAAACTCAAAGTATTAAACAGATACAACTATCAAGTAAGAATTACTATACCAAACTGGAGGCAGAAAATAATTCCCTTCCCTGGCTCTCAACCCACCATCTTTCATCAATACCTCCTTTCTTCTACAACCCTCTCCTCTCTTTCCTTGTGGTTGGGTTTAGAACCTAATACCACCGCTTGTGTCACATACCAGTTGTCACTACCCGTACTCCAATCAATCCCTTTGCATATCCCTGATACCATATCAAGTCTATTATCAAATCTGTTATCATCATCTGTGTTCAAACAACTATCTTGATGGGCCTAATGTTGACAAAGGATATTACACTCATCCATGGACCTCTCTTGCTAATTTATTAGATCACCATATTTCCAAATCACAGAAAGTAATGGACAAGCTAAATGGGAGAAAAAATAAGGTTTTCAATAGAGTTCCCTGAGGGTTGGGACTATTTAATTTTTTTTCTGTGTACACGGCACCTATCACAGTACCTGACACATAGCAAGTATTTCATAAATGCTTTGTTGAAGGATTCATTAATTGATTAAGAGAAGATATTGCTCTAGAAAAGATCTCCAGAAAAAGAGAGCAGTTTATTCCAAGGCTCACCTCTTCAATAAAGTTCTTACTAGATAAGCACAAGGAAGGCAGCAAAGAGTAGGAAGTGCTTTCTGAAACACAAAGGGTTTATATTTGTTTCTCTGATATTTCTTTAAGCATTTTCCTGAATTTGTTCAATTCAACAAACACTTATTAGGCACCTATTGTGTGCAAGGTATCATAGATATAAGATTAAAAATGAAAAAAAAAACCTTCCCCTTAAAGAACTGATGACTCCTTATACCACAAATATTCTCCATCTCTATGAAGGTAAAAAGAGGAAATGGATTTATTTTACAATAAGGATTTAAGTTAGACATGACTGTGAACTCACAATGAATAAAAAGGTGTTATATCTTGAACATAACAACTGAAGAATCTGCAAAATGCCTATCCCTTGAGATGTCTGGGAATAAAACAAGCAAACCATCTGTCTGGGATAATTTGAGGACGGTCCTGTCTGAGGTCAGTAAGGGTGAATTGGATGACATTTTAAGATTCTTCCCAACTTCATGGTTCTTTAAAATTGAATGATCTGGCATTTCTTTTACTGTTTCTGCCACTCCTGGGATATAGTGGTCTGATATTCAACCAGAAAAACCCATACTGACCCTAAATCTTACTGTTTTTCTTATTCAAGGGCACAGAGCCACCCAGCAAAAAGTTTCTAACACCCTGGCCCTGAACATAACTAATCCTTGTAAGCTCCCACTCATTGCCTGGATAGCCCACCCCAATATCTGAAACAGAAATATATGGAGTTCCTGGGAATTACTCAAGGAAATCACCAGCCTCTTTGTGAGGAGTATGAGAAGGATGGAATTGAGAGAAGGGAACAGAGATCCTGGAAAGGTAATATAGCATATATTCTAATCTTGCATTTATACATACTGTTTTAAGACACAGGTCTGGCCATGTCATTCTCCTGCTTAAAAAAATTTCAATGCTCTCATGACCTCACAAACTCATAAGACTGGTACTGAAGTCTCCCTATAAGCTTGTTCCAATTTACTTTCCTAGTCTTATTTCAAATATTTCTCCATTTGTGCATTCCACATTCCAGTCAAACTGGACTATGAGCAGTTTTCCCCAATTCAACATGGAATCTTCTTCTCTACAGGTTGCCCCCAGCCGACCTCATGCTAGAAATATAGTCTCTTCCCTTCTCTGCCTCTCAGAAGACATGTCTCCTTTCCTCCCATGTCTCAAATAAGGGTTATCTCCTCTGTGAACCCTTCTCTGACACCCATCCCCAAATTGCCAGTGTTTTCTTCCTCCAAAAATGTCTGCATTCTACTTATCTGTGAATGCATCGTATCTTTCCAATTATATCAAAGTTCCTTGAAATTAGAGACTTTTTTTTTTGCCATTTTTGTTTTCATATCACTTGTTTTTGAGGCTGGAAAATGGGAAACCATAAGAAGTATCCCAACTCCAACACATAGCATATTTTCTAATCTTGCATTTATACATACTATTTTAAGACACAAGTCTGGCTATGTCAGTCTGTCCCTAAGACACAGACCTGGCCATGTCATTCTCCTGCTTAAAAATATAACCATAATTTCAATGCTCTCATGACCTCACAAACTCATAAGACTGGTACTGAAGTCCCTCTATAAGCTGGTTCCAATTTACTTTCCTAGTTTTATTTCAAATAATTCTCCATTTCTGCATTCCACATTCCAGTCAAACTGGACTATGAGCTATTTTCCCCAACTCAACACGGCATCTTGAAAAAGAAATGTTAATTATGTGAGGCAGAAACTTTCCCATCCTCATCTTTTCAAAATTTTTATCTCTTATCTCCAGATTCAGCATAAACACAGACAGCACAGGATGGCCCTCATGTTCAGAATGCTCTCCCTTTACTTTTGGGAACCACTAACTCCCTTCTAGTCCCAGTTTAAGTGCCCTCTCTAAATAGAGGCATGTTCTCATCCCCCCAGTTGTAAAGGCTTCCTCCCATAAAATTACTTCAAATTTACCTTTCATACCTTTTGTATTTGCTTATCTGAGTATATATTGTTTCTCCCAGTAGAATGCATGCTCTTTGAAGAAAAGAACTGTTTGGTTTCTTGTTCTAATATTCCCACAACCTAGCAAAGTGTCTGGTTCCCCCTTTTTTGGGGGGGAAGATGGAGGAGGGGTCTTGATCTGTGATTTAAGTGCTGTAGAAGTTTCCCAATGAGGCAACTTCTTCTACCAATGCATTTTTAACAAGTATTCTGTAATTTAAAAACATGTTTCTTAGAGGCACTGTAATGTTGGCCTGCCCAGTGTCCAAGTCTGTATATGTATCAGAGGTGAATAGAAATCAAACCCAGTTCTGATTGAACCAGAATATCAAACTCTGGAAAGTGCTTAACAGAGGTTCCCTGGATTGAATTGAGTAGAATTACCTTTCCTGCACTTCTTGGGGAGGTTGCTGACTTGGGCCTAAGCTATAAATCCCAGTCTTCCCAGTAAACTTATTCAGATTTTGGTCTTCCTCTTCTCAAAGATCCACAAACAACTACCCTAGAAACATTATGCATCCCTTAGTGCTGCTGAGATTTCTTGAATGTCAATTACATCTATTCATAGGTACTTACAACCCAATGACCAAAAGGCTCAGCAAGATTAGACAGGAATACAAGAAAGAAAAAACAAAGAATAAAGCTTGGATTTGTGGCCAAAAGCATGTTGCAAAATACAAAGCTTGTTAGCAAGCCAGCATATTACTATAACTGTCATTGTTATTCTGGACTGCTGCCCTAAGTTTTAACAGGAAACCCAACTGAACAAGAACAATAAAAATCTATAAAATTCCAACCATGTAGACCTAGAAGGAACATAGAGTCTGTCTAAGTCAATCTTCTCATTTTATAGATGACTATAAATGCTTTGCCCATGGCCACACAGCTGGTTATTAGCAGACAGAGCTAAAACAGTCTTCTATCCTAGTGTTTTTTTGAAAGCAGGTTGAGGTCAAACCTCCCAAAGGTCCTTCCTGTACCCTACTCTAGTCAATACATTAGTATATCCCTCAAAAAATTCTTCAAAATTAAATGAAACTTTAAAAAAAAATCATCTCCATCCCAAGTTTTACTTTATGAGTGAAATCATGTTTTGTTTTGACTTTTACCTCACAGTTTGGTACATTCTCCACCATGAGTACAGAACCATACAAGTAGTAATTGTTGACACATTCTTCACACTGGTTCCTTGGAGGCATATTCCTTGGTCTAAGACAATGATTCCCTTTCATCCCTCCTTACATTCTGTGACTATAGGCCATAGCCATAAGTTGAACTCCTTCACTATCATTCAACCTGCCACTGAATAGAAACAAACCTCATCTCCATGAGTAAGAACTGGAAATCTCAAAAAAGTGGGAGCTGAACTAAAAGTGGAGGAGAGGAAATAGGATAGTAGGAAGAATTAAGATAATTATCCTTCTAGGAAAAAAAATGCCAGGAAAACATACACCAATCAATATATCCTGAAAAGGGTGCTTTCAGGAGAACCATTTCAAAGAGGAATACAAATATGGAGGTAGGATGGGAATGGGATATCAAACCTCAGTCATTTCATTTAGTAGCAAGGATGAATGTACATTTAGTAGATGTGGATGAATCTTTAAAACAAAAGACCAGGTCTTCATTTTCATGAGGAGATAAGAAAAGATCCAGAGCTCAAAACTCAGAGGTCTAACTAGGATATTCATCCTATCAGATAGGTCATCTGGTATGCAACTCAATCTTATGCCTACATTTCCCTAGGTTGCTGATCTTCTTATTTTCTCTGTCTCTGTTTCTAACTCTCTGTCTCCGCATCTCTCTCTCTTTCTCTCTATCTCTCTCTCTCTTTCTCTCTCTTCCTCTTTGTCTTTCTCTCTGTCTGTCTGTCTCTCTCCCTCTTTCTATCTCTCTCTCTCTCTCTCTCTCTCTCTCTCTCTCTCTCACACACACACACACACACACACACACACACACACACACACACATCACTATCTATTAGCTTTTTAATTGTAACAGGTTAAAACCAGAAGGGACCCTTATATGAATGATGCTGAGTGAAGTGAGCAGAACCAGGAGAACACTGCATACAGTAACAGCCACAGTGTGCAATGACTGACTTTGATAGACTTAGTCCTTCTCAGCAATGCAAGGACCTAAAATAATTCCAAAGGTCTCATGATGGAAAATACCATCCACATCCTGAAAATTTTGTTTTTTTTCTTTCTCATGGTTCCTCCTATACTATCTGATTCTTGTATACAACATGACTAATTTGAAAATATGTTTAAGAAGAATGTATATGTAGAGCCTACATTGGATTGCATGCCAGCTTGGGGAGGGGGAAGGGGAGACAGGCAAAGAATTTTTTAAATTTATGGAATTTTGCGAACTAAAAACAAATAAATTTGTAAAAAAAAAAACAACAAAAACTCAGCAACTAGAAGGGAACTTAGTATTCACCAGCTCTAAGCACCCCCTATTTTACAAATGAAAAAATTGAGTCTTAGAGAGGTTCTGACTTATCTATGATGTTGCATCAAGATGATGATTGACCTTGTATAAGAACTCAGATTTCCTAGTTTCTTCGCCCTACCAAGTCGACACATTAAAAATTGTACATCTGAAAACCCATTGGTATTTTTCAGTTTTAGAAGCAGAGTTGGGGTGCCATTTGTTTGGCAATCATTTTGTAACCTCTTGTTGTACCTTAATGGGTTTCAACATTTAAATTTGCTTCTTTGTTTTCCTAACTCCCCCTCAAGACCTGTTTACATTCAGAGGCACAACAGAACCTCTGGATGGGGATGCAGTTGGTCATAGTGGCTGCTCTACATTTGCCTCTCATTTCCCTGTTTACAATATCATTCACTTATCTGTCCTCAGGCACTGAACTGGGATTAAGACTATGTCAGAGGAGTAGGAAGGAAAGTTCTTTCTTTGCCAAGTCATTAAGCAATGGGTCTTGGTGCTTCCAATGTCATATTTAGCTGGCTCCTCGCTACACTGTGCTCTTCCCTATTCTTGATTCAACTTGGGATATCATATCCCTCTACTTCAGACTGAAGGAAGTTCTGCTAACACAAGTTCACCCCCTCTGAGAACCACTGACTCCCAACAGGAGACAATAGGACCCTGGTCTCTGAAGGTCATTGTGTTATATCCAGTACAGCCAAGATAACCCGATCCTCAGCCAATGATCTAAGCCCCTGATCCTTTACAGAGTAAGATAAATTCATACACCAGGAGAAAGAAAGCAGGTTTCCCAAAGCTCTGAGTTCCTTGCAAACCTGCCAAGCAACCACACAGAAAATACCATCTAGGTTCAGTGTGAATACACTGCTTAACCTCAGCATGCCACTGTGGCTAGATGCATGTAGAGACAATAGCCAGCAATATGAACCATCTGCTGGTTCATAAAATCTTTGACACGTCTTAAATGGTCTGGTTCTGCTCCCCTAGATTCTGCTAACAGGCAAAGCTGCCTTGTTAGTAATCCTTCAGGGGCATTTATCATTCTCAGCTACAGTTCTATGAGAAATCTCTTCTGAGACTTCCAGGTGGTTGGCAGAACCCTAAGAGTAACTCCACTGAGCTAGACAACATATCTAATGGGTCTGCCTACGTATTATCAGGGTAAAAATAACGATAAAAAGCAGGAGCTGGTAATGTTTACAAAATAGAATATGTTCTTCTAGTGCCAAGATGGTAGAGTGTGGAAGGACCCCTCAGAAGCCCTGTCAAACTCTCCACCAAACAACTAGAAAACTGTCTCAAATTGTTCTAGGAGCAGGGAAGCAGATTACCAGCCTGGCAGGAAAGGTCTGTCTCATTGGGATGGGTGGGAAGCTAGTCCAAGAGCAACAGCAGGAGCAGCAGCAAGCAGCCTTACAGCAGGGGGTCTGCAGAAAGGCTCCAAGCCTGGGGCAATCCACAAGAGAGTCTCTGCCCTCTTGCAAATGAGTAGCCTCCTAGGCAAGTAAGCAGTCTGTGCTGCACAGCAAAGTCCCACACCAGTGACCCCAGCCCTAGCTCAAGCCACCAGTGAGGCCTTGGCCCCATTACTGACCAGGAGTGAAGCCTCACTCTGAGGCTGGCTAACAGAGACACCTGACCCCTGGGGCCTACCAGCAGAGAGACCCAGCAACCCAGCAGCAGGGCCCAACCCCTGGGGCAGATTAGCAATAAAATTCATCCTCCAGGGCCATAGCAACCTAGCTACAAGGCTCAGAGTAGGCCAGCAGCTAAACCATACCTAAGGGAAGCCAACAGGGAGGCCCCATTCCCTAGTACAAACCAGAAAGGAAGCCTACCCTACAAACCAGAAGGGAAGCCCACCCTACAGAGAAAGCAAGCAGCTAAGCCCTGAAGCGCAATGAAAACCAGCAGTAAGACCTAGTGCAGCAGTACACTTGGGACAGTGCAAGACCAGAGCCCAACTCTTACATAAAAACACCAAGTCACAAAATGGCACAAAAATGAGCAATAAAACAAACCAAAACAAATAAAGTGCTTTACTATAGAAAGTTACTATGGTGATAGGGAGGAACAAGGCATAAACTTAGAAGAGAGCAATAGTGTTAAAATAGCCTCAAAGAAAAATGTCATTTCATCTCAGACCCAAAAGGAATTCATGGAAGAACCTAAAGAGAATTTTTAAAAGCAAATTAGAGAAGTAGAAGAAAAATTTGGAATATAAATGAGGGTAATATAAGTGAACCATGAAAAAAAGAGTCAATAGCATGGGAAAAGATTTTCAAAAATTTACCAATGAAAATAACTCTCTAAAAATTAGAATTGGCCAAATGGAAGAGGAAGAACGAAAGCTCACTGAAGAAAATAATTCCTTAAAAATTAGAATTGAACAAGTGGAAACTTAATGACTCTATGAGACATCAAGATACAATAAAATAAAACCAAAAAGTAAAAAATAGAAGAAAATATGAAATTTCTTATTGAGAAAATGACTGACAGAAAATAAATCCAGGAGAGATAATATAAGAAGTACTGAACTACCTTAAAGCCATGATAAAAAAAATCCTGGACATCTTTCAAGAATTTATCAAAGAAAACTGCTCTGGTATATTAGAACCAGAAGGAAAAACAGGACCTGCATCAGAGACCCCAAAATGAAAACTCCTAGGATCGTCATAGGCAAATTCCAGAGCTCACAGAGCAAGGAGAAAGTGTTACAAGTAGCCAAAAACAAATAATTAAAATATTGTGGGGCTACAGTAAGGATTACACAAGATTTGGAAGCTTCTACACTGAAGAATCAGAGGACTTGGAACACGATATATACCACAAGGCAAAGGAGTTAGGATTACAACCAAGAATCACCTACACAGCAAAACTGAATATAAACTTTCAGGGTGAAAATGGACATTTAAAGAAATAGAGGACTTTCAAGCATTCCTATTTAAAAGATGAGAACTGAATAAAAACTTTAACCTCCAAATGTAAGACTCAAGGGAAACATTAAAAAGTTTTAAAAAAAGAAAGAAAGAAAAAACATAAGAAATTCAATAAGATTAGACTGTTTACATTTCTATATGGCAAGACAATATTTGTAACTCTTAACTTTATTACCATAAGAGCAATAAGAAGTATACATAGACAGGGAGCATGGATATAAGATGACTTCGATGATACCCATAAAAAACAAAATAAAGGGGTGATAAAAAAAATTAAACAGAAAGAACCAGGGGGGAAATTGAATGGGTAAATTATTCCACATAAGAGAGGCATGAAAGAGCTATTATAATAGAGAGGAAAGGAGGGCAAAACTTAAACCTCTCTCATCAAAATTCACTCAAAGAGGGAATAATATACACATTCAGTTGGACATATAAATTAAGGAAGTAAAAAGAGAAGAGGATTATAGAAGGGGAGGGGAACTGATAAAAGGGAGGGTATATTGGAGAAGACACTGATCAGAAGTAAAATACTTGTGAGGAGGGAAAGGTTGGGGTATAAGAGAGGGGGGGGGAATAAGCAACTGAAAAATAGCATGGAGGAAAATGCACAGATAGTTATCATAATTATAAATGTGAATGGGATGAACTCACTCATAAAGTGAAAGCAGATAGCAGAATGGATTAAAAACCAGAATCATACAATATGCTGTTTTCAAGAAACACATTTGAAGCAGAGAGATACACACATGGTAAAGATAAGAGGCTGGAGTAGAATTGATTGTGCTTCAGCTGAATCAAAGAAAGCAGAGCTAGCTGTCCTGATCTCAGACAAAGCAAAAGCAAAACTAGATCCAATTAAAAGAAATAAAGAAATAAAGAAAGGTATCATAGACAATGAAGTTATATAAATACTAAACACATATGCACCAAATGGTGTAGCATCTAAGTTTTTGTAGAAGTTGAATGAATTACAGGAGGAAATAGAGAATAAACCTATACTAGTGGGGGACCTCAACTTTCTCCTCTCAGAACTAGATAAATCTAAACAAAAAATAAGCAAGAAAGAAATTAAGGAGGTGAATACAATTCTATAAAAGTTAAATCTCTGGAGAAAATTGAATGGGATTAAAAAAGGAATATATCTTTTCTCAGCAGTACATGGCACCTACACAAAATGTAACCATGTATTAGGACACAAAAACCTCATGACCAAATGATGAAAAGCAGAAATAGTAAATGTATCCTTTTCAGATCATAATGCAATAAAAATTACATTCAATAATGACAATAGAAAGAGGGATTAAAATTAATTGGAAATTAAATAATCTAATCCTAAAAGAAGTGGGTCAAAGAACAAATCATAGAAACAATCAATAACTTCATTAAAGAAAATGACAATAATGAGACAACATTGGAATGTAACCAAAGTGGTACTTAGGGGAAAATTTATATCACTAATTGCTTCAATCAATAAAATAGAAAAAAGGAAGATTGATAAATAGAATATGCTACTTAAAAGGCTAGAAAAAGAATAAATTTAAAATCCCCAACTAAACACCAAATTGGAAATCCTGAAAATCAAAGGAGAGATTAACAAAAGTGAAATTAAGAAAATCATTGAATTAATAAATAAAACTAGAAGACAGTTTTATGAAAAACCCAATAAAATAAATAAAATATTGATTAATTTGATTTTAAAAAAGGAAAGAAGAAAACCAAATTACTAGTATCAAAAATGAATGTGATGAATTCATCACCAGTGAAGAAGAAATTAAGACAATGGTTAGGAGCTATTTTGCTCAATTATATGCCAATAAATTTGGCAATCTAAATAAAACAGATAAAAATCTACAGAAATATAAATTACCCAGACTGATGAAGAAGAAATAAAGTACTTACATAACCCCATTTTAGAAAAAGAAATTGAGTAAGCCAGCAATGAACTTCCTAAGAAAAAATTCCCAGGATCAGATGAATTCACAAGAGAATTCTACCAAACATTTAAGGAGCAACTGATTCCAATACCATATATAAACTATTTGGAAAAATAGGCAAAGAAGGAGTCCAACCAAATTCCTTTTACAGCACAAATATGGTGGTGATACCCAAATGAGGAAGAGCCAAAACAGAGAAAGAAAATTATACACCAATTTCCCTAATATTTATGAAAAAATTTTAAATAAAACACTAGCTAGCAAAGAGATTGCAGTAATATATCACAAGGATCACACTTTATGACCAGGTGGGATTTATAGCGGGAATGCAAGGTGGATTCAGTATCAGGAAAACTATTAGCATAATTTACCATATCAATAACAAAGCCAACAGAAATCATATGCTTATCTTATTAATGAAGAAAAAGCCTTTGACAAAATACACCAAAAAAACACTAGAGAGCATAGGAATAAATGGAGGTTACCTTAAAATGGTAAGTAATACTTATCTAAAACCATCAGCAAGCATTATCTTTAAGTCGGATAAGCTAGAAACATTCCCAATACAATCAGGGGAGAAACAAGGATGCCCATTCTCATCTTTATTATTTAATATTATACTAGAAATATTAGCTATAGCAATAAGAGAAGAAAAATAAATTAAAGGAATTAGAATAGGTAATGAGGAAACAAAACTATCACTCTTTGAAGATGATACAATGTTTTACTTAGAAAATCCTAGAGAATCAACTAAAAAACTACTTGAAATTATTAACAACTCTAGCAAACTGCAGGATACAAAATAAACCCACATAAATCATCAGTATTTCTATATATTACCAACAATGTCCAGCAGAAAGAGAAGAGATAGAAAGAGAATAGAAATAGAAATTCCACTTAAAATAATTGTAGACAATATAAAATACTTCGGAGTTTATTTGCCAAGACAAATATATGAACACAACTATAAAACACTTTTCACACAAAGTCAGATCTAAACAATTGGGAAAATATTACTTGCTAATGTGTAGGATAAGGCAATATAATAAAAATTACAATTCTATCTAAATTAATCTATTTATTCAGTGCCAGACCAATCAAATTATCAAAAATTATTTCATAGCAATGGAAAAAATAAAAACAAATTCATTTGGAAGAATGAAAGCTTAAGGATATCAAGGGAATCAATGAAAAAAAAATGTGAAAGAAGGTAGTCCAGCCATAAAACTGCTGGGGAAACTGGACAACAGTATGGCAGAAACCAGGTATAGATCAACATCTCACACTGCATACCAAGATAAGGTCAAAATGGGTACATGATTTACACATAAAAGGTGATGCTGTAAGCAATAAAGAAAGCAAGGAATAGTTTATCTGTCAGATGTATGGATAAGGGGAGAATTTATGACCAAAGAAAATATAGAGAGCATTACAAAATGTAAAATAGATCATTTTGATTGTACAGTTTAAAAGGAATTATATAAACAAAACCAATGCAACCAAAATTATAAGGAAAGCATAAAACCAGGAAAATATTTTTGCAACAAGAATCTCTGATGAATGCCTCATTTTTTAAAATGTATAGAGAACTGAGTCAAATTTATAAAAATATAAGTCATTCCTCAATTGTTGAAAGATCAAAGGATAGTTCTCAGACAAAAAAATAAAAGTTATCTATAATCATATGAAAATTGCTTTAAATCACTATTGATCAGAGAAATGAAAATTAAAACCACTCTGAGGTACCACCCACACTTATCAGAGTGGTTAATATGACAAAAAAAGGAAAAAGGTGGAGGATGAAGGGAGTGTGGGAAACTGGGACACTAAGCCATTCTTGGTGGAGTTATGAACTAATTCCACCTTTCTGGAGAGTAATTTGGAACTGTGCCTAAAGGGCTATAAAACTGTGCATACTCTTTGATCTAGTCTATATCCCAAATACATACAAAAAAAAGTGAGGGGAAAGGGGGATGCACCTATTTGTACAAAATATTTATAGCAGCTCTTTTTTTGTAGTAGCAAAGAATAGGAAATTGAGGGAATACCCATCAACTGGGGAACAGCTGAACAAATTGTGGTATATGGTTGTAATGGAATATTATTGTGCTATAAGAAAGTATAAGCAGGATGGTTTCAGAATAACCTAGACTTACATGAAATGATGCAAAGTGAAGTGAACAGAACCAGGAGAAAGTTGTACACAGTAACAGCAATATTGTTTGATGAAAAACTAGTGAATGACTTAGCTATTCTCAGTAATACAATGATCTAAGACAATCCCAAAGGACTAATGATAGAACATACTATTTGCCTCCAGACAAAGAATTGACATTGATTGAATACAGACTGAAGTATGCCATTTTTCACTTTCATTTTTTTCCTTTTATTCAAGTCTTCTTATACAAAGTGATTAATATGGAAATGTTTTACATAATTGCATATGTATGACCTATATCTGATTGCTTACCATCTGGGGGGGGGGGGGGGAGAGGAAAAGAGGAACAAGGGAAGAATAGAATTTGGAACTCAAAACTTTAAATAAAAATGTTTTTAAAAATCGGAAAAAGTGCCAAAAAAAGAATAGCACATAACCTTTCCCTTCTGTTGTTCCAGGCTGAACCCTCTTGGAGGTTTAGAGTGGAGAGGTGGGGCCAAAAGCCCATGCCTACTGGCTTCTAACCATAATGGAAGCAGGTAGAAGTAGACATGAACTGGATGTTGGCTATTGCCGGTAAGAGGTCACACAAGTTTCAAGGCATGGCAACATGCTTACATGCTACAAAACAGCCTTCATGTGGCAACTTTGGCATAATACACACTGCTGATTGCAAATTTCTTCTCTAACAGCACAAAATATATGTGTACCTCACAGACCATTAGGTAGACATCAAATCGCTTTCTTTCTAAAATCATTCAAGGTGGGAACTGCTGATATCCTCCATTCTAATGAATGTCTTCTCTAGTGAAATATTTGTGCCATCTCTTCCCTTACGGATATCTTTAAATGGTTTAGTGGATTTGGGAGTGTGGGGGGTAAAAGTGGGAGTGAGAATGAGACAGTGCTCCAGAAAATTTCTTTTCACTGAGTTAATAATAACCAACATAATTGCCACAAAGGGACAAATCAAAACTCCTGAAAGGACAACTTTATGCTAAGCATTTAACAGACATAGTAGAAACTTAACCAATGCTGGTTTCCTTTTTTCTCTTTTTCACATTCTGGAGCTAACATCTTGGCCTCTTCCCCTGGAGTATAACCCAGGGTCTCTCTTTTTAGCCCCCAATTTGATTTGCACTTAGTATATAGTCCCAGGTTTGGGCCAGGGGGGGGGTGGTGAACAGAACTGGCTTTGGATAAAGCAGGGGTACAAAATTCTGTTTGGGCAAGCCAGCCAGGTTTAAAAGCATCCACGGAAGTGACTATATAATGGTACACGCAGGGAAGAAGGCATCTGTCTTTAGACGCAGACTTAGAAGTAGAAAGGAACAAATTGCTCTGTTGCTTTGTTACATGAATGTTTGTTTTCTCTATCTAAATGTGTAACAGGAAATTAAGCAGTTCACCTTTGTAAACCGTTTGCATCCCACTTATGCATGAGCCAGATGGTGCTTTTCTTTGTTTTTAAGAGATTAAAAATGGGAGAGGAGGAAAACAAGGAGGAGTTAATCCCAGCTCTGGAATACACACTGGGCAAGCACACACACACACACACACACACACACACACACACACACACACACACACACCCCACTCTGGGCTCAGAGTCCCCAGTCATCTGCATTTAGCTGTGCTAGGTGTGAACAGTGAGCAAATGCCTAGACCCGACAGATTTAAGTAAACACAGGGCAGCAGAGAGCTGCGAACCTGTCACATCACGTCAGTTTTCAGATGGAATCCTTCAGAGTGTTCCCGGAATGTGATAAATTACTGCATTCTCTCAGGGCCTCCACTGCTATGTACTCAACAATATCTTATATAAATCACCTGACACTGAACTTAGCTCCAGGATTCACCAGAGAGAATGTAAGGACATACCTGTTGCCACCATGGAGGGAAGACGCAGGAAGGATGCCTGCAAGCCCTACTTATCTCAGATTGGAGCCCAGGACAGACATGGTCTGAAGGCAATCAATTTAAAGGCACCAAGCTGGTCAGGACTGTAAGTATACTGGGGCCTAGAGGAGGAATCATCCTAACTGATGAGGATCCAGCTAGGTCCCCCACGTTGCATTCAGTTAATTACATTTTTAAGGCATCTATGAATAGTTACATATATTATTCTAATAGGAGGCCATCATGGCAGAGTGAGTACATAATGATGCAGCCTGTGAGTATGGAAGACCTGGCTTCATGTCTCATCTCTGACACATCCTGGCTATGTGATCTTTGGCAAGTTACTTCTCTCTGGGTACCCCAGACCAGTTTCTAAGACTTTAAGCTGCTCATCTGCATTCAGATTCAGAGATCTAGAACAGAAAGAGACCTGAGGTCATATAGACCAACCCTTTCATTTCAGAGATGATGAATTTGTTTGGCTGTGTCCAACTCTCTGTGAACCCATTTGGGGTTTTCTTGGCAAAGATACTGAAGTGATTTGCCATTTCCTTCTCCAGCTCATTTGACAAATGAGGAAATTGAGGAAAAGAGGGTCAAATGGCTTGCTCAGGGTCATACAGTTAGTATCTGAAGCCACATTTGAAATTAGAAAGAAGTCTATCTTCCAGTACCACCAAGCTGCCCCATAGATGATGAAACTGAGATCCAAAAGGGTTGTCTTTCTAGAATGCTTTTCCTCATTGGAAGTTCACTAATACAATAGTATCATAGATCTAGACTAATAATGATAATAATAATAACAATAATAAAAAGTAGTAGTAGTGGTAGTAATAGACAACCATTCCTACATAGGTTATTACATCTAGGGTAGCTCCAACATTTCAGCTTTATCAGAAGGGAGAGAGTCTGGCCTCTATGTGAACTGAGAGCTGGGATTCAAAACAAGACTTCCTGGAACATCTTGGTGGGGTTCCCTTTCAAACTCTGCTATTAGAAAATTAAGTAACACTAGAGGTTTTAAGAGATTTGGGGAAAGGGGCTAGTGATCAGGACTCCTGGGCATGACTTTACTCCCAATTTATAATATGCTTGCAGAAGTCTACTTCACTTGTCAGATAGCCTCAGAAGTCCCTTCCAAAACTAAATCTATGATGCTATAAACTTGTATTTTTGCATGAATACTCCTTTTTTTACATGAAAAGATGGAGGCACATGCTTCAAAGAGTTGTTCTAGGGGGACCGATGAGTTTTTGTGAAGCCATTCACATTTTCTCTCCTCATCCCCTTGTGACAAATGACACACCTCTTGAGAGAGTTAAGTCAATAAATAACACCTACTCAAAGCCATGAACTAGAAACTGGAGATGCCACGGAGGTAGTTAGTCTTCCCTTCAGGAGTCACAGAATTGGAGGAGACCTTCGAGTTCATCCAGTCTGATCCTCTCATTTGATTTAAGAGGCAATGTGAAGTGGAAAGAATACTGAACTTAGAATGCTGAACTCAGAGTAATAGAACCTGAGTTAAAAATCCCAGTTCTACTACTTCTATGTGTGACTTTGGTCAAGTCCCTGGGCCTCAGTTTTCAGATATGTACAATGGAGCAGTTGGAATAGAAGACCACTAGCAAACCTCTACAATGGGCATTACAACATCTGTCTCATTGTCTTGTACTTTATGGCCTATTTTTCAATTGTTTCAGTCATGTCTGACTTTTTGTGACCCCACTTGGGGTTTTCTTGGCAAACATACTGGATTGGTTTGCCATTTCCTTCATTTCACAGATGAGGAAACTGAGGCTAACAGGGTTAAGTGACTTACCTAGGGTCACACAACCAGTAAATGTCAGCTCAGGTTTTCATGACTCCAGGCTCTATACCTTATCCACTTCACCACCTAGCTGCTCTACATTCAATGTGTACTTAATGTAACATTAGTTGAATTGTACTCAATGGGCACTTAAGGTAATACTAGTTGAACTGATTAACAATCCATACTTTCTCCTGAGAGAAGAGAGCTGTTGAACTCTAAAACATTAGGGCAGAAGGAGGGGAAAAGAACTGTACAGAGACAGCAGAACAATTTGGCCAGTGACCAATGTTAATTAAAAAATAAAATTAAAACAGGGAAGAATCAAGGCCAATATTTTGTTTGCAAGCTAATTGTGATGCCCACTTTGCCCTCATTCTGGTGAAAAACATTTTCCCCACCTCCTCTGCTGGACTCAAGAGCCAGTGCACATGGCGAACAGGTCTGATTAGCAGGGCAACCAATTCTCTGTCCTGCTGTAGAAGCCTAGGGTAGGATGAGAACTAAGCCATACCTTTGCCTCCATCAACACCAACATAAATCTGAGCCCAGGCCAAAGAAACCCATTACACAGAGCACAGAGGGCAATTAAGTGGCGCCAGAGCCAGCTTGATGCAAAGAATCCAAATGGGGCCCATGACCCAGGAAACCCTCAGTAACTTCTCCATCCAGATGCTTCTCCAGGAAATGATTGCAAAAGGGGTGGAGATTCTGATAAGAAGATACCACTCCCACTGGTCATTTCCTGGCAGACTCTTTCTCCTGTTCTTAGCCTGTGGAATTTGCTGTACATCATAGTTTAGTTTTGTTTTAATATCTGTGGTTTATCAGCCATTGAGAGACACAAGACAGCAAGGGATTTACCCAAGATGCCTTAGCTATCCCTTTCTCCTTGTGGCCACAGACTCATGCTCTAAAGCTGGAAAGGAACTCAAAGGCCATCTATTCCAACAATGCCATTCCACAGATGAAGAAACTGTGTGTTAGCAAGATTAAGAAAATTGTCCAAGATCACAGAGGATTTGAACACAGACCCTCTGGTCATAGAGTCATTGTTCTTTCTACTATTGCATACCACCAGGTACTCTATAGTAGTTGTAATGTCAGTGCATTGTCTCCTGTCTTTGGGTTTGCTTGCTGTCTCTCACACTGATCATGAAGGGCATTCTCCTATGTGTTTATTTTCTTAGCTCCAGGCTACTTCTCACATCAAATCTCTTGTGGAACCACTATTTGACATTAGGTCATCTCCCTTCTGGTGGCACTATTAGGGACGCACAGACTGAGCCAAATGGAGGGAACTAGCATCAATCACATAGCCTTTGTCTGACAGTCTTGGAACAGAACACAAAAATGCGTCTGGGGATTTTTGTATTAGCTACCCACAGTGTGATCACCCACAGCCCACACAGAAGATGAAACAATGATTTTGCTGTATAAAACTTAAAACCCACTCCTTTCCAACACACTCCTTATACTTCCATTTCACCTGCTCCCCTTTCCCAATAAGCAAATATACCCTATACTCAAAATCCCTGTAATAAACCACAGAAGGACAAGAAGTAGGAGCAGGAAAGGGCCTTAGAGATTAGCTAGGCAAACTTCCTCATTTTAAAGAAGGGAAAAAAAAAACCAAAAGCAAAAAACCTAACACTTTGAGAGATGAAGAGACTTGCCCATAGTTACACACAGTCAAGGCTGGAATCTGAATCCAAGTACAATACTTTTTGTGCTACCCAGATGTACATCTATCTGTGGCAGTAATTATCTCCAAAGAATTTTTAGCTATATAATCTGATTTCCTGTTACCAACCTCCTTCCACTTTTCTGAAGAAGTGGGTAAATACTTTCCTTCCATGGTAAAAGGGACCTTTTTCAGATTTAATGAAATGAACGTCATAAGGTCTCTACAACTTCCTGAGCAAAGGATCATGAAAACCCTATGAAAGTCGTCTGTGAGGACTGAAAAAAATAAATCAATACATAGAAGAAAGGGAAAGAAGAAGAAGAAGCTTTGCCTCCAACTGGAGTCCAAAAAATATTTCTTAAAGTCTAATCTTCACTTTTCTCCATGGGAAATAACCAACTGGCAAACAACACTCTCTTGGTTATCTTTCCTCTCAACTGTATGCATTAAGCTCTCTTTAATTCCTCCTATCAGTCAAGTTGTTAGTCTTTCCTCATCCTTGTTATATTCCTTTGCATTTTCATGATTGTAGATATATTCTTTGGAGACAGAATGAAATCCTACTTGGGAACAGATCCCTTTAAAGCTGGTTTATATTGGAGTCAGGGGTGGGCACGTATGGGAAATAGTGCTGGTATGGAGTAACTTGTGTGTGTGTGTGTGTGTGTGTGTGTGTGTGTGGTGCATGCATGAAGGGATAAGCATGAGATGCAATTAAGGGGAAGGAACATGAGCTGTTGCCAGTCTGGGGCTCAAGATGTAATGAGGGAAAGTATCCATGAGAGAATATGAAGGTGTACAAGTAAACAGGTTTTAACAGAGATAGAACCGGCCAAATTAATAACAAAGACCAACGTGAATTTACCTGTGGGTATGGCTGTGTATGTTACAAGCACATCAAAGTGACAAGGGAGAGAACACATGACAAAGACAGATATGCATAGCGATGAATAGCACTTCACTGATAATATCACTCTAGAACTTGTGAAGTTACCCTCTTGCTGGTTCCCTGCTAAGGAGAGCTGCCTTACCCTGTAGTAGTCAGTGCTATAGACATCTCTTGACATCCCAAAGTCTCCAATCTTCACCAACAGGTTGGCGCCGACTAAACAATTCCTGGTGGCCAGATCCCGATGGACAAAATGCTGTGAGGCAAGGTATACCATGCCAGAAGCAATCTGGCTGGCAATGTGTAGCATCTGGGACAGCCCCAGCTCTCCTTTGGCCTGGCGAGGTTGCCCATCCACCAGGATCATAGCATCTGGGCCATGAGCCCTGGAAGAGATAGAGAAAAAGAGAAGGAATAGAGAGAATGCATGAGGGGCAGAAGAAAAGGCAACCTAAATTCACTAGGCTCTGGAATATCTCTTTGAGATGGTAAAAATTTTTTAAAATTCCTTTTCAACCTATTTGTTTTCCAAGTCTTCCATTATGGTCCAATTCAAGAGAAAACCTATACAAAGATCATCAACTTGGCTTCTGTCTTTTGACTAGTTATGATCAAACCAACTCCCAAGAGTCAGTTCCCTGCTTTTTTGTAATATGCCACCAATGGCTTAGGAAAGTTACTAGTAGTTTCCAGGCCTAGAACTATTCTAATATAGGGCTTAGGGATGGGGAACTTTTGGGGAGCAGGGAAAACAGATGGTATGTAGTCTGTGAATCTAAAGAAGAAGCCTAGAGCTTGGCCCAACATTCTCCACTACCAACCCAGTCTAGGACTTTCTATTACAATGCCTCATCCCTGTCTAACCAGTCACTTTATTGTTCATTCCTTTCTCCATGAGGCCAATGAACAGTAATAAAATCCAGGGACTTTATTTATGAAGCTGTAGGCTGGAAGCCCCTGTTCAGAGCAAACCTTCAGGCCACTTTACTGCTTCTCCAATTTCTATTGAAAGGCATCATTAAACTCAGACAAATTTATTTTATTATCTTATGCTGGCTTGACCCTCCCCATTCCACTGAAAGCTTGGGAAAGAGTTGGTGTCAGCAGAAAATCACAACTTTTCCCTCCCCATCCTCACTGCAAATATCCCCTGAGAAAAAGATTAGCACTTCAGTTGTGGAGAAGAGAGGGTCATCTTCACATCGAAAACATGGGATACACAAGTGTACCCTACTCCCACCAAGGCCCCACCTACCATTGAGATCTACAAGGACTAGATTGACAAATACTGAAATCAGATCATTTTAGTGTTGGAAAAAGTGTTAGATGGTAGAGATTGACTACTGTTGTTGTTATTATTTTAGTATGATTGTTCTTTTTGTTGTTAATGATGATATTGAACAAGGAAACAGTTGGCTTTCTCCAGAGGAGGGTCAGGGTATTTCAACCCCAGTGACACTAGGATTTGGGGGAAGTCCAGAATAACAGAGCCTTTCTTCCATGATAGATATAAAATGGGAGGAGAGACTGATGAAGTTCAGTTTGGAATCTACCCTGGCCTCGAAGGCAAAAGCCCCGAATGTTGAAAAAGCAAAGTTGGAACACCAGTTCTCATTGATTCTGAGAGCAGGTTGTGTGCTCATTAATATTGTACATTATTGCCTCCCAGACACATCTCTCTAGCAACAGAAATGACACACTTAGAACTTGGTTATCTGTCAGTTTCCTTGGAACCTATCACCAGACTCCAAAAGAGGTTCTTACACCAAGACAACGTTGTTTCTTTCTATTTTGCCTCTCTCTAACCCCTTTCATCTAAGAAGTATTAAACACTTTAAAGAGGAGGAGACAAACTATGGCATAGGTGACATTTCCTCCTCTTTTATCTCTTCCTCTCTACCTCCTTTTCCTATTCTTTTTCTCCTGCTTCCTTTCTTACTCTCTCTTTCGCTGTCCTCCCTAGTTTTAGGGATGGTAACAGCCACAGTGGAGCCCATGGCCAGCCTTGCCAGGGATATAAAGGGCATCAAAGATTGTTGAGCTCTCTTGCACACAGGATATGACTGAAAATGGAACACTTTTATTTTACCCTGGGAAAATGTGAGCACAGAGACAAGTCTTGCCTTAGTCAGACAGAAATAATGCCTGAACTCAAATGTACTCCTAACTCAATATTCTAAATATCAGGGGAAGATGTTCCTCTATGGGGACAAAAAGATCAAAAGACTTTAAGCCACAGAAAATCCTAAGGAGTTATATCAAAAGAAGTCAGATCAATACTTAAATCCTCCCCATTTTCCCCTGTGACCAATAGGTAGCCCAAATTATAATGTCAAATCCAAAAATTTTTCAATCCCATCAACCCATGACCATCTCTCCATTACCTCCTATATCCCAGGCTTTTATGCCTCCTGAATATGAATTTTCTTCTGGGTAATACCCATAGACGACACCTCAAATCAAGATGTACAACCTACTCCCTTAAAGCCAAAATGCATTATACTCTGCTGCTGCCTTGACTAAAGGCTTCTATGAACCTTGTTCTTTCAAAAACTTGATCTCTAATTGAGAATTTGTTTGTACAAAGAGTCTAGGTGGGGACTGGGGCAAGGTAGGTTCCTAGGTGGCTATACTCAGCTTCTTCCTTCAAAAAACATGTGCTTTTTCAGAAGGACAAGAAAATGGATAGGTACTGATTTCCATATATACTAGTACAAATCAATGAGGACAGTGCCACATGCTGATGATTGCATCTGTCCTCTGTAACTGCCCTCAGATATACATATCACACTTAGAGGTGGGATGAAAAGAAAAGAGAGGTATACTGGGGTAAAGGAAAAGAACTGTGATAATGAATATCAGATTTCACCTCCAGATGGTGATTTGGCATATCTCACCTCTTTAGGGAAGAAAACCTCGCCTCTTGAGTTTCTAATTGCCCTAATGTCTGACACAATGCTCTGACAACTCAAAATACCATTCTGGGTCCTGATGGATCCCTTCTTATATGATTTATTTGCCTTATTTTAAAGTAAGAGGTCAGGAGAGTCTAAGCTAATAGAAATAATCCTTCTTTCTATGACTCCTTTTCCATGATTAGTTTGTCACTTTAAAATTCTCACTCACCAAAGAATCCTTCAGAGTACAGGGTAGTGATGATAGAAGAAAGAGGAAGAAGGGAGAAATTTTTATCCCCATTTTGCAGATGGGGATATTAAGATAACAACAACCACTCCACCCCCCCCCCAAAAAAAAGACATGGATTGCTCAAGGATGAGAAATTTAGTCACAACATGCTAATTTCAAGCCCCTCACTCTTTACTAGATTCTATGATAAGTATTGTTAATCCTATTAATAGCAATAACACTTTTTAAACCATTTTGAGACTCTTTCCTTTGGTCGCTCCTTGGAATCAGAGAATAGAGTGAAAAGTGGGGGAAAATGGTTACTCTTAACATCCTCAATTATTTTCTGGATTCGGACAGAAATTTGGGACAAGGTCTTGGATGATCTTTTCAGAGTGATGACATGTCACTGCCAGATGGAGCTGGCCTTGGAGGAAACATTTTTTTTGTCTTCCATTTCCCATTACCTGGTGTTCTGGGACCATTGTGAGGTCAGGGTCCAGAGGGCTCACCCTCCCAGAATATGATCCCAATGGGGCTCTTGCTTACCTAAGGAATTTGTTGAGGTCTCCATGCTTCATGTACTCAAAGACCATGATGAGAGGATCGCCATCTCCACATACACCATAAAACTTGACAATGTGTTCATGCTGTAGATTGGTGAGTAGTTCTGCCTCTCGCTGGAAATCCTTACGGGCAGCCAGGGTAGGGTCTTTCAAGGCCTACAATGGTAGGACACAGACTATAAGCTCCTAGAAACCAGAGACCATTTCTGTTTTGTGTCAGAAGAGCATCCATCACAGTATCATTTACTCATAGACCCTAAAAAAATAACAGATACTGACATATTGGCTAAGAAAGGTAGGGTTTGAATCACAATGATAAGGTTTGTAGCCTTCCCCCTTTAACATCAAGACCATCTGTCACTTTTACTGGCAGATTTCCCAACTATCCACTTATTGAATGCGTCCCTCCTCCCATAGATGCATCAAGGTACCAGTTCTCATATGACAGGGAAACAAATTGAGACAAATAGAGTTACCTATGGACACGTAACCAACAGGAGGTCTAGGAACAGAACCTAGATTTCTAATTTGCAAAAGCTGTGTCCATTGGAATAATTTTGTAGATTAGTCTGTAGGCTGGTGTGTAAGAAATGGGATATGAAATGGATCACTGATCTTGAACTCGAAGAGACCTCAGGGGCTTCCTAGTCCAAACCCTGGGTTTTACAAATGCAGAAAGTGAGACCCAATAGAGGTTAAGTGACTTTGAACCCAGGTCCTCTGACTCCAGAGACAGAGATCTTTCCACTAGACCAAAGCCTCTGTTTTGGCTTATCATGTGCCTTATTTTTAGGCCCACAGGGATCTACAGAGGGACATTTAGTGTTTTCTAGTTTTGTTTCCCATTTCCTATATCTAATGAAGAGTCCTTTATTCTCTTGTTCTTTAAAGAGGGTCAGTGAGAATCTAAGAACATGGATAGGTTGACGTGCAGAATGAGGAGAAAATGTGGATGAAAAAATATTTGTATAAGGGAGTGATCCGACGCAAAATTTTAGGCTGGTGAAAACTGGGGCAACATGTAGATTTCTCTATTTTTCAACATTCTGCTTGATTAAAATGAACCTTAATAGAATCACAGAATTTTCAAGCTATAATGTACTTTACTTTTCATCTAATCCATTGCCTCATTTTACAGCTGAAGCAAATGAAGCCAAAGGGTTGGCGTGACTCATTGAAGGTCACACAATGAACTAATGGCAGATGAGTGTATTTCCTCTGCCTTCATTGCACAGAGGGCCAGAATTTTTGCAAGTAGGCAGAAGAGGCAAATGCCTATTGGGATGATTTAACAGATGCTGACCAAAAATATCTTTCCCATCTCTTCTGTGTTAAGTGTCTGAAATTCCCACACTGTTCCTTTGGGTAAAGGCCTGTTAAAATCTAATTGTTATCTGGTAGAGGTAACATACTCAATTATTTTCAGACATTCTTTCATTCAACAGATATTTGCTAAGCATCCATTGGCTACAGAGCCAATATTATTAAATACAGTGCTCTCTTTATGCAAGTAGGCAGAATAGGCAGTTGCCTATTGGGATGATTTGAAAGGTCTATATATCTTGTGTGTATTTGTATGTGTATATACATGTACTCACCTACAAACATACGTACATATGTTTATAAGTATTTATGTGTATACCTATATGTATACCTATATGTAGATGCACACAGACACATTTTTTTTTTACCAGAAGCTGTGATTTTATTGCCGTAGGGAATGCCTGGTAAGGAACTCCTATCAATACAGAACATCAAATGCTCTTCAAATTATAGTCCTAGGCTCATGATGAAAAATGCTATCTACTTCCAGGGAAAGAACTGACAGAATCTGAATGTAGATCAAAGCATACTATTTTTCACTTTATTTTTTTGTGGGTTTTCATCTGTGTTTCCTTTCACAACATGACTAATGTGGAAATATGTTTTGTATAACTTAAAAAGTGTAACATATCAAACTGCTTACCATCTCAGAGAGGGGAAGAGAAGGGGGGGAGAGAACTTAGAACTCAATTTTTTTTAAATGAATGTTTTCACATGTAATTGGGAAAAATGTTATTAAAAGTTTAAAGCTCTAGAGATTTGTCTGGACATTGAGAGGTTAAGTGATTTACCCAGAATCACACAGGGAGCAGGTATCAGATACATCATGCTACTTCTCTGAATCTCAATACCATACCACTTACATTCTAGCCGTCATCTCCAGCCCTGACCTCAAACACATACCACTATGACTATAGACTTCTGAATGGTGAATCCTATCATGCTTGGATACAAGCCCACCATGCTACTTCCTGAACATCTCCACACCATGTTACTTCATACCTATTCTCTCCTCTTTCCTTTCTTATTCTACCCCTGTAAAGACTAATCATATCACTGCCACCATGCCTAACAAGGACATGTCAGTTAATTACCTTATGACTTCAATAAACATTACCTCTATCTTCCTTGTGTAAAATGATCCTCCTTAACCCCATTCCCTATATGCATTGTCTTGAGGGAACTATCTTGCTGTCTTATATCCATATTCTCAGCACTCATTACAGTGCTTGGCACATAGTAACCACTTAATAAATGATTTTTTTTTTCATTCGTCCATCAAGATAAAGATCTCAATATAGATAATAATAATGCCATAAACACAATCAGTCTAAGTGGAGGGGTTAAAATGAAGATTTATGTAGAGGTCAGATTTATGAGAGGGAAAAAGCCCCCGACCAAATGTCAGTTAACCAAAAGGCCTTTTCCCATCTCTTTAAATCATTCTTTTTCACAGTATGAACATCAATGGCAACAGTTGGTTATTTTCCACACTGAACCTGGCTGGACAGCAGCAGTCATCCTCCCCTGAGGCTACTGTTGTGTTTTAGTTGACTGTTTCTGAGTTTCTCATGGGTTTACAAAACAAACATCTGGCTACTCTTTTTCTCTTTTTTGCTCATTATCAAGGTCATTTTAATATCAAAATGGGCTCTATAATACCTAGGCTTGAAACCCCAAATGTGTATGTTTTGAGGAATAGATAAATATAATCATAGTAGATCACATTATATTGCCCCTTAAGACTTGCAAAGTACTTTCATTATTACTGATAGAAAGGAGGCAACGGTTATCATTATGATCATCGGTTTAGAGACTGAGGAACCTTAGGGGCCATGGAGACTAATTCTTATTTTCAGATGCAGAAACTGAGGCACAGTGAATTTGGTCGCATAGCAATTGTCTGAGGCAGGATTCAAACTCAGATCTTTCTGACTCCATATCTGGCACTCTATTTACTATTCCAAATAATTACTAATAGATAAGAGGCAACAAGTTGGGTTTGAGCTTTAAATGCTCCCATTTCCCTGAGAAATGGTGATATGGGAATGTAGGTGACTAGGAGAGGGCAATGACTTTCTGTCTCAAAATCTAAAATCAGAGCATGATACTTTGGCATAGGATGGCATTCAAGTTATTAAATTGCCTTTTCTCTTTCTCTGTTCTTCTACATGGCCATGGGAAAGAGATAATGAGAAAATGACCTTGAAGAATGATGATGATGATGATGATAATGGAGGAAGAGGAGGAGAAGAGGAAGAAGTAGAAGGATAGAGGTAAGGGGGGAGGAAATAGAAGAAGAAAAACTCAAATAAGGTAGGTAGTACATTTATCCCATTTTACAGTCAAGAAAACTAAGACTCAAGAATAATACCCATACTAACATAGTAAGTGGTTAAATCAGTACTAATATTCAGGGTTTCTGCTTTCAGGTTTAATGATTTTCCAAAATACCACACTGCCTCTCAAGATATCAGAAAATATCTGGAATTTTGGAAGATTCTTTCACAAGTGATAACATTCTTATTCTCATAGAACTACCAAATATCATAATTTGAAGAGAACTCTGAGCCTTATAATCTTATTTTCTACCTGACCAAGAGTCCCTTCTGTAATCCCACTCTCATTCCCATCCCCAGGAGCCATCCAGCCTTCACTTGAATACACCAAGAGGAAGTTAACCCACTCCCTACATCTACTTTTAGATGGTTCTATCCTCGGAATGTTTTTTTTCCCCTCCAATATCAAACCAAAATCTTCCTCTGTCATTTATCTCCGACGTTCCTTGTTTTTCCTACTAGCTCAGGACAGTTGGTTGTTAAATTTTCAATATGAACAGTTACACCTCTGAATCAACAAAATTTCTTAATCAGGGCGTTAGTAATTGTTTTATTGACTGCCTAGTATTGATGGGGAAAATATTAATAATTCAGATTAAATTGAAAAGTCAGTGCACGTACATTTTCCCCAGAAGAGTTGATTGTTAAACATTTACCAGCATACAACTACCTTTGTGCAAACCAGCAGAGGGCTACTAGGTGGTAGAGTAGATAGAGCACTGGCCCTGAAGTCAGGAGGACCTGAGTTCAAATACATTTTCAGACACTAACTAGCTATGTGACCTCCCTCCAATTGCCTCAAAAAAAAAAAAGGAAACAAAGAGAACAACTATAATCTTTAGTCCATTTAACAGCTTTTCCTTCAAATATATGAAGAGAGCATTCCCTTCAGTGCCTTGTACACTACCTCTATCAACCCTTCTACTTACTTTGGGAAGAAGGGAAGAAGTAAGAAGTTGTTTGCTAATATTTTCTACACATCTCCATTTAGGCAGATTTCATTCCTCCGATGCTGCTTAATCTTGCCTTACAGATTAAGCAGTGGTGGTTAGTTGAATGAAAAGAGAAATCATATTAGTGTTGAAAGTACACATTCTTTTCATCAGTCAATAATTTATTTGCATCATTTAATGTTTGTGTGCATGTGTGTGTGTGCGTGTGTGTGTGTGTGTGTGTGTGTGTGTGTGCGAGTTTAAAGGCTTTCTGTTTTGCTTTCTTTGATTGGGATGTAATTTCACATGAGATGATGGATTTTAAGTTTTCTCAATACATGGATATCTTGCTATTTTATCACCTCTCAACTACATAATTGCAACTGCCTCCTGATTGGTCTCTCTTCCTCAAGTTTCTCATCACTCCTATCTATCCTATACACTGCTTCCAAGATAAGTTTCCTTAAATGTATATCTGATCATGTCTTTCCCCCCACTTCATCAACTCCAGTGATTCCCTATTGCCTCCAGGACAAAATACAATCCCTTCTGCTTACCATTTAAAACTCTTTACAACCTGTCTTAACATGTCTTTCCTGAGACAATCATTCTCCCTCACTCTCTGATCAAGCCAAACTGATTTTCTTTCTGCTTCTCATCCAATACTGTATGTATATATGTATGTGTATGTGCATACGCATGTATGTATACGTACGTATGTGTGTAGTGTGTATTTATATATGCATGTAAACATCACCACAATTCCTATATTTGTGTTGTGTTTGTATGTGTGCATATGTATGTATCACATATAACCATGATTACTGGTTCAAAGCACTTATCTAGTTCCTTGGAAGGTGGCCCAGTGTAGTATATCAGAGACGCCCCTGATCACTATAGAGCTGATCTGCTATACATGTATAATTTGGAGCAAGCTATTTCATCTCTCTAGGTGTCAGTTTCCAAAATGAGGGTATTAGATGAGAGAACCTCCAACATAACTCTCCCCAGCTCAAAATTCTGAGATCCTCCTCAGAAGCCTTATCAAGCACAGAGGTGTCCTTGGCTTCTTAAAAACACAAATTCTAGTAAGTCCTGCTGAACTAGAAAGTCCCCTAGATGAACTGTTTGTATGTGGCATCAGAAAAGTATCCTGTCAAATTTTAGAAAGGTTCATCTGAAGAAGCTTAGCCTCTAAGTGATGAAATGTATTTTTGTCCATAGAAACTCGTGAAGAATTGTCTTGAGATTTATATAAAGTGGGATACAGAATGAAGAAAACAATATGAGAATACGTTGTTAAAAGAAGAAGAATAAAATAGTGATAAAACCTGAGAATATCTATAGAAGAAAAAGAGAACAGAAGTTGTATGGAACAAACAAGATGTTTTTGTTATTATTTTGTTAAAAATCAATATACACATTTTAAACTAAACTGTAAAAAACTTGGAGTATATGGTTTTGCATAGGATTATTTTTACTTGTGTTTATTTGAATGTCAGTAACTATTATTAATTAACCAAGCTTAGAAAAAACCATTTAAATTAAAAGAAAATACCATGTATAATCTGCATCAATGGAGTGAGTATCCGTACTGACGAAATCATGGATTTTTGGAAATATTCAAATGTGTACATGACGTACACACACGGACACGCTGCATGCATTGGAGTAGTGTGTGGCAAGGGGAGAAGCAGACAGACTTTTTTAATTTATAAAAGGAATTAATCTCCTACACAATTCAAAGCCAACTGCCAGTGCCATTAGCTGAGTTCCATAAGCTTTTCTAAGAAAGACAGAGGGATAGCTGAGCAACAAACAATTTTCTACTCTTATTCATTATACACTGGAAACAGTGCAGTTTTGAGCAAGTTAAGTAAAGCTCAATGGAGCAAAGGGGTGTCTGAGAGACCACCAAAGGCTTGAGAAGAGGTGCTGGTGATGGAGCAGAAGGGGATCTGCTCATTCCCAGCTGAAAAGCTGTTAAATGCTGAGT
>CM053582.1:478673289-478742560 GCA_028627135.1 Pseudochirops cupreus
GAAAGAAAGAAAGAAAGAAAGAAAGAAAGAAAGAAGGAAAGAAAGAAAAGAAAAGAAAGAGAGAAATTCTGCTGTTTCTGGAAACAGTGAAGACTGAAGAACTCACAGTACTGTTTGTTCTGGGGAGGTTTCCAGCTCACGTTTCCTGACTCAAGAAGTTCAGAGAGTAAGGCTAAAGTTCAGATGTCTCCTCTCCCAGATGCCATTCTGAGCTCTGTTGCTGAAAGTCCATCAAAGCACTTGACAGAGCTCAATCTTCTATTGACCCATGTAGTTCTTCTGCCCTTGGCTTCATTAGCATCATCCCCCAGCTCTGCCCATCAATACCCAACTTTCCTAATCCCCCATCTGGATACACTGTGGTAAAAGGTCTTCTTTGGCTCTTGTTAAGGACCGAATAATGCAGCCAAGCTCACAGAACAAGAGAACTTCAGAAGTAAAGCCATCTATCTGAAGTGAGAAAGTTAGGTGCTGAAAGATGGATCTCAGGCTCATTTTTGAGTGAATCCATTCCTCTACTACTTTCTTGACTCCTCTCTCATTCTCTTTCCCTCCTTCTGGGATCCTGTTCTGGCCTGGATGTTTCTTTTCAAATATGACATCGTGGAGTGCTCCTTCTAAAGCCCAGATGAAGTGCTCCTGTCTCTTTTCAAACTCCTCAGAAAGTACATTCTCTTCCAACTGCTTGTCTTTTAAAATTCCCATGGCGTCTCTTCACTGGCATCCCACTTATCCCTCAAGCACTTTCTATTGCTTCATTGTTTTCTCACCAAAACAAATCCCAAAGGGAAGCATATGTGAAAAAGTTACTTCCACCACCACAGAGCACTGAGCTACAATTAATATTATTGTGCTCTTTGGGAAGCAGTTTTTTAGTTTCTACCCTATGGTAAGAGGTATCAAGTGAAGACAATAGGTCACATGTGACCTTCTAAGTCTTTGAAAGGCCAAACTTGAGGCTGTAGGTTCTCTACCCCTGAGCTAGAGAATTCAGAGTTTTGGTGTACATACCACTTCAAATTCATAGCACCATCAAACATAAAATCATAGACTTTAAGTTGGAAGGGAATCTAAGGTTACCAAGTCCAATTCCTTCATGTCATAGATGACTTCAAATCCTGTGCTCATTCCACTACACCAGTGGTTCTCAAAAGGTGGTCTGGGGATCCTGGAGGTTCCCAAGACCTCGATTTGTCAAAATTAATTTCATAGTAATACTAAGACATTTTAAAATTTCTAATATGATAAATATCAATAGATATTACATGCATAAATGGCAGCTTTTGGGGAGGAGGAACCTCAATCATTTTAAGACTATAAAGGTATCTTGAGACCTAAAGGAGAAGTACACCAAGCTGTATCCCCCAGTTACATGTTGGCAGCCTACACAAGCCCTGTCCTACCTCAGAAGTAACAGAACCGGTAATGGAACTGGGCAACATTTTAATTCTTGGACTTCCAGAGAGGTGGGTAAACCTACCTATTGACTAGAATATACATAAATGCAAAAGGAAGGTAAAGAATCTGGTTCATGGCAAGGTTAGTCCCCTGCTTTAAAATGGCCAACAGCTTCCCCTGCCCATGAGGTTTCTTCTTGGTTTGGCATTTGAGACCCTTAATAATCCATCCTCTGAACAGCCTTCCACACTTACCTCCTAATATTCCCCTACATGAACCCTGAATTGGAGGGAGCTTCTTTTCCCCATCTTCTGAACTAATATTGTGTTCTTTCCCATATCTTCTCATACCATTTTCTCCATCTAGAATATTTCATCTCTCCTTTCCACCTAATGTATTTCCTATTCTTTGAGGCCCAGGTCAAATCTCAGTTCTTCTGTAAAGCCTCTTCTGACTGATAGAGGCAGAAATCATCTCTCACTCCTGTGAATTCCTCTTGCTGGTTTTTTTTGTTTTTTGTTTTTTTACATTTACAGCTTATTCACTTAACACCTTCCCCCTCATTTGTTGTTGGCTATCTTTTCACCTTCTCCAGCAAGATTCTAAGTTCTTTCGGAAATAAAGATTGTGTTTTAAAAATCTGTGTACCTACCATAATACCTTGGAGATAAGTACCTAAAATATTTGTAAATTAACTAATGGAATTTATAAATAAACCTTTGTTTTAGAAGAGTAACAGGATTAACCCAAGGATGGTTAGTTGGTATGCATCTCACATTTGAAAAATGTATGCAAGCTTATCTAAACATTAACATGTTAAGTGATTCATTGGCTTTTCTAAAACTTGGATTTCAATGACAAGAAGAATGGTCGGTTAGTTGAAAGTTGGAAATCGATTAAGTTGCAGGGGACAGGGATTTTATCTAAGATTTCATAATGTGGGGTTCTCCCAGTGTGGAAACTTCCTTTACAGATATAGTTACTGTTTGAAACATATCCTTTTAGAGAAATTCAAGGGGCACTGAGAGGTTGAGTGATATACTCATGGTCACATATTTGTCAGAGGCAGGACTCAAACACAAACCTAGTAGACTCCAAAGCTGATGCCCTATACACTATTCCATGATATTTCTCAAAGAATGAACCTTATAGCCTTAGATATTTGGAGATTTGAGTAATTGTTCTTTTTTTCCATTGGATATCTATAGGGAATACTAGTCTATAGAAGTCTGGAAACTAATATCACCATCAGAGTATACTTACTATTCTGTGTCTTTCCTTGAATATGTCTGTGTCTTCCATCTTCCTTCAAAGTTTAAACTCACCTGGTCATGAATGACCTTCCAGAACCTTTCCCCTCATCTGTAAGGCATCCATCTCCTCCCAGAGGAAAAAGGCCCTCTCTCAAGGGCTCCACTGTTTGGCTTCCCATTCTTACCACAGCTGTGTGCAGAGGCGGATGTCGATGAGCCTTCAATGTTAATCCCCCACATCCTCTCCCCAACATTACGGGCTGTTGACTGACCCATTCTCCCCAACTCTGCTCCCAGATGCTTTCTCTTTATCTCCTAGAAAATGTTTCTTTCAGTCTGCTGGCCAAGGGCCCCACCTCATTGCTTTAAGACTATACCACCTTCCCCATCTACCTTCCCTTCCCCTTTCAGTTCTCTATCTCAGGTTATTAAATGCCCTTTTCAATCAGACTTTTACAAGGAAAAACAGAGGTTCATAAAACCAACTTCCTCCTCTAAATGGAGGGAAAAGACTGTGAATAAGAGAGGCTGTCAGAGGATCCTGGGGGAATGCAACATGTAGGCCTCCATCCAAGTGGTGATGTTTCCATTTAAAACTCTCACTCCTCAAGACAGTTTTTATGCCAGCCACATTTTGCTTCTTCCACCTACCCCGACATCCCCACATCAATCCACCTCCCATTCTGGAACTTTCTTTTCTGAGCCATTAATCTGAGGTGGGACCTTGTCAAGTGCTTGTTCAAGGCCTGTGGCCTCCACTCAACTCATCTTATCTGTCTCAGCAGCTCTGTCCGTGGAGCAGCCAGCAGATTAGTTACGCATGTCCTCCCTGAGCCAGAATCCATGCTTTCCCCCTTCGTCAATCTTTGCTTTTCCAGGTGTTTTCCCACCACATCCTCTGAGCTGGTTTCCAAGAGTTTCTCTACACCAGATGTTAAATTCACTGGCCAGTGGTTTCCTGGTTTGTCTCCTGAACCTTCCTCCAACCCCTGACACCTTTCTAAATTCAAAAAAAAATTTTTTTATGAGACTGGGTCTCCCTATCTCTCCCAGGCTAGAATTGCAGCAGTTACTCATGGACCCAATTCTACTGATAGGCAAAAGAGCTGATACTGTCCATTTCCAATGTGGGCTGGTTTGCCATTCCTTAGGCAGCCTGGTTCTTCCACCATGACACCCTTCCACTGATGGGGGCTTGTCATATTGATGCCAGACTTAGTCTGGACATCTGGTCCATTTAGGCAACTCAAACTCAGAACTCCTAAGCTCAAGCAGTCCACCAGCCCCAGCTTCCCCCCAATAGTAGAGATTAAAGGCATATTCTTCCTTTTTTAAAAGAAAGAAAATACTGATCTAGATAAGTTCTTTTTTTCTACTACTAATCCTTCCTTCAAGCTAGCCTGTTCAATGGTGACTACTCATGGTTCACCAAGGTCTTCCTATCGTAAATCAGTATAACCATAGGAACTGAGTAACAGGGAGATACAGCCTGATGCAAAAGTCATTGCAAGGTTGTATCTGCCCACCAGAATTTATTAATTTCCACTAGAAATTGGGAGACTAGTTGGAAGGGGGAGGGTAAGTCAATGTTTACATACATTAGGTGAGGAGTGAAATAGTCTTGGAAATGGTTACATTTGTTTTGAGCAAGTGGGAGCCTCTTAAGAAGGCAAAGAAATTTTGCATAATATCACTCAGGGATGTAGGGATAGGCAGGACTTGGAACCTCCATGTGTCCTCAGGACCTCCAGCTTTCCACCACTTACGGATGGATACAAGTTCTCAAAGAACTTTAACACTGTCAAGCTTTACTGGCAAATGATTCCCCACCCCAAAACCATCTGAACCTCCCCCTCCCCACCACAGCTGCAGGTATGCTATATATTTGTGTATATTTCAAAATGGCCCTAGTTTGGTGTCCTACATTTGAGACGTTTGAGAACCTTCTAATCACTCTGTGTGTATGTGTGGGTGGGTGTGTTTTGCTCACAAGTTGCAGTTCTGGGTTCCCTTCTTTCTTCTTATTCCTCTGCTTCTTTCTTTAGAAACAAACCTTTCCTAACTCTCCCACTCCTGACACACACGCGCACACACACACACACTTTCCCCTTCTCTCTGCAGGAGACATCAGCCCCACTGCTGGCCTGCTCTTTGCCTCTTTCCTCAGCCACTCAGCTCCTACTATGCCACTCTCAGTTCTTCTGATTCTCCCAGAGCTTGATTGCAGCTTCCGCAGCTGGGCCTGAAATGCTTGCTGATGCCCCCCCACTATGCAGGGCTCAGGCTCCAATCACTTATTTTGAATTCCTCTTCAGCCTGCTCTCCTAAAGGCCAGTATTTGTGCACTCCTGCACTTTCCATAGGTTCTCTATGGTCCTTCAGACCTGTGAAGATTACAGTCAGTGAAAGCCTTCTTGTTGTTCAGTTGTGTTAGACTCTTTGTGACCTCATTTAGGATTTAGGAAGGACGGAAGGAAGGGAGTAAAGAAGCCAAGAAGGAAGGAAGGAAGGAAGGAAAGAAGGAGAGAAGGGAGTAAAGAAGCCAGGAAGAAAGGAAGGAAGGAAGGAAGGAAGGAAGGAAGGAAGGAAGGAAGGAAGGAAGGAAGGAGGGAAGGAAGGAAAGAAAGAGGGAGGGAGGGAGGGAGGGAGGAAATTCTTGTGCCAAGCACTGCGCTAGGCACTTTACAAATATCACCTCATTACATCACAATCTTGGCATGTAAGTGCTATTATTATCCTCGTTTACAGTTAAAGGAACTAAGACAGACAGAGATTAAGTGACTTGCTGGGGTGTCACACATCTAATAATAAATAGCTAACATATAGAGCTTATATGTACCAGGCACTATACTAAGCACTTTATAATTACTGTCTCCTTTGATCATTCTGACAACCCTGGGACCTAGGGGCTATTATTATCTCCATTTTACAGATGAGGAAAGTGAGGCAAACTAAGGTTAAGTGACTTGCCCAGGGTCACACAGCTAGTAATGTCTCGGGCCAGATTTGAGCTCAGGTCTTCCTGACTCCAGCAGTCTATCCACTTCCACACCTAGCTGCCTCCTTAACCACTCTCCTTAGAACAGAATTGACTAGTTACTTATAACACTTAATTTCTGCAACTCTTACAGCCATTCATACCCTTGCTTACTGCTTTTTAACCTAAATTTTCAAAAGTAACAAAGGCCAAATCCACTAAAAATCTATTAGGGATGGATTCTTCTCACTGTCTTTAAAAAAATTTTTTTTACTATCCAAGATTTCCAGCGTGGGGTACAGAGAGAGGGCATGAGGATGTCTCTAGCTAAGTGTGGCACAGACAGCTAACCATAAATACTCAGGTGGCTTTCAGAGCTGATGAGAAGTTGTCATGATGACAGGTCAAATAATAGAAGTTTAGAGTTGGAAGGCACCTTAGCAGTCTTGTAGTCCAATCTCCCAACCCATGAAGGAATCTGCTCTTTAACTTTCCTGACAGGTGGTCATTCAGTCTGTGCTTGAGCAGTTCCAGCGATGGTGAAGTCACAAGTTTATAAAACAGGCCATTCTGCTGCTGGACAGCTCTAATTCCCAAGGTCAAGGTTATTAGGCAAGGTCACTTCATGCGACTTACACAAGCTATGAGTCTGTCATCTGCTATTTACAGTTGCCCAGATGCTCTGTGTATTTCGGTATTCCCAGGCTCCCCTAAAAGGGCCAGGAATAGCAAAAAGCAGATGACCAACTCATGGCCTGTATAAGGCATGTGATGTGATCTAGTCTAATGGCCTTCCATTTCATCATTCTGAAATCACTAAGACTGCCAATGTTGGCAGCAACTTCATTGTACTATGATAAGATGGTATAAATGAGGCTCTTTCCGTCCATGAATCATCACCATGATTAGCAATAATAGGGGCAGCTAAGAGATGCTGTGGATAGAGCACGGGGCCTCGAGTCAGAAAGACTCATCTTCCTGAGTTCAATTCTGGCCTCAGACACTTACCAGTTGCGTGACCGTGGGCAAGTCAATTAACCCTATTTGCCTCAGTTTCCTCATCTGTAAAATGAGCTGGAGAAGGAAACTGCAAATCCAGTGTCTTTGTCAAGAAAATTCCAAAAGAAGGTAACAAAGAGTTGGACACTAACTGAAAAACAAAAACTGGATATTAATAATACTAATAATTATCAATGATTAGAAATTGATATTAATAACAATAATAATAGGGAAATTTACAAAGTATTGTCTTGTTTGATCTAATATGGGTAGTATAAGATTTATAAACCCACTTTTTCAGACAGGGAACATGTTCAAAGAAATTATATTTTTGTACCTAATCATATTTTTGTGCCTAATTTGGAGCTAGAAAGGACCTTAGAAATACTCTGGTCCGAATTTCTTATTCTAGTGACAAAGAAACTGTGGTCCAGAGTGAAGTGATGGGGCTGAGACTGCATGTTTAGTAAATGGTAAAGTTAGAACTCTTCCCTAGAAGTTGAGCGATCCTTCCATCATGTCACACTGTCTCTCATGGTATGAAGAGAGGCAGGAAGATACAGGCCCATTATTAATGTCTGTAATATCTGCATAATCATTGTGATTTACTGAACATCCTTCTCAACTGTCCACCAAGCAGGTCATCAATCACACTTACCAACATGGTGGGGATGTTTCAGTTGTATCAGCACCATGGATGTGATAGAAATGACACTGTCAACCAGTCTAGATGGCTGCCTCTCAGAATTGTTATCTAGGCTTTTCTTATAACTGTTGCACAAATGTGTGCATTAGCTGTTCTTTCCCAAATTTGCATGCTTCAGCAACAGCACTAAGCCTCTTCTAAGTAAATATAACCTTTCTCCTACCTCACTCAGGGGACCAAGGTAATGTCCACACTTGCCACACCTTCTATCTGACCCTGCTGCCTGCTGTAGCTCTTGGTTCTAAGTAGCACAGTAGATGGAGCACTGGACTCAGAGTCAGAAAGACCTAAGTTCAAACCCAACTTCCAACATCTGTTAGCTATGTGGCCCTGTCAATTAACTTCTGTTTGCCTCAGTTTCTTCATCTTAAAATGGTTACTGTGAGAATAAAATAAGATAATTTTAATAGTAGTAGTAGTAGTAGTAGTAGTAATAGTAGTAGTAGCAGTAGTAATAGTAGTAGTAGTAGTGGTAGTAATAGCAGTAGTAGCAGCAATAGTAGTAGTAGTAGTAGTGGTAGTAATAGTAATGGTAGTAGTAGTAGTAGTAGTAGTAGTAGTGGTAGTGGTAGTGGTAGTAGTAGTAGTGGTAGTGGTAGTAGTAATAGTGGCAGTAGTAGTAGTGGTAGTGGTGGTAGTAGCAGTAGTAGTGGTGGTGGTAGTAGTAGTAGTGGTGGTGGTGGTAGCAGTAGTGGTAGTGGTGGTAGCAGTAGTGGTAGTGGTAGTAGTAGTATATGAGGGCAGAATAAACAGAAGCTGTCTGTGGGAACTTAAATAGGGCACTGCCCAGTAGTCATAATATCATGGTGCTGAGTTAAACTTAAGAAGATATGGATTCCAAAGACATAAGCCAGTGTCGACAAAAAGCAATACATAACATTTCTACTTATCTCCCTTGGACAGTGTCATCTACACATCAAACTGTGTGCCTCCCTTCAGTAATAGGCTTCTTTACATTTTTAACACATTAAAGCAAAGACACAAACAAAAAGGAATTATTTTTATAATTTGGTAAAACCTCAAGTACATGGCAATTATGCAAACCCCGTAAACCTCTTAAGAAGTAATGGACAGACAGGAGCAGCAGACTAGTCCCTGGGATCTGGGCAGAATCTCAAAGATAGTGGAGGCAGACAAGCCTGTCAACCTTACCTCATACTTCTCCCTGAAGGTACTCTCTGCTACAGTCAAACTGAACTGCTAGCTTTACCCCTTCCCCTCCCCTAACCTCTCTGTGTCTTGGCCCATGCACTCACTCTTCAATACCTTGAATGGATTCTCTGTCTCAGGATGTAGCTGTTGAAGTCTTTCTGGTCACTCACTCTCACTGAATTGACTCTGCAATCCTATCTGCCCCCCACCCCCAGTGAGCTGATCTCTCCTTCCTTTACTTTCTCCTAGCCCACTCTCTGAACCTCTCTTTTGTACTTCTCATTTTCCTTTATATGATAATCACACATACATATTCCTCCCCCTGATAAATTAACTCCTTGAAACCTGAGCTAGTTCGTAGTGACCCTTATGTCCCCACTGCCTAGCACTGGTGCTTGCACACTTGTACACACACACACACACACACACACACACACACACACACACACGTGACTTGAATAAATGCCCCAACAGTCCCATCAGTTGCATGGATTGCTAAGGAATTTGGGGATATGAAAATGCCAGAATCCTTTTCTGGAATCTAACAATAGTTGTTCAGATATGTATAGGTCTGATTATAGAATAAGTTATGCCTTAGAACATCTTTAAGTCCAATAAATGAACTAGTTGCCTCCACCAAGTCTTTATACAGATAATACAATGAGTCTTTATTAAGTTGCTTCTACACAAGGCTAGGTCCTGGAGACACAAAGACAAAATGGAAATACTCCCTAGTCTAAAGCACTTACATTCTATTAGATTATTCCGGGGGCTTCATAAACACCTTCTACTCATCCAGCACTGTCCTAGGTCAAAAGTAGAAGTTGACCTATGTCTTCTTGACTGGGGGCCTTTTTCTACCTACTATGCAATACTGTCTCTCACTATAGGTAATAAAGTCCCTTAGGTATTAAAGTCCTTATTTTTCAGATGAGGAAACAGAGACGAAGTGATGTTAAGTAGTTTGCTTAGGGTCACGTAACTTAGTAAGTGTGAGAGGCAAGATTTGAACCCAGGAACCTCCTGGTGCCAAGTTTGATTCTTTTTATACCATGCCATTGCTGTCTCAGTACCATCCCTATGATCTCTACACTTTTTATAATCCTGGCTTCTAGGAAAGAGTATCTTCAAATGAAGGGTGAAACACACAATCAGTCATGAGTGACTAAATAGGGTTACAGGATTGGCATCAATTTATCCCCTCCGCCATGCTGGCAGTCAGGAAAGGGCCAAGAGCCCTGAGGATATTGGAATGTGCTAGGCATCTTGGCAGCAACAAACAACAGATGACCGAAAAACAGCTTGTCTGAACTATATGGCACAGACTGTGAAGGAAATCAAAGCTTAATGGGCCTTTCTGGTTTGAACTTCAAGATCCCTCCCTGATTCACAGTCTTTCCCCTCTTTCCTATTATTGTCTGATTTACAAGTATCATATTCCAGACTATGACCTTTAATATAACCACCTCATCTTCTTTGGTACCCACTGCAAGCTGAAGGGATTACTTCACGTTCCACTCTGTTACAGGCCTATATGGGTTACTTTCAGGGAAGTGCTGCTGGTAAATATCTAACAACTAGTTCTCTGAGGTAGGGGAAGAAAAATGGGCACCCAACACACTTTTAAGTTTAGCATTATTAACATTTTCTCCAACACTTTCTATAACTGGATAAACAATAAAATAATAAATCATGCCTTTAATTGTAGAGTTAGCAATTTCTGAGGCATAAATGTGCACAATAAAAATTTAATAATCAGCCCTCCTGATCTGGTATAAGCCAGCTCCTGCACAGCCCTGTAGGCCTTCCTCTGAACCTCGACTGCTAGCCAAGAAAGTATGCAAGACCCAAGAGGCAGAAAGTATGGACCTTTCTCACAGCTCCCCATCCCTCTTTCACCTGTGGAACTGACCACAGATTCTCTCAGAAGTTACAGGGAAGGGACTGGCTGGGCTTCTCTCCGGATTTTGCTGCCACAGCAGAGGAGAGCTGGATTGACAGCATGGTTTTCAGTTGGCCCAGGCCTCAGAGATTTAGATGCTCTCAGGAGTCAATCCCTCCAGCCCCTTAATCATTTTTTGTTGCTTTTTCCCTGAATTTGAGCCAGTTGGTCGACATCTCTTCAGTCTTTGGGATCCCTGTGCAGAGCATAGAATTATGGGCATGGCTGGAAATGCATCACTCTAGATTGTCTGCCTCTTTTTAAAGATACATTTCAATCATTTGTGGCCCACAGTTCACCAAACAGCAATGAAAAAAATAGTGTTTGCTAAGCCGTGTCTCCTGCTCAGAGGCAAAGACCAAGGGTCAGGACACTTGGGTAGTCTTCTGAAAACTGTCACTAACTCATTGTATGACCTTGAGAGAGCTATTTTACCGTGACTTGGTTAGCCATCTGTATGACCGATGAGATTAAAAGCTTCATGTGAAATTGCATTAGTATTCTGGGGCTGTGCAAACCAGAATGTAGTGCTCTCAGCTCTTTATAGGGTGACCTTTAATGAAGGTTAGTGATGGGCTCTGAGATCACCATTCAAAAGAACTGTTCCCTTCCTAATAACCAGCTTCCTTCTCTTCAGGGCACCAAAGCTACTACGGTTCTTCACAGTACGTATGACCTGATTGGTATCTCCCTTGTCCTGAATGTTCTAGTTTGATTTAGTTATTTTTATTAACATTTCATAGCTGTGTGACTGTGGATAAACCACTTAACCTTTCTGAGATTCAGTTTACTCATCTTTAAAATGGAAATAACAATGCTTATATATGCTTCTCTGGTACCTGCTTCTAGAGCTGTTATGACATTCAAAAGAAATGTATGCAAAAGGTTCTTTGCAAATTTTATGATGCTATATAAATGAAGGTTTACTATCATTGTTACTGTTGTTAGTGTAACCTAAGCTCACATCAACTGTTGTAGCTGCCATATCACATTGTTAGTTCATATTAAGAGAGCAGAAAATCTTTGAATTGGGTCTCAATTCGACAACTGTCTGCCTGGGACACCAACCCAGTCTGTCTGCCATATAAAAATACCTTTCCTGCCCTATGAGTTTCCCTCATATATTACAGGCTTCAGCCAAACCAAGCAACTCAACATTCCCCAAGTCCTGTGTCTTCGTTGTTCACATTTGGGAAAGCTTTCATTGAAGTACAGTAGCAGAGGGAAGGTGCTAGAATTAAGAGGAGTTAAGAAAAGCTTGCATCATCTCCTCTACCAGAACATAAAAGCCTTTGGTTACCCCCTTGAAGGCAGGAGTCACATCTTCCTCATCTTTGTATTTCCTCTTAGATCTAGCTCAAGGCCTAATACACAGTAGGTGCTTCATAACTATTTGTTGGATGAATAAATCAATGTAACATAATGTGCTTGTTTGACTTTCCCAGGAATCAACAGAGATACGGAACAAGCAGGCACATTAGCAGTAAGCTTCTACTGACGAACATAAACCCAGAAAAGTGTGAGGGCTGTTGCTCTACCTTACATCACTATCCTAAGATATGCCACTCCCTATTCAAATTCTCCTGGGCCTGCTGTGTTTATGTTTCTTTCCTAATGGCCCATGAAATGATACCGAAGGTCCTGAGTACTCTGTATATTGTATATTATCCACTATAACAACTGGAAAACTGGAGATCCCAATAAATACAAAAGTTGGTGTCCTTAGGATCTTTTTCCATAGTGATGACATCACACCTATAGATACTGACCTTCATCAGTAATTGACTAAGTAAAAAGGAACTCACCTTCCAAACAATGGCATTTCATGTAGCACTGGTGTTTCAAAGGGGATAGTTGGGTTAACTCAAATGAGATGATGAGCACCTTTGAAACTATAAGTACTATATAAATGTCAATTGCTTATACTATAAAGAAGCAGTATGATGTAATAAGTAGATTGCTGGAACTGGAGCCAAGAAGATCTGGGTTCAAATACTGCTTCAGACACTTATTCAAATAGGATCATATGAGATAACATGTGAAGTGCTTTGTAAACCTTAAATAAATTGTATTAGCTATTATTATTCTTTCTGTGACCCTGGGCAAATCTCAGCCAGTTTCCTCATCTGTAAAATGGGAATAATAATCACTTTAATACTTTTGTCATTCCATCTCTGCCTCTGCTATGTGACTCGTAACTCCATTCTTTATCCTCACCATTACCTCTAATCTCTCCTGCCTCTCAGTTCTTTCCCAGACCATCACCTTTATACTGTCTATACTTCCTTCCTTTCCTTTTTCAACTCCTTGGTGAAAACACTATCCCCTACACTCAAATCCTTTGCCCCCTTGTCTTATAAGCTGACACTTTAAGCAAAACTAAACCTTATATTATTCCCACTAACTGTCTCTTTCACTTTTGTTCAGGAAGAGCTAATTAGAGCTCAGAGGGAGGTGAGGAAAATTATAGAATTGTGCTGATTGGATCCACTACAAATTTATGTTACATAAACTCAACTGGGCCCTCTCTACAGCAAGGCAATCATTTTATATTTACCCATTGGTTTCCTATTCCACTTACCACAGTGGCTGTTTCAAATGTTTTCATCTCTTCTAAAGCCACTCATGGCACTTCCTCCTCCAGTCCAGCCTCACAGCTGAGGACTTTGCTTCATAATCCATCAAAAAAGTTAAGACAATTCACAGACAACATCCTCTTCTCATACCCTTTGTCTTACATTATTCAGACATTTGCCCCCTCTATCTTTTCCTTCACCCCACTCTCAACTGTAGATATGGTCCTTCTTCTTGTCAAGACAAACCATCAACATACACCTTGATCCCCTCCCTTCCCATCTTTTCCAGAAGATTGCCCTCACTATTATATTCATTTTCTAATCCTCAGTCTTTTCCTATCTAGTCTTCTTCCATGCTACCCTCAAACATAACCATCTTCCCCAATCCTTATAAAGTCTTCACTTGATCCTAACATCACTCCAAGCTATCATCTCACATCTCTTCTCTCCTTCTCAGCTAAACTCCTTGAAAGAGATGTCTACAACAGGTTCTTCCACTTCATAATCTCTCACCTATTTCTAAACCTTTTGCAATATGGTGCCCAACCTCATCATTCAGCTAAAGGTGTTCTCTCAAAAATCTCAATAGTGACCTCTTAGTTACAATATGAAATGGTCTTATCTCAGCCCGCATCCTTCTTGATATGTCTTCACCCCTTAACACTGTCAACTACCCTTTACTACAAAAGGATACCCTTTTTCCCTTCATGATGGTTTTGTGATACTGGTCTCTCCTGCTTCTTCTTGTACCTGTCCTTTACTGGATCTTCATCCTTAGCATGCCTGCTAACTATGGTTGCCCCTAAGGCTCTCCCCTGGGCCATGTTTGCTTTGCTTTCTATACTATCTCACTTGATCTCATTATCTCCCATGACTTTACCTGTTTACCTATCATCTTTATGCACATGATTCCCAGATCAATATATTTAGCCCTAATGTCTCCTGAACTCCAGTCCCTCATTACCAACATTAAATGTCCCATGGGCATCTTAAACTCAACATGCTTAAAATAGCACTCACCCATTCTTCCCAGCTTTCCTATTACTTTCATGAGTACCAGTATCCTTCCAATTACCCAAGTTTAATCTCACCATCATTCTCAGTTTCTCACTTGAATTCACCCCATGGAGCTAATAATATTATTTTCACCATCACAATGTCTCCCATATACATCCCCTTCTCTCTGCTTACTCAGTCACTACCTTTGTAGTGGCTTCTCACCTAGACTATCACTTCTCACCTAGACTATTGCAATAGTCTACTAATTGTTCTCCCTGCCCCAAGTCTTTCCTCCACTCCAATCTGTCTCTGTACAGCTACCTAAGTCTAGGTCTCATTCCTCCCTGTTCATTCAAAAAACTCCAGTGGCTCTCTATTACCTCCAGAGTAAAATATAAATGCTCCTTTTTCTTTTTTTTTCCTTTCTTTCATCTTTCTTTGTTTATTTCTTTCTTCCTTTTTTGCATTTAATGGTCTTTACAACTTGATCCCTTCCAATCTTTCCAGTCTTCTTACACTCACTCCCCGCCATATACTCTAAAATCCAGCTTCACAAACTTACTTGACATTCTTCACACACAATAGTCCATCTCTCAACATTGTGCATTTGCACTGGCTGTCTCCCATGCCTGGAATGTTCTCCCTCCCTACCTCCAATTACCAGATTCCCTGCATTCCTTTTAAGACTTAGCTCAAAATCTCAGGTTCTACAGAAGACATTCCACCACATCTACTCTAGTCCTTTCTCTTGAAGATTACTTTCTATTTACACTGTATATATCTAATATTTACATAGTTCTTTTTTGTGGTTTCTCTTATTAGAATGTGAGTCCCCTGAGAAGAGCTTTTGTGTTTTTGTCTTTCTTTGAATATTTAATGATCAGTGTAGAACTTAGCATATAATAGTAAGTGCTTAAGAAATGCTTGCTGAGGGGGAGCTAGATGGCTGCAGTGAATAGAGCACCAACCCTGGAGTCAGGAGGACCTGAGTTCAAATCCAACCCCAGAAACTTCTGACACACTTACTAGCTGTGTGACCTTGGACAAGTCACTTAACCCCAATTGCTTTGCCTACCCCCCCCCCCAAAAAAAGAAATGCTTGTTGACTGATTACCTACTAAGGTTCTAATGAGATGTTAACACATAAAAAGCACTTTGCAAACCTTCAAGTACTCTATAAATTCCAATTATTATTATTTAACCAAGTGAATAAGGGGTAAAAGTATTTAGGGCCCAAGAATGACTGACATCTTTCCAAAAGACAAATAATTTAGATTGTTGACCTGATCCAACTGACTTTGGAACTCCCTGGAGCTTCTGACAGGGTTGTAACTACCACAAAACTTTGCAGTTAATAACCACTTTTAAATAGAGTGCTACACTTAGGGTCAGAGAATTAGCTGTATTTTATAAGATGGAGGAAAACTAGATTATTAGTCATTCATATCAAAAGGATTGCATTTGATGGAGGGAAACTTAGTTGACAGGAATCCCAACATCAGTCAGCACTGTCAGATGGTTACCAAAAAAGCTAATTAGATCCAAGGCTGACTGGAGCATGTCCTTCCTGAGGAGGGCTAATAGGATAGTGAAATCATCATAGAAGGAACATTTAAAGAAAATAATGTTTTACTTGTAGAAGAGAAGGGACAGAAGAGGGCTGGGGGGATCATTGCTGTCTTCAAACATTTGTGGGACTGCCATGTGGAAGTGAGTTTAAATTTACCATGCACAGTTATGGTGGAAAGAACTCAGCTGGGAGTTATAAGGAAGCAGACTTTGTCTTAGTATAAGTATGAACTTTCTAATAACTTTAGGAGTTCAAGAATAAAACTGCCTGCTGATTTAGGTAGAAAACTCCCTAACACTGAAATTGCTCAAGCAGAATCTAGGTGCCAACTATCATGGCCTTATAGAAGGAGTCCTTGCACTAAGGGGTGGGGGGTTGGACTAATGGCCTCTGAAGTCATCTCCAATGTTAATATCTCTTACTCTAACTAATTTTCCTTTATAATCTCAGACTCACTCTTCAAAGACTCCATCTCCTTGCTATTCCATGTTGAAGATTTGGGGGAAACCAAACACCAGATGCCTTGCTAGATTTCTCAACAACAACAATAACAGTAATAACTATGATAATAACTCATATAGCTCTTGCTATGTGCTATATATTTGCTATTGTTGTTGAGTCACGTCAGTCACATCCAACTCTGTAACCCAATTTGGGATGTTCTTGGCAAAGATACTGGAGTGGTTTGCTGTTACTTTCTCCAGACCATTTTGCAGCGGAGAAAACTGAGACAGAGTTAAGTGACTTGCCCAGGGTCACACAGCTAGCAAGTGTCTGAGGCCAGATTTGAAATTCTGGAAGAATTTCTGACTCCAAGTTCAGCACTCTATCCACTCCAACACCTAGCTGCCCATGCGTTGTATATGCACTATGCTAAATGCTTTATAAATAATTATTTCATTTGTTCTTCACAACAATCCTGGGAGGTAGGTGCTGTTATTATTCCATTTTACAGATGATGAAAACAGAGGTTAAGTGACTTGCCAAGGGTCACACAGCTAGTAAGTGTCAGAGGCTAAATTTGAACTCAGGTCTTTTTGATTTCAGACATCCTGTGCCTACCTGACTACCCTAGATGCTACACACTAGGAAAGCAGAACATAAAAGGAGACAAATTGGTATCACTAACACCAAGATGACCACAGTATATCAACTTAACCTTAGAAAATATTGATAAGGGAAGAAAGACAAAGACTATAAAAAGCATTTCTTGAGTATTTATCTTTTCATGGCATTAACAACAAAAGTTATTTCAGCACAGTCCCTCACCTCCAGAAATCTCATGGCTCAAACATCCCTTACTTCATCTCCCACCTTTTCTTTTCCTTCAAAGAGATTGTCCAAGTATGGGGGAGTAGTCCAGCCTTCTGGCACACAAAAGGCTTAAAATGGATTCCCCCCACCACTCTGTGCCAAGAATCTTGGCCAGAGCTCTAGTGAGTCCCAAGTATACATTACACACACCCAGATGGAACTGGAAATGATAGCTGAAATCACACAAGATGGGGTTTTAGAGGGTCCCCTCTCTGGGCTGCCAATAGGTACAAGCAAAACACATCTAATCATATTTTCCTCTTTTTGTTTTAATAAATCAACACACTACAAACTCATCCACACCTAGTCTCTTCATTCAGGACATTTTCTCTGTCTTGTTGACTATCTTTTGACCTTATAACTTTATTGATGGTAGTTCCAACCCAGGTATGAGTATAGCAATAGAGTAAAACTCACGCATTAATTCATTTTGCTCGTTGTTAGAGAAAAGACTGAAGCAATTTAAATAAAGTTTTTAGATTATCTGTGGATTTAAGTTATCCATGCTACCCCTAAGCCCATTATCATAAATAATTGAAGACTGGCTAAAGATACCTGAATGAGAGGAGAGTAAGTTGCTGTTCAGTCATATCTGACTCTTGGTGACCCTTTGGGGGTTTTCTCAGCAAAGATACTAGAGTGGTTTACCATTTTCTTCTCCAGCTCATTTTATAGATGAGGAAATTAAGGTGAATAGTGACTTGCTCAGGGTCATATAAGCAAGATTTGGACACATGAAGAGAAGTCTTCCTGACTCCAGACCCAACACTCCATAGATATTCAGTATATATTAATTAGAATCACTTTTCCCCATGTAAACTGCAAGGGCGATTATGGCGCATGAAATTAGTACCTCTTTGTTTACCACTTTTTCTCAGATCCTCACCAACCTGCCTTCCCTGTAGAATAATAATGCCTTTCTCTCAGTGGCATGCCAAGTGCTTTGTAGACAAAATGTCAATCTGCCTTCAACATGTCTAAGGGATGGCAAAGGAAAGGAAAATTACCTACATTTTTCAGAGCAGGAAACAGAGGTACAGAGTTAAATAACGTTCCCAAAGCTACACAGTAAATCTGGCAGAGTCAAATTAGGACCAAGGTTTCCCTGCCTTTCATCACCTCCAACCCAAATGTTTGCTACTTAGGACATCACATTAATCTGCCAGACAAAACCATCTCCAGACTGATGTTACTATCTATGGTGGTTTCTGACCCTTCCCAGCACTCTCTTAGGTCCAGAAGCTTCAGTCTTGGGAGTGCTAGAGAGAAACATATAAACTAGCAATGGAAAGAGAGGAGGAGTCCTGATTTTTGTCATGCTCATACACAGAAAATTCCCCCTGCCCTGAATAACAGAAGATGTGACTTTTCTTAATTAAAAAAAAATAATAGAAATCTCAAGGAAAGGTTAATTGCATGTCACTAATGAGAGAGGAAGTTTTACCAGTTCAGAGTTGGATACAATAAATAATGGAATGCCACTACCACAGGCCTAGAGACTTAGCAGCCTACTTCCATCTTCTTGGCTATAAATAATTCAGAGATTTTTTTTTTTAATATCACAAAACCAAGTCAGAATCTTTATGTAGAAGATTCCACTGTGTCCCTCTCTTCCTCCTTCCCCTCCCCACCCGGCCCAGGCAGCTCCCTAGGGAATGACCCCTCAAGCTTTAACATTTATTTTTTGACATTTCAGACTATTTGTTAGGCAGAGCTGTCTTTCCCAGATCAAAGCCAGAAAATCTTGCTGAGAACTCCCACTTGGCCTGTCTGTCGGTGACAGAGAGGTTCTATTAACCCCCAATATCCCCTTTTTCCTCATTTCAAGAAATCCACTGACCCTAATCCAAAATACCAGTCACACCTTTCACTCTTTCTGGACCTTTCTCCTGCTCTCCAGTCTTCATGTCCTTTACTTTATAGTGAAGGAAATATCACTCCTCTCCCTTTTAAGTGGGGAAACTCAAACACTAAGGGACAGAAAGGGAGTGGATGGAGCATTGGACTTGATGATGAAAGATATGGGTTTGAGTCCTGGCCTGTTCTCTTCTTATTATGTGACCTTGGACAAGTCCCTTAATCTCAATGAGCCTGCTTCCTCATCTGAAAAATGGGATTACCTACCTTATGGGTTCAGTGTGAGGATTAAGTAAATTAATAATAAAGATAGTACTAATAATAACTGACTTATATAGTGCTTTGGGTTTTGAAAAGCACTTAATATACATGATCTTATTGGTATCTCATATAATATACATGATGGCACTTTGTACCTGCAGGATACTATTTAATGTGATTTCTCATTATTAGAGTACCTTGTTCTACAAATAGGTAGTGGCAGGATTATGGGCTAATGCAAACTAGCTTTAGTATCTACTTAATACTCATACTCTTACCAGAGGTAGCTAAGGACATTTTGCCAGGTTGTTGGTAGGGAAATGGAATATCTCCATTTTGCAGCAGGGAAACTGAAACATAGAGCAAAGACCCTTTACCCAATGTGATTTTTTCTGCTGGCACATCTAGAATTAGAGCGCAGGTCTTTGCTTCAATTGTCTATCACCAAATGATATCACCTCTATCATTCCATCATTTTGACCATGTACAATAGATGAATTCACAAGCCCTAATTGGAAGACTTACCATTTCCTTTCAGAAATAATATAGTGATGGTTTCCATTTCCTTCAAAATGTTTCCCAACTAGCACTAATTTTTGTCTTAGTGTTACCTACCTGATCACCATTCCACCCCACCCCCAAATCAGAAATTTCCTTTGACTCTGAGAGAGACAGAAGAGATAAGTAAAGGGCTTGAGAATGTGCCAAGTAGTTTTGTATAGATGTTGGAGATGCAACATGTGCCACTGAGATGAATGCTGCAAGCATGCAGATAAGTCCTTCTCCTCTTCATTTATGGCAATCTTCTTTTGGATATAAGAGGAAAGAATTGTATCTCAAGGGAGAAGAGGCAGTGATATCATGATATATATGGACCTAGACAAGACTTGCAGTCATCATACATGAAATCACAGAGGCACCATACAGAGATGAGGAGGCAGAGCTGTACCCTTGACAACAACCAGTAGCACGGACTTCAGAGATTCAATGAAATATAAAGGTAGGTCAATTGTCTTTAACCCCTAACATAATCACCATCCCATCTCCCCCAGCTGGGAGTGGATTTTTCATAGACAATCTATGGTTTATGACACCAATCTATGGAACCCTGGGAATGTTGGTATTTTTCTTGTGTCTCCCACAAAATTTCACTAGCTCATGTCTCCTATAAAATGGTCTTTATTTCATGCTCCTACCCTGGGAAACCCTAGGAATGTCAGAAACTGGTTCCTTTTGTTATCCCTCCCCCAGGTCCCTAAGTTCCCCAGGATTGGGAAATATGACAGGTTTCGTTCAAACCCCCCCCCACCCCCAAAAAAACCCAAACCAAAAGAATTGAGCAAGCTTGCACTAATGTCCCTTGAGTTTGAGGAAAACTTTCCTCTGCTTTATAGAAGGAGTCAAATATACTTCCCTTCTGGAGGGCCTTAGCTTCATTAGGGACCTATCCAGTACACATGACTCATAAAACCAATGACTGTTTTGGTCCAGGGTTGTTCCTCAATGCTTGTGATTCACTGATGTGCTAACCCTTTTTTGCCTTTGGAGTTATGCCATAAGTGTGTTCTGAACTATGTCTGAATGAAGCTATACCTTGCTGTCTCTTTTGCCTTTTCTCATCAAGGTTCCAGATATCCTTCCCTCCCCCCTGCTCTCCCACCCTCACATTAAGGTTCCAACATGATTTGTCTTTATTCCTGTAGAGGCCCTAGCTCTATAGAATCAGCCTAGAATGGTGCCTCTTGAAAACTCCATCATAAAGATGGATTATCCTCCAGATCATGCCCTTTAACCACAGAGGTCCTTCAGGATTCTGTCCTGGGCCCTCTTCTCTTCTTCCCTTAGGCATCTCATCAGGCCCGGTGGATTTAATCACCATGTCTATGCTGATGATTCTCAAATCTCCTTTTTCTGCCACAATCTCTTTGCTGACCTCCATTCTTCCATCTCCAGCTGCCTTTCAGATATCTCAAACTAGATGTCCAGCAGAAACCTTAAACTCAATATGTCAAAAACAGAACAAATTATCTTGCCTCCTAAACCCTCCTCTACCTCTCCTACCTTCTTTATTACTGTAGAGGGCAATACCACCCTCCCAATCCCTTGGGCTCACAATCTAGAAGTTATCTTCAGTTCCTCACTCTTTCTCAAACAACCCCCCTCCCCAATATCCAAGCTGTGGCCAAGGCTTGCAAAATTTCTCAAATATATTCCCTTCTCTTTTGTGACACTGCTACCACCCTGGTCCTTGTCACCTCACACCTAGACTATTGCAATAACCTGCTGGTGGGTCCACCTGCCTCAAGTCTCTCCCCACTCCAATCCATTCTCCATTCAGCCACTAAAGTTATTTACCTAAAATGCAGGTCTGATCGTGTCACACACACACACACACACACACACACACACACAAACACACACACACACACACACACTCACTCACTCAATAAACTCCAGTAGCTTCCTATTTTTCCAATTTTCTTACACTTTACTCCCTACCCCATACTTTTTTGATCCAGTGAAAGTGGCCTCCTAGCTGTTCCACAAACAAGACACTCCATCTCTTGGTTCTGGGCTTTCTCTCTGCTTGGCTCTCATGCCTAAAATGCTCTTCCTTCTCTGTTCCAACTACTGACCTCCCTGGCTTCCTTTAAGTCTCAACAGAAATCTCACCTGGTACAAAAAGCCCTACCCAACCCCTCTTAATTCCATTGCCTTCTTCTGTCATCTATTTCCTATTTATCCTTTATATAGCTTGCTTTGTCTATATTAGTTTGCATGTTGTCTCCTCCATTAGGTTGTAAGCTCCTTGAGGACAGGGCTATCTTTTGGTTTTTTTCATGCCCCCAACACTTAGCACAGTGCCTGTCACATATCAGTTGCTTAATAAATGTTTATTGGTTGATTCTTTCTGTGTGTCCATCTGATGCCACTTCAATGGTTCCCTTTGGAATCTGTATCAATGCTCAGGGCAGCATTCTATGATATAGCTCTTCTCCTCAGGGCACATGCATGTCTTTTTTATATCTTGAAGTGGTCCCCCATCAAAGAGCTGGGAGGCATTTACACACATGCCTCCTACAGTGTAAATGAGATGGGAGGTGAGGGGGTGCCCACCAGAGAGAAATGGAAGGGAGGGGTCCAACTGGAATGCCAACTACATATGAGTGAATGAGTAATTGATTCACTTAGTGTTAGTTTTGCCACATCTTTTACTCACAGAGATTTTTTTTAACAGTCTCTGACCAATCTGTAACCAGTAAAAAAGAGAATAAGTCACTCCTGACTTGGTTTGTTCTCAGAGAAAAACATGGGGTGAAGGCAGAGGAGGCTTTCAGAACCTTCCAGAGAAGAGAAAAAATTTGAGTGATATGTAGACAATTGATCAGTTTATCTGACTGAAAGTTGCTTCCTGTGCAGCAATAAATTATACCAAACTGCAGGTTCTTTGAAGGCAAAGATCATGTCTTATTCGAAGTTTGTATCTTCCCTTTGTACCTTACAAGGTACTCAGCACACAGTAGAAACTTTTAAAATGTTTGCTGATTGACAGACAATATATCACATATTTAGGGCATATTAAGCATTATAATCCACATTTTACAGAGAGGGGACAGATTAAAAAACAGTAATGGGCAGGCCTCAGCTTATATAAATATTTAAGTGTATATATAGTATACTATATATATGTACAAGACCATTTTTAGTGCAAATATTGCTGTCCTTATTTTTTCCAAAGAGGAAACTTAGGCGAACAATGAGGCAATTTATCCAAGATGACTCCACTAATCAGTAACAGAAGCAGAATTCAAACCTAGATCTTCTAATTTCAGTGCTCTTTCCTTAATGATCCAACCAATTCCAGCCATTAAAAATACCACATTAGCAACAAATGATCATAAGGCTATTTCCATCATCTTAAGGATAAGATCAGATTGAGCACCTGGTGATCCAAGCAGCTGATTAACAACTATGACAATTGAAAAGACCAAAATTAACTGAAAAAGATTTATTCATTCTATGTGCCATTTAAACATGGACTTCACACTCTCTTTGGAAAGATCATTCACTAAAGTACAGAGTCACAGACTTTGAGAGTTGGAAGGGATGTCAGCAGTCATCAGGCCAACCCATATCTGAAAGGAGTCCCCCCCCTATCATATCTCCAACAAGATATTGTCCAGCCTCTGCTTGCAGACCACCTAGGAAGGATTCCCATGTATCTCTGGAGGTAGTCTACTCCACTTTTGGATGGGTCTTACTGTTGAAAAAAGTTTTGCCTGGCCTAAATTTGTCTCATTGTGCCAGTTATTCTTGATTCGGACCTAATCTGTCCTTTGTACTACATCCCTTCAAATACTTGAAGAGAGCTATCATGCCCTCCCTGAGCTTTCTGTTCTCTAAGCTAACCATGCTCAGTTCTTTCAACAACTGATATACACTTGACAATGCATGTAAGGCCCTTCATCCTCCTGGTTGCCTTTCTCTTGCCATTCTCCAGTTTATTAATTTCCTTCTTAATCTATGGTGTCCAGAACTGAAAACAGCACTCCAGATGATGCCTTGCAGGGGGACTGTGACCTCCTTATTCCTGAAAGCCATGTTCTTCCTAATGCAGACTAATATTGCATTTAGGTTTTTGGGCTGCCACATGACATTACTTATACACAGGGAGCCTGCAGTCCATTAACCTCCCCCCCCCCACCCCAATCTTTCTTTCTCAAACTAGCTATTAATAATTCCAAATTACTTGTATCCTCCTACCGACCCAAGATGTCTGGACAATGACAGAGTACCATATCTGACACACTATGAAGTCAGAACCTTATGGTGCAGTTCTAAAAGGGGTACTGAAGGAAGCCCTAGGTTGAGATATACAACTATTATGTCACTCAGCCCCCAACTCTGGTGCTTACTTTCCTCTTAGCTGAGTTGCATTTCTATGGCCTGTCATTCATCTCCAAATGAACCAAGAGACCCACTACACCTATATCTCTAAGTGAAAAAGTTCATATAACAGAGAAAAAAAGACTACACACTGATACTTATCATTTATACATTGAACATGTTAAACTTATTACCTATTCTGTGACCAGGAATTGGTTTCTCTCTCCTTTGGATATTCTGTGTAAGGTCTCAGAGATGTTCCCTATAATGGTTATTTCCCATCATGCCTCACATAGAGACAAGGTTATGTTGGTGATGGAGCAGATAGAGATTAGAAACAGCTTACCCAGCCATCCTTATGTACAATAGGGATGGGAAAAACCAAGTCTGACAACTCCCATTCTCATTGGTTCTATAATTTATTTTGTGGGTTTAAACTTAGAAACCCTTTAACCAAAGTGGGCCTGATACATACATACTCAGGTACACTAATCTGTAAGGGATAGTTCTCTAATTCTATCTGTGCACCTATAACTTTAGCAACAAATAGTCCACTTAGAAGTCAAGTTCTGGGGTCCGAATGAGCCCTTTTGGGCAAAGGTCATTGAAAAATTTATCTAGCAAAGACCAATCAAAACACAGTCTCTAAAACAAATTGTAAATACCAAACTGGGTCAAAGTTGGAGTCAGTTTCTAAGTATTAAAGTAAGTAGTGTTGGGGTGGCTAGGTGATGCAGTGAATAGAGTACTGGCCCTGGAGTCAGGCGGACATGAGTTCAAATCCGGCCTCAGACACTTAACACTTACTAGTCGTGTGACCTTGGGCAACTCACTTAACCCCAGTTGCCCTGCCTTCCCTCCTTCAAAAAGCAAAAAAAAAAAAAAAAAGTAAGTAGTGTTTAAAGTTTTGTAAAAGGAGTTGTCAGGCCAATGTTTCAATTTGTCATTTTAACTGTAGTTAAGAAACTTATTTAGAATGGAGTAGATGCTTGCCCTGTATCTGAATTTGGAAACACAATATCTGAAGGGAATCTAGGAAACTGGATTCTCCCAGGGTTGGTTGGCCTAAAGGTATTCTGTCTTCCTTCTACTGTGTAGCCACCACATAGCCAGCCAAAAACAAAGAGGAAAAACAAAAAAGTCATTTGAGGTCAACTTTATCATCATAATCACTTACCATAGCAAAAGTCAAATAACATTGTCCAGAGCCATTCATAATGCTTTGTCCTTCAAGCTGAAGCATCACCATGGAAAAGCCTTTAGTCCCAGAGTCATGCTGCCCCCCTGCCGTCTCTCTTCCCTCTCCCCATCTTTCTCTCTCTCTCTCTCTCTCTCTCTCTCTCTCTCTCTCTCTCTCTCTCTCTCTCTCTCTCTCCCTTTCTCTCTCTCTCTCTTAGTGTACCTTCCCAAAGAGGCAGGGCTGGGTGGAGTGTGAAGTAGAGGGAAGAAGAATTCCTACCTTCTTAGGGGAAAATCCTGAACTTATCTCTAGAAACTCCATACTTCAGAGAAACTCATAATCTCTTGCATCATGTAATATCTAATGCATATTTTTAACACAGCACTGCCTAGAAAGTCTATTAGGATATGCTAGTGCCATTACAAATATCTTTGTGATCTAGAAAAGCTAGGCTGATTTCTCTAGGATGATCTCTGGCTCATCATCCTGTCTTCTCCTACCACCACCAATCCAGATCCCTTCTTGAATTCAAGCCAAATGAAGTTTCACCTTGCCTTATTCCTGATCAGTCTTTGGCACTTTATATGAATCACAACCTATCCATTTATCCCACTCCTATACCCTTGAAGCAGCTGAATATCTCTGAGTCCACAAATATCTTAGCTCTTTCCCATCACTATTGCAATATATTTGCTGTAGGCCTTTTCACCTGCATATCCCTCTCACTCCCTAGGCCTTCCATAGCAACTAACTTGGCTTGAAGCAACACAGAAAGAATGATGGACATGGATCCAGGAAATCTGGGTGATTAGATGATTCACTAAAATCTCTTAGGTTCTGTTCATGAGGAAATGCAGATAACACTTGTTCTATCAACTTCACAGGTTTATCATTGGGAAAATATTTTATAAAATTTAGAGATAAGGGTGAGGACTAGATTTGTTATTTCATTGAAACTACCAACAAGGAAACTCTAGAGACATAGGTTGGCACCTTCTCTGTGACTCAGAGTGTTAGAGAGTCACCTAGACCACTGAGAGGTTAAAATCCTTGCCCAAAGTAGCACAATCAGTGTGCATCAAAAGCATGACTTGAACTCAACTCTGAGACTGGCTTTCTACAATTTACTACACCATGCTGCCTCTCTATAAATTGCTACAAAAGTATACGTTATTGATAGAAGCATGCTTCCAAAATGAAAAAGGTCAGGGAACATCGATGAAGGATAAGAGAATTCAAGATGATAGTTTCTTGAATTATGTCATCCTGGTGACATATAGAAGACATTTGCATGTCATGATATCAAGAGATTACTGGTTAAAGGTCTCCTCCCTGGGTGTGTGTGTGTGTGTGTGTGTGTGTGCGTGTGTGTGTGTGTGTATGTGTGTGTGTGTGTGCACGTGTGTGAGTGTGTGTGTGTATACTTCCTATGGTTCATTATTGTAGAGAAAGTAAATATATATATGTAAAGGAATTAGAAGCCAGTCTTTTTGTAGACCAAAACTAAGACTATGGATGGCCTCTTGAAAGTCAGAAAAGAGAGTACTTACTACCCTATTCGTTACCTCCACATACATTTGAGTTAACTCCAGGCTTCTGAGAGAAGATGAAAAATCCCATCCAACTGTGAATGTATTCTCAGATCTAGAAAATGAGGTGGGTATACGGGGCTATTGGATGTAGATTTTTAAGGCTAAAACAGAGAACCATTAATATCTAAGAGGAAGTGGAGGTTAGAAAGACCTCAATATCAACTAGAACTGAAGAGTAGATACTGTGGGATGGAATAGGATGGGAGAGGGACATGTTCATTTATTTTTTTTAGGGATGAAGAGAAGGTGGTCAATCTCTAGGCTTTTTCTGTTGGTCAGCTATCTCCTCTTTCCTATGTTTGAACTGGACCTCTCCTATGCCTCCCCCCCCCCAAAAAAAGACAAATACCCTCCTATCATCTAGGTTGAAACTAGGGTCTTTTCATCCCACTGCCAGACCCCTCATGGTATAGTGGAAAGAGTATTAGATTTATCCAGATGACATGAGTCTAAATTCTATTTCTGCCTCTTTCTACTCACGTGACTTAGAGAAAGGTCTTTAATATCTCTGAGACTCGATTTCCTTATTTTAAAAAGTGGGTTTAGGCCTAAATAAACTCAAAGATCCATTCTAGTTCAAAATCATTTGCTCGAATGTCGTTCCTGACCCAGTATTGGACTAATGCCACTGACACTATCATTCCCAAGACATGCCTCCCTTCAATCTATCCCTGAGCAGCCAATGAGCAGGTTTATAGTCCTCCTTGCCCTCCTACTTCCTGTACTCCATCAACACCCCTTGATGTTATTTTATTTCGCTATTGCTTTCATAACCACATTGGCAGCCACATAAGAGTAAGAGTAGAGGAATCAGTAAACACAGAGGTAACTAAGGTTCCCGGCTCTTTGCCTAATCCATGTCTGGCGCTGTTCAGAAAAGTTAAACAGCAACGAAGTCATCCAACATTGATCTCTCTCCCTTGTGTGCTTTCCTACTCAGCATCAAAACCCCTGTCAAAGTATCACTACTGTATCTGGGGTTCCTGATCCTCTGCTAATGCCTAAACTTAACCTGAGGGAGCTGGGCTTGGTAGAGAGCAGGGGAAGGGAAGGAAAGAGAAGCAAGTTCTACCTAGCCTATCCTTTTTTTTTTTAACAGTTCACTACTTTTTCCTTCCACCCAAGGTCTGGCATATTGAAGCTCTGGCTGCAGAAAGCAAGCAATTTGAGGAGCAAGAAAGGGAGCAGACAATCCCCTCATCTCCTCCTTTCAAAGAAGGCCCCTATTGTGCTGCTCTGTACACATTAAGAGGTCACCAAACAGTCATCAGATAGAATTAAATCTTCCTACCTTCCAAAGTGAACATATTTAGCATCAGGTCATTCACCGGGAAAACGGGGAAAGTCAGGCAAGGCCCAAATGGCCAATCTTACCGTCATGACTTAGAGAGCTCCTCCAACTGCCTTTCTCCTCTTTCTGCTTTCCCATAGGAAGACTATAGGAAACTATTTTTTCCTATCATTTCTTCCAATATTAAAACAAATGTGCTTTTGTCACCCTCCCCACTGACATTCTAAACATTCCATTTTAAGGAATGGCTTAGAAGAACTCACACTTATCTATAAGTCTCAAAGAATTGGTAATAGTTCTATCATTTGAACTTCTGTTTGGGATAACATTCAGCTGAAGCATGAGGCACTAAATTTAGGTGTAATCAATCAATCAGCAGGCATTTAGTAAGTCACCTACTAAGTGTGCACACTAAGGGCTAGGCACTATAAAGAATGAAACAATCTCTACTTAGGTTGATAGGTCAGTATCATAGAATCATACATACAGAGCTGGAAAGAACTGGAGTACATTGAGTCCAACTCCCTGATTGAACAGGTGTGGATACCAAGGCCCAAAGAAGCTATACAACTTGCCTGAGGTCACACATGTGCCAAGCATCACAGGCAATATCTAAAGCCCGGCCCACAGATGCCAGTGTTTTGTTTTGTTTTTTTCATTATGTCAAAATGTATGCTAAGGTAGGAGATAAAAGATTTCCAAAAAAGTCAAAGTCATCATCAAAAGCTAAAAGGAACAATAAAGTGAACTTGTAAAAATCACTTTTCCATTGGTAGTTAAAATGATATCAGTTGCTATGTTCACTAAATTACTGTGCTGATGCCTCACTGTAGCACTGAGGGAACCCTAGGCTTTCAAAGACTTTGTCAGTGGAGTTCGCCTTCTGTAAGATCCTACCACACTGGAAAGTTTTTCAGTATGGAAGGACCTGGTAACGGACTATTTACCTGTCTGTTGCCCAGGGATGAGCCTAGGTTAAGAGAGCCTAGGTCAAGGTCACTACCAAGTGACATTTTTTGCCTCCTGTCACAAAAATTCATAAAGACAACTGTCCTTTTTGTCCATAAAGGGAACGCCCACACCAATGAAATCACAGATTTTTCCAAGATCAAGTATAGATTCCTTTCTGCCCAAGGTAATAGTAGGAGAAGGCCTAAACCAAACAACTTTTCACATTCCACTCCATTTTAGAAATATATGGTTCTCAGGACAAATTGGACACTAGCTTTCTAGAGATTAGAAACAGTATTTTTTATCTTTTTCTCCCCTAACTCTAGAAGCAAGCCCTGTTTTCCCCCACTAATTCCTTCCTACCCATTCCCCAGAGAAAGCCAATTTAGTATTAGGAAAACAAAAGTTCATGTTCTCTTGTCAGACTGTCCCAAAGTGACTATTTTATAGATCTTATTGTCCTAAGAGCAATTGATAACATGATTGATAACTACTGAGAAGGCATATTGGTTCCAATATCCCCCCTACATATCTGTTGAAGGATGAAATCAAACTACACCCTCCAGAAACAACTTGGACCATCTAGAAGCACTAGACCATTCCAGGGTTTTTCAGAGTTCTGGGACTACTTCTAGCCTGAGTCAATTCAAATATATATCTGACCTAGGGTAGGTGCAGGTCTACTAATCCTGTTGGGATCATTTATCACAAATCCCCATCCCCAAGGTGACACCAGAGACTATGGAAGCTGCCCTAGGCCCCAGGCCACTATTGTGTGGAAAAATATATGAAAAAGAAAACATACTAAACCACAAAAACTAATCCTTCCTCATATTAAAAAAACAGTAAGGCAGCATAAGGCACACTCCTCCTTATGCCTGATTGGCACTCTTCACCTGGAGAAGAAAGGGCTACCCAATGATTTGAGATTGGACTGCATCCTTTTTTTGTGGTTCAGTAATTTCAGTCCTATCTGACTCTTTGTGACTCCATTTGGAGTTTTCTTGGCAGATACTGGAGTAGTTTGCCCTTTCCTTCTCTAGCTCATTTCACTGATGAGGAAACAGAGGCAAATAGGGTTAAATGACTTGCCCAGGGCTACATAGCTAGTAAGTATCTGAGGCTGGGTTTGAACTTCTTGACTCAGTGCCCTATCCATTACTCCACTTAGCTGCCTCAGAACCTCATTCTATGGTTCTCCATACGGGGAACCAAAGTCTTGGTAGCAGTCACAGACCTGAGTCTTCCTGGGCATCTGGGGCCCAAAGGAGATCCCAGGGTTCAGCCAAGCCACACAGCAGAAGAGCTTACTTTTTCCAGGGAGGGTCTTAAACCAAGCCAGACATAAAGAATATCTCACTTAGACTACTAAGATTTTAAATCTTCCTTCACACATTGGCCCAAGTGATACTTCTAAAGCACAGGTCTGACCATGTCACTTCCCTACTCAATAATGTTTCCTGTCACCTCTAGGATCAAACACAAACTCCTCCATTTGGCATTTAAAGATCTTCACAGCCCACCTCCAAACTGTTTCTAGCCTCATTTAAGTCTCACTCTCTTTTAGATGCTCTATAGCTCAGCCAAACTGGCCCTTTTACTCTTCCTTATACGTGGCTTCCCATCACCTATCTCTCTCCCTTTAGAGAGGCTGCATTTACTCCTCATCTCCCAATCCTTCGGCCTTTCAAACTCAGCCCAGTTGCCGTCTCCTATTTCAGGCCTTTCCTCACTATCACCACCCCCAAATGCACTTGTGCCTTAGACACAAAAAATTACCTTATATTTATTTCATATATATTTTAAATATGTCTATGTGTACACATTGTATCCCCTGATGGAATGTAACGTCCTCAAGCACAGGAACTGTTTCATTTTTGTCTTTGTAACCCCAGTAGCTCTCACAGCATCCGGCACATAAAAAGCACTTAATAAATGTTTATTGATTTCTGATTGACTGAATGACAGATAGGAACCAAGCATCATATTCATTTGAACTCCATGAGATTTCTCACTGGGGCTTACCCACCTTACTCTGTTGAAACACCTTCACTGGGAAATCGTGCAAAGAAAGACAAAGACCACTGAGCTCAGGAAAGGGTTCAAATCCTTCCAAGAATTCTTTGCACCAGTCCCAGTCACTATATATTCATACACACACACACACACACACACACACACACACAGCCACACGCACACACACACACACGCACACACACATACACACACACGCACACACACACATACATACACACACACACACACACACAGTCATTTCCCACTTCCCATTGGAAGGAGCAGAACTTGACCCTTGCAGTTCATTATTCAGCTACCTCACAATCAGCAATCTAGAGACAACCTATTTCAACCCTGGTCAGCTTCTTCTAGGGGTTAAGGAGTAAACAGATTACTGAGACCCCAAGACATCCCCTGTGTCAGCCTAAATGAGGCTAACTCACTGGAATGTGTCCTAGCTAAATAAGGAATTCCTGGCTTCCACGCTTTACTAGTGGAGCCATGCTCCCCCCCTGGGCAAATCTGGGCAAGGTTGCTTCCCTCTGTTCATGGAGAAAATTGTATCTATTTTTTGTTGAGACATAGATCTAAAAGCAAAGGAAAAAAAGCCTGTTGTCACTCCTTTTAGCACCCAACTTTTGAGAAGGATCAAGGCCTGTGTTCACACTGGTGACACTGAAGGACCCTGAAAGAATGCTGGATTTGAAGTCAGAAATCACGGCTCTGCTTCCTTATTACCTGTGTGGGCTTGAAGAATCACTTCCCATGTCTGAACCCATGTAAAATGAAGTGGTTTGAGTAGATGACCATGAAGGCCCCTTCCCACACTAAATCTGTGGTTTAAGCAGTATTAAGAAAAGTAGAGTGAGGGCTGTGGAGGGGAGGGAGAAGAGAGCTCCTGGGTCCCAATCTTGAATCTCTATAACATTGGGTGATCTGCTTAACTCTTCTGGGCCTCTGCTTCTACTCTGTCAAGTAAAGATTCTCAATGTTGTACTGTTCTCATATTCCTCAGAAACTACTCTGAGAAAATTGCTGACGGGAATAAAAATGCATACTGGCAAACAGGACCAAGCTAAGGAAATATTAAATAATAATAATAAATAATGCCACAACAAGGAAAGGAAAGAGGGCAACCTGTCAATTGCACCTCTTTAATATATTTTAAAAGTTTCCAAATAAGACGACTGATACAGTCAGTTCATTAGAAAATAAAGTGTTTATTAAGAAACTATACACTGAACACTCCTATAAGTCTCTGTGGAAACGCAATGTCCCATTGTCATAGCACAAGGTGAAAGTGATGGCAGGATAAAGAATGTCTGGATGGATGATGCCTGGGAGGCCGGAAATGAGGTAATGATTTACAATAATTAAAAACATCCTCACGCTTACTCCTTAAAGCCACACACTTGGGAGCAGGCCCTGTTCCCTCAGACTCAACAGGGAGCATTGAGGAATATAAGGGCTGCTATGAAGCAATGGGGAGAGCAGAAAGGTGGCGGGGGCAGGGGGATAAAAGAGAAGGTTGAATTATCTCAGTAGGAGAGACAGGGTACATCTTGAAGCCCTGGGGTAAAAATCAACCATCCACATATAGTTTTGGGAAATAGAGCAGAGGCTTAGGCCTCACTACAGAAGGGAGGGAGAACTTGAAAATTTTAGACTCTTCTCCAAAAATCCTATAGAAGGATCTACAAAAATCAGTCTTTAGAGCTGATGTGAAAATTTCTACTCAGCAGGATTTCAGAAGTGAGAATGGGAAAAGAAAATTTTAACTCTTCAACAAAATTTCCAAAAGGAATTTTAGACTTAAGAGGAAGTAGGGGAGATGTTCAAAGACCCCCAAACACTCTAAAGGCCCATTGCTAGACATCTCATGATTAGGAGGATACACTGCAGCCTGCATCGTATTCCTCAAAGGGGGCAGGCACTGGGGGACTTTGGATAGATAAGCCAAGTCAATGGTTCCTACTGGGAAGTATATCAAGAGAATCTGATGTCGCCAGAAAAAAAGTGTTCACCCTTTCTTAAATTGTCAAAACTATGATTCATTTCTTCCAATGAGGAAGGGACCTAAAGTTGCAATATACTCTGAAAAGATGCTGAGCCCCCTAGCCCTTCCTTCTCTCCACTGGATGAAAAGGTTTTGTTGGTTTGTTTTGTTTTGTTTTCCCCAAGTAGAGAGAAGAGAAGAAAGTCCTCTCCCTTGGGGGATGTGGCCATGGAGTAAGGCATGAGTCAAAGCAAACAAAGGAAACACAAATATTTGACCAGAGAACAGGATTGACACTTCCATTGGTGCTGGGGAAGGGCCAGAGAAGGCCAATTTTAGCTTCTTTTTCCCCTTCAGTTCATCTTTGCCTTGAAGGTGTATAAATTGGGTTCCAAAGATTCTCAGATTCAAGAACAAGAGATAGGGAGAAAAAGAGAAGATCCAGGGATGGTGGAGAGGCAGAAAGGGCCACAGGGCCCTTGCTTCTCTGGTCCCCATGGTCTTGGCGGAGTAGCCAATTCAATGGCCTGATCTTTCCTTCCCATGGCAAAGGCAAGGCATCCTGCAGGCAAAGCTCATCAAAACAGCAGAGTTGGGGGACAGAGAGGCCAGAGAGGAGGCTAGAGAAAATACTCATATCCCCTTGGGAGTTTTCTAACATTTGCACACACTGGGAGCCCTCTTCTTATAGAAGAGGCCATAAGGAGATGGGAATGGAGGATTATTTCAAAGTAAGTACAAATTTTTCCACCAAAGCGGGAAAAAAAATGGTTTCCCTTCTTCCCTCTGGGACCCTAAATCGATACCAACACTCAATTCTGGCTTTTCCTCTCTTACCAGGCCGTCTCCACCTCTGCGCAAGTGCTGTCTGTGGCTCTTCCCCAGTCTGAGGTCACATGGGTGGCAGCGAGGTCACTAAGAGGGCGACATGATGTCCCAAGGAGAGCCAGGGAGACCCACAAGTGTCCAACTGAGGAAAGCGAGGCCAGAGCACGACTGGGCTCCGCCAGGCTTGACTTTTGCTGCTGAAGAGGTGGCGTTTATTTTATTTTATTTTGTATTTTTTTGTAAAGCAAGAAAACTAGGTGTGTTTAAAAGATAGCTCCTAGAGCACTGGTTTTTGCTTTTGCTTTATTGGCTCTCACCATGGTGGTGCCTTGAAGGAAGGTAGAAGGAGCACAGTGATCATTGGAGAAAAAGGGCAACCCTGCCATTGGCCAATGGGAGACCACTCATTTCTGTTGGTATTAAGAGGTGTGTTTGTAGGGGAGTGGGGTGCGCACAGGTGGTTTGCCAAGTGTTCTGTTTAGCAGCCCTGGATCCAAACAGAACAATGGCCTACTGCTTCCAACCTCTCTTAGGGCCCAGCCTACCAAGGTGACATCAGACCAGGGAGGCTGTAAAGGAGTTCTAAAAGCCATGGCGTCCTTTGCTGAAATAAACATTGACATCCTCAACATAAATGCCACGGTTAAGAGGCTTGGGATGGCCAGGAAGGCTTATTGGATTCAACATAACTTCTCTGAAACCTAAAAACAAAACAAAACAAAACAAAACAGAAAAAAGAAAAAAGAAAAAAATAAAGTAAACCAAAAAACCCAAAAGAAGATTCAAATTAAGGGACAGAAAACAGAAGGGGGATTGAAAGGGGGACAGCTAAAGATATAGTCAGAGGTAATACTGAGGTATATTGTGAATAGTAAAATCAATTAACAGCAAAAAGGGAAAGGTGAGTGGAGGGATTGGGATAGAGGATAAAATTAAAACCAAGCACTGTCTGAAGGACTGGAAACACCCTCTGCTGCTGCCTCCACTGGACACCTCCAATTAGCCTGGAAAAAGGGTGTGGGGAAGCCAGACTACCTAAGGAAGAAGTCCTGGGCTGATCCTAAGAGGACTCTCTAAGTCTCTCTAAAATTGGGCTTCCCTTTCCCTGGGAAGAAGATCAGATGGCTCGCACTTCAAATTTGGGGTAAGGTGACTCCTTGTAGGAAAATAAAGTCCTGTTAAAGGACAGAATAAATATTGCCCACAAGTTACAGGCCCCTGGCAAGCAATGAGGTGGGGAATAGGTAAAAAAGAATGGCCTTGGGACTGGATCATAAACTACTAGCTCTATAGAGCAGAAAGAGAAATCTCTCTTCATCTAGGATCTGTGTTCTCAAGAGAGGTACTGTCATTTCTACCACCAGCAACCAATAGGAAAAATGTCACCTCTCACATGGCATAATAATTATCACACACTTGTGTGTGTATATACACATACAAATATATACATACATGCATGTGTAAGAATACATATATACATACAAATATATATTATATATGTATATATGCATATATAGAAAGGAAAGAAGGAATTTTTCTGACTGTCATTTTTTCTTATTTTCCTACTCTACTCAACCAACGTGGTGGAAAAGCATGGAACAACAAAAGCACCTGACCTCTTAGCCTTCCCGTGATGTCAAATCAGATGGGTATGAAATCATCCCCACAGAATCAACAGAGGAAGCAACCAGATTCAAGGGTGGGGACCTCCTTAGAGTAATAAAGAAAGGATCCTCAAGCTTGCATCTTTTTCCCTCTACATAGCTCTGGGCTTAATAAAGAAGAGTCCTATAATTCGGGTAACCCAAAGCAGATCTCCAAGTGGAAACTTTTTTTACTTCAGATTAAAATGAACATTGATATGAATACAAAACAAACTTGCTCTGAACTAAAGGATATAAACTGTGTGTTAGCATGCATGCATAATTGTGTGCATGTGTGTGTGTGTGTGTGTGTGTGTGTGTGTGTGTGTGTGTGTGTGTGTGTATGAGAGAGAGAGAGAGAGAGAGAGAGAGAGAGGGAGGGAGGGAGGGAGAGAGAGCAGGAAGGGATGAGGGTAAGGATGTGGTTAAGATAGGAGAGAGCAGGAGGGGAAATAAAGAAGACATTAATTGATCTAGAGTGCTTTTTCCACATGTCATATTCTGTCCCCATAAATCCCCTACTTCTGACCCCAGAAGCCATCATAATCAAAGCAGGCTGAACTGCTAAGCTCTGAGATCTTTCTCATATAGTTGTTTTGGTTAGAAGAGTTTGGAGTAGAAAAGTAACTGAGAACAATACACTCAATGGAACAAGGGAGAGAATAAAGGTAATGAATGGGGATGGAGGAAGAGAAAGGGTAAGCTATTCTGAGCTTTATTCTGAAGCTAGGTGAAGCTATTTCTCCCTATTCCTCTTTTGCTCTATTTTGACATCCCCAATAATTCTGCCTGAAATGCTCAAGAAGTTTTCTCCTTCTGAGGTTCCCCATATATATAAGATTTCAGTGATGGTATTCTACCTCATTTCAGTTGTGTACTGGGATGGCACTTTATAGGCATGGCAAAGAGTTAAGGTGTGATGAAACCTTTAGATATTTAGAATCAAACAAAGGATGGAAAATAATTACTAGGGTACAAAGACCTAAACAAATAGCTTCCCTGAACCCTGACAGCAGTGGGGGGTGGTAGGAGGAAGAAAAAATGAGTATCGAGCCCCAGTTGCATACAGAAGGGAAATAACTTTCCCAAGGCTTATGGCCAAAACTAATGATGAAACCAGAATCAGAGCTCAAGGCCTTCCTAGCTTCTACATTTAAACTGCCCTGCTTGTTTGAACACCTGGTATATTTGACACACATGATCTGTTCTCATATCCTTGAGTCTAGTACAACCAGATTCAAAAATTGGCTCTATCTCTTTTTTACAGGTTACAAACTGAGGAGGAAGGGTCATGTTGGGTTTAGTCACTGGTCATGAATAGAGTTAAGATCCCTTAACCTAACTTATTTCTGCTCCCCCCCCCCAACAACACACACACACACACACACACACGCACACGCATACCCACACACATTCCAATACTAAGAGCTGCCCCCATAGGTACCCAATACTGTTTCTGTGTGAACCAGAATGGTTTCTTCTTTTACCCTTGGACCTCAGCATCCCAGACACAATAAGACCTAATTAATTTCCTTTCTCTAACAGTAAAGAAACAGCTAATTTCCAAAAAGAAGCATAGTTGGTTCTTCTCATCTTTTGGAAACTAGGTACCCATGTGAGGAAGGCAGAGTTCTCTTTTACCCTGGGAAGGCTGTAAACATAAGGAATGACTGACATTCCAGAACCACCTGGGACCCTATAGCTCTAACCCTCGGAACCAGGCATTCATTTGATAGTTTCCACTGTGAGAGTGGGAGTCACTCCAGAGAGACTCCAATCCTGGCCAGCCACGCGGTGTCCGAGGGCCCTTTAAGGCTCCATGTCGGATTCATTAAAGAGAGGGGCCAAGAACTGCTGGCGTCCTTGCCAAGGTATCCGCTGCTGCCTTCATGAACATGAGCCGGTTCCCATATGAGCCGGGATCCGAAGTTTGTTTTCTCTGGAACTCCTTTTCGGGTGGAGCAATTCCAAGATTCTAAATGCTGAAGTCTGATAGCCTGAGAGGCACCACTCCAAGTTTCCTGGTTCCTCCCCCTCTCCCTAAGAAAAACCCCTAAGCAGAAAGAAAATGTATTTACTGTTACTCTCTGTCTGGGGTTAGGGGTGTTTGTATGTGTGAGTGAGGGTGGGACAGTGACTCTGTCACAGGGGAAGACTGGGCTAACAACTGACTGGCAGGTGGGGAAGACAGATGAGTCTACCTTAGGTAGTAGGAGGCTTCCTTCCTGGGGAGAAGGCCTGCTCTGCTGCTCCTTCTACTTCATCCTGGTTCAAGAGTCAATCTCCTCCTTTCTCCACATCCCCCTAGGCTACCAAAGATTTAGACAAAGCTGCTTGTACACCCTGGAACTGAGCCTGATCTCCAAGAGCTTCCCAGGTGTATTTTTATGAGAAACAAGCCAGACACTCTGAGGTCATTTGGGGAAGATGGCGTGCTTGGTTGGGAGGGGGAGTGAAGGAGGATCATAAAAGGCCAGGAAAAGGAGTGGGGGACAATAGCACTGTATACCCACTGAACCTGACAAAGAGTTTGCGACATGTACCTCTAAGATTGGGTTAAATCCTCACAGGTGAGTCATGGAATTTTAGACCTCTAAGGAGAAGAAAATATCCTACTTCCATGTCAGCTAACAGATGTCTTGGGCAGAAAGCAGAGGAGAGCTGCCTCAAGAACTTTGTCTGTCTAGACAATCTCACCTCCTTGTATTCCCTTCTCTAGGTTTCACTCAGGTCTTTATGAGCAAGTGCAAGAGCCCTTTGCCTGCATTATCCGCCATCTGGAACAACCTCCCTGAATCTTCTGCCGACACGACTCTCCATTTCACTCCAGATCCCAGAAGTCCTCTCTTCTACTGGCCTCTCCCCTCTTGCTCTCTCCCAGTTATTTGTTATGTGACCATAATTTTATAACCTAACTCCATAAAGTGCTTTGGTTACAGCCAGGACAAAAGACCCAATACCAAATGGAGCTGAATTGGATTATTTTCAAACATTTCCTTTTCAAATGTATTCATTTGTCATCCTAAAGTTGCTACATAACAATAACACTTAGCATTTACACAGCACTTCTTGTTTGAAAAGTACTTTCTAAGTACTAGTTGACTCCAGAAAGGAGCGCTGGTGATGGTCGGTAACAATTTATCACATGGAAAAATGAGTCAGAGAGGTAAGTTAAGAGACTTGCCAAAATTACACAAACAATGGTGGTGGGCAAAAAAAAATTATGCCAGATCATTAGAAGTCCCATTCTTAACTCTTCCAAACCAGAGAGGAAGGTTATATGTGGCTTCCTTCTTCCTTTAAACATATAGAGCCTTTCTATCCCTGTGTTCCTAAAATTGGGCAGGCTTGTTTGGGGAGTATGGCCAAGGATGGTCAAGTAAGGAAGAGAAGAACTAGGGGATGCCAAGCTACAGTGATTCTACTAGTGTGATCCACTTTCCAAATAATTCTCTGAAGTCTAGCTGTTTATATACTGAAAATTAGTGACAGGGAAACAAAAGTCCTTTTTCTTAGAGGCTAGGGAAGGGGATAGGAAAGAGGAATTAAAGAGAATGGGGGAAGGAGGAATAAACCAAATTCCAGGCAAGAAATGTCAAATAAAGTCTTACCTGGGGTTTTCTTCCTTTTTTTAAAACTCTCTACCTTAACCTGCAAGCACCCTAAAGCTAGTAGGGGCATGGCCCCTTTTGGTCTTTCTACAACTACCAGTCATAAGGAGATATAGAGTCAGAAAAGAAATCGGAGGCTATGCAGTCCAGCTCCCTTGTTTTACAGAGTAAGAAATTAAGGACAAAAGAGTTTAAGTGAGCTGTCCAAAGTTACGCCAGGATATGGAAGGAGCTAGCATTCAAATTCAGGTCTGGTAGCACCAGATTCTTAGCCTAAACATGAATATACTCCTTCCTTCTCCTTGGTGCACCAAAGGATTTCAACCTGAAGCCATTTTGGGATGGTGGAAGGTAGAGAGTTGGAGAGGCAACTGAGGTCTTTTTTTTTTTTTTTTGTTACTCTCAAGAGTACAGAACTGGAGAGATAAACGCTATCAAATCTCATCATGGAAGTTAACACAAGCTTTCTGAGTTCACTGCTCACCTTCCAACTATCTTGAATTTTTCCTTTGGGTTTACCAGTTGCCATACTGCCTTTTCATCTAGGACCTCCCTAAACTTGAAGTTCCTCCTCTATTTCAAACTGTTTTTTTTTGGGGGGGGGTGGTATTTTGTTTTGTTTTGTTTTTGTTTATGTAATAGCAAGTGTTTCTGTTCTGGTTGGAAACTCTGGGGCCTTCCCCTCCCAGACTGATTCTTTTGTGAAGGCAAACTAGGCCATCTTTTTTCCTCAGTTCTTACCTAACCTGTAACTACTAAACAGGCATTGCCTCAGACAAACTGAGACCTGGTAAAGACATTAGCTTAAAAAGGCCAAGATCTCCCATTGCACCCAGGGCCATCTCCAGTGATCTTGACACTGGATTCTGATGACTCTGGAGAAGAGAGTGAAGCTGATGACTCTGCACAGCTCTGTCTCACTTAAATCTAATTCACTTGCAAATCAAAACATCATCTTGCTGATGTCATTGGTCCTCTTTGAAAAGGAAGGGCTAACAACAACAGTTTTCTTTTAGGGTCTTCCCACAACCTTTCACAGATTTGCTTTCAGGAATCTTTGCTCCTCTATATTAACAAAACAACATCCAAGAGTTAGGGAAAGGTCATTTCTTCACAGAGGTGCTGGTATGGAGGGTCCAGTTGCAGAGGAAATTTCTTCAGGCCTGGCTACCTTTGAAAATCCATGAATGAAGTAGAGGGAAGAGTTTTCTCTCTTATAGACCCAGGAGCTGAGGAACACTCCTTCCAATTGTCCTAGCTTGAGGACTGTAAACATCTCCTCCTTTGTCCCAGCAGCCACAGCATTCTTGTCTGGCCTTTCTCCTGCTTACTATATTTTCATCCATTTGTAGCACTGTGACCACCAACCAGAACCATCATAACAATTTGCATTTATCTAGGATTTTCCATTTCAAAAATTAAAAACTCTGTCTAGACATTCACTCACTTATCCTTACAATACCCCTGGGAGATGGAGCCAGGAATGATGAGAACTAACAACATTCCCATGCTCTACTCTAGATGGAGAATGGGGTTCAGAGAGGGGAGCTGATTTTATTCAATATCACATAGTGAATGAGTGGCAGTTCTAAGAATGTAAGCCAGGATTATTCCTAGATGAAATTCTATCTACCTTCTTACTACCTCCTCCTGCCTCTATCCATTGACCCTGGCTCGTGGCGAGACGATTCAGAATGAACACCAAGGAGTGTCCAAGTGAAGGCCAAGAATGCCTCTTGAATGACCCTTTTCCACTTCCTCAGTTTCCAAGCTGTGCATTCACTGACTCTCTCTGAGGGTAAAAACTTCACCAAGGCTGCCTGTAGCCTCCTGGGATGTTAGAGCAACAAACAAGTTCAAGACAAGATTGTGGTTATCTAGTTCAGTCCTGGCTCAAAAGCTGTTTAACTATTGCTTTCTTTGTGACTGTCCTGAAGAAGATCTTTACCTTTTCCATACCCAAATGTTTTGTGTTTTCCCCTCAAAAAATATTGACCTGAAAGTTAAAGGCACTGGCCCCAGTATGGGCAGCTCTGAGAACTAGTTTGACACATGAGAAGTGAGCTTGTTTTCCCCACTCAGACCTTACCCAGTAAATGCCTCTTGAATGACCCAAGCTCTAGACTCTAAAGGTTGGGTAAAGCCCCCGAAACGGCATCTCGAAAACTATCACTGACAAAATCAAACCATGGACACTATCTAGTCAGCGCTGAAAAGTTACAGAGAAACATTTTATGTTTCTAAATTAAGGGGGGGGGGGAGGTAAACTCAAATCAAAAAAAAGATAACTCACAGCTCAGGAACAGATCTTTTTACATAATAAGGAGATAATCTATCTTTCTTGGTGCTCAGAGATCAAGTTTGTGACCTCAAAAATATACTGGAATTACCTTTCCAATGTTAATTTTGGGAAACAGAGCTAAAACTTAACTTATAATCTGTGTTATGATAGGACTCTTGAGAAGAAAAGCTATTAGATTTCATTGGGAAGTATACTTAGATTCACGGCATGATAAGCTGTGATACAAAAGGAATCTATTGTATGTCTAAATTGTATCAGAATTTGTGAGAACTTCACATCCAAATGATGTCAAACTCTGATCCTCAAACTAAGAATGATATCTACCTTTTTTTGGAATGATTTCTTGGCACTGCTAGGGAAATGAACAAAGCCAAGAGAGGGTCAGCATCCATCTACTTTCCCCTAACCCACTTACCAACTTTGCCAAGTCTGATTCCAGCTGTACACAGATGCTCCAAAGGAGTTTGCTGAAAGTGAATTTACACCTAAAATGGTTTAGCTCACAAAGTTGTGGCTGAGGGTGAGGAGCAGGCTTGATGGGAGTATAATTCTATGCCAAGGTGAGGATATAAGGCATGTATTTTGTAGAGATATCTTTTAAGAACATTGGCAGGAAACTAAGCATTGGTTTGAATTACTCTTTTGGGGGAATAGTCAAGGACCACTGCAATAAATGTCTTGCATAAGTTCTCTTTCCCCTTCTCCCTTTAGGTGGAAGGAGGGGAGATATCTTTTCCTGATAAGTCACCAAAACGGCCACCAGGTATAGCTTCTTGCTTGTCTGAGAGTTCATCTGTGATTGTACAACACAGAAAGGAAATTGCATTAAAAATAAAATACCCTCATTATGATTTAGAGTTGAACTATGTAGGTATTCTGGGCTGAGAATATTCACCTACGTTTACAATGCCAGAAAGGGAGGAGCCTACCAGAGCATGACCTCCAGACCTAAACTGAGTCATGATGGCAGAGATCAATCGGGTGAAATTTAACTAGAAAAGAGCTTAGCAAGTTTAGGTACCCTATGGTCTGCATTTAGTAGCTTGTCTTGTAAATATTCTCAAATAGCTACAAATATTTTTAATATTTCTGCCTTCTTTTTTCCCTTTGCAAATAAGCCATATAAAATATTCCCGTGGGATCTGGAGCATGTATCACCAGGGGTAAGGAGGAAAAGAAGAAATGGGCATCAAGATTGCAGTGGAAGAAAACGAATATGTTAAAGAAGTTTGGAATGGAAGGCAGTAGATTCCTGAACCTGGGTGGTCAATCACACTCTGGGACCAAAGAAGTCAAGGGGCTAGTTAGAAGTCAGAGATTAGCATAGCTTAGAAAAGATTAAGAAAGAAAACCTCTAGATAACAGGCCTTCTGGTGGATCTCTTGAGATGGAGTTGAGACCTCAGGTATAATAGTAGTCAGCAAGTTTTATGGCTTGGCACAAGATTTTTTTTGTCATTTATTTGCTTTTTCACAAAGCACTGTGTATTTGGTAACATTATTGTATTATCTTGTGGGAAAATTGTACATAGAATACCAAGGTATCCTCCTTTGTTTCTAGGTTGGTGGAGTACCTCCTATCTAAAGGGAAGAGGGTTGTGCCAAGATGTTATGCTATCCAAACCACCTCTGAGGCAGAGGTGAACTTGGCTAAAAGAAAGAGAAGATGAGATTTCTTCCATGCCATGATTTGGGTAAGATGACTTCTTAGGTAAAAAGAAAGCTTGATTGGAGAACAGGGCAAATATTTCTCTCAATATATTACCCTATTTCTCTTTCCTTTCATGACCAAGTTCTCTGAAAGTGATCTTTCTATCTTCCTACTTCCATATCTATCCTCAACACTCATTCATTTCTCAACCCTTTTCAATCAAGTTTCAGACTTCACCATTCTACTGAAATTGCTCTCTTTCTCAGACAATCTAGATATCTTAATCAAAATATAGAACAGCCCTTTCTCAGTCCCCATCTGCTTTGACCTCTGCACATTTTGACCACCTCCTCCTGAAATGTACTATTGGAAAACTAAGAACTTTAGTGCAAATTTTGGCTCTGTAATTTATTACCTATACATCACTGGGCAAATGTTTTAACCTATATGAGCCTCAGTTTCCTCACCTATAAAATGAAGAGGTTAAAATAGGTGAACTCTAAGCTTCCTTCTAGTTTTATTCCATAATTTTTTGGCTGTCATGATTCTCCTATCTGTTTGACTCCTCTTTGCTCATTCATCATTCATCTTCCATTTCCCAAGTACAAGTATCCTCCAAGGCTCTTTACTGGGCTTTCTTCATCTCTCTCTCTCTCTCTCTCTCTCTCTTCCTCTCTCTCTCTCTCTCTCTCTCTCTCTCTCTCTCTCTCTCTCTCTCTCTCTCTCTGTGTCTCTCTGTCTCTCTGTCTCTCTCCTTCCCTCCCTCCCTCCCTCTCCCTCTCTCCTGGGTCTTATATATCACCACAGCTGGAAGTGCAGCAAGAAGCTTTAACCTGCTTCATTTTTCCAACTTGGGCCAGTTCACACCTCTAATCAGCCTGGTAGCCCTTTGCTCCTGGGAGCTCATCATAATGATGGCAGATTTAGTACAGATGCTTGATCAGCTTTAGCTCTACTGCAGCTCAGAATTACCAAACTCAAGCAAACCACCAGTAACAGGGACTCCAGGCATGTGCCACCCATAAGTCTCTTTTTGGCTGCCAGTTTCTCTCCTGTCTAATTTAGTTTCGAAAAAGTAACCTTTCAAAGGCATAGGCCTGACCATATCAGTTACCTGCTCAAAAAACTTCATTGTTCCCCTATTTCCTCTAAGATATGGGAAAAAAATTCTTTAGCCTAGAATTTCAGACTCTCCATGATTTGGTTTAAACCTCCCTTTCCAGGCTAATTTCACATTATTCCTCCTCAATCAGTTGCATTCCAGTCAAAATTGGACTGTTCCTCCAACTCAGTCTTCCACTCCCTATATCTATGAATTTACACAAACTACTCCCTAAACCTATCATGTTCTTCCTCATTCTGCCTCTCCGGAGTCTGATCATCCATCAAGACTCAGCTCAAGAGGGTTGGGAAACCTCCTTGATTCTCTGAGTTGTCAATGTTCTCTCCCATCTAAAATAATGTTTTATTTGTTTATCTATGTACTTCTTACAAATGTGAGAATAGGAACCGCTTCATTTTTGCATCTCTAATGCCTAGTACAGAGCCAGACACACAGTGGACATCTCATGAGTGTCAGTTCTTTCTTAAGAAACAGTGGTCATAAAATTTAATTTCCCCCATCTTTCCTTTCAACCTCAAAACAACTTTGTCTCTATATCTATCCTTTCTTCCTTCCCTTCTTCCTTCCTCTCCCTCCAGCATCTGCAGTCTCTCTCTTCACTGACCCTTTCTTCCCTGCTTACAAACAGGAACATGCCTCTCCTATCTTTAAATCTTCAAATGATTTTGCTATCATCCTATTTTGCCTCTCTCTTTCATTGTCTAACACTTCAAATAGGTACTCTCTAACTGAAACTTCCAATCACTGTCTCTTTAATCCCCTATAAACTGACTTCGAAACTGTCTCCTGTTTTGAAATTGCATTCTCTAAGGTCATACTGATCTTTAATTACACTATCAGAGATATCACAGAATGCCAGAATTGCAAGGCATTTCAGAATCTGTCTAATCCAACCCATGTTAAAAAAAATAGTGATAGTGATATTAATGATAGCTAGAATGCATATAACACTTAAAGGTTAGTAAAGCCTTTATAATTATAATCTCATTGATCCTGACAACGACCTTGGAAGTTAGGTACTATTATTATCCCCATATGACAGGTGAGGAAACTGAGGCAGGCAGAAACTAAGCCATCTGCCCCATATCACGCAGTATCTGAGGTCATATTTGGACTCAGGTCTTCCTGACTCAGGTCCAACGCTTTATCCTTCATGCCACCTAATTGCCTCATATCATAACCTCATAGCCTGAAAAAAAAATTCCCTTTATAACATCTTCAACAAATGGCTATTTAGTGAAGAACTCTAATGAAAAGGAATCCATTATTTTCCCAAGGCAATGCATTCCATTTTTGGCAACTTCTAAACGCTATTTCATTACATCTTTGTATACTTAAGTACAGTAAGCTTTTTTAGTCTTCCATCTCCTTGATTTTCTCTATAACTTGTGACAGAGTTGGCCACCCTTACCTGCTGGAAACTTTCTCCATCTACACCCCCTGCCTTGCTTCTACAACTCTACATTTCCTTAGTTTTTCCTTTCACCCCTCCTACTTGACTGCTTCTTTACTATCTTCTTCACTAGATGCTATGCCCATACAATAAACAATGGTTTTCCCTAGCATTTTACTTATGAGTCCTTTCATCGTCTCCCTTCGTACTCTTTTCATTGGAAATTGCATTCATTCAAATAACTTTAACAAATAATGTGTGTGTGTGTGTGTGTGTGTTTATGTCTGTATTTCCCCCAATCTCTAAAGTTTTGAAATACATAGCCATTTTTGAAGCTTTCTTTTCTCTTACTTCTTGTACCTAGTCAAGCACCTCTTCATCTCTGTATCTTGAAATCTTTCCCTTTCTTCAAGGCTCAGATGAAGTGACACCCTCTATGTATAGAGTATTCTCTAATCTCTTTAGCTGTTAGAACTTTTGCCCTCCTCAAATTTTCCATTAACACTTTATCTAGCTTCTCCCTCACTCTCTACACTCTCTACCTTATAGTATGTGTATCTCTGTGTATGTTGGACAATGGAATATAATCACTTTAAAGGCAGAGACTATCTTTGTTGTTTTATGTTCAGTGTCTTGAATATAGTGGATGTCTAATAAATTCAGGAGTTCAGTTATTTTTCAATCAGGTCTGAATATTCATGACCCGATTTGGAGTTTTCTTAGCAGAGATACTTGGAGTAGTTTGCCATTTCCCTCTCCAGCTCATTTTACAGATGAAGAAACAGAGGCAAACAAGGTTAAGTGACTTGCCCAGGATCACACAGCTGCTAAGTGTCTGAGGCAAGATTTGAATTCACCAAGAAAAGTCTTCCTGACTCCAGCCCTGGCCCCTATCCATTGCTCCACACAGTTGCCCTGTCTAATAAAATACTTGTATAGAATTGAAGTCCCATGGGAACTTCTTTGGTGATATCATTAGCAATACCCACTATTTCCTATCCATTCTTGTTGCCACTACCCTACTTCAGAGCTTTAATATGTCACCCTAAATTGCTTCATCTGCCATCACACCTCTGGCCTCTTTTCCCTCCAATCTATCCTACATACCACTGGCATTAATATTCTTTTTTTTTTTCAACTCAGCAAGCATTTATTAAGCACTGACTATATGCTAAACACTGTGGTTTAAAGGAAAAACAACAGAGAGTTGAGGATACATATGGCCTGTAACCATTTCCCTTAGAATGGAGGCACTTCCTCCTTCCATCTCCCACTGGAGATCCTAGAGCCCCTGATCTGTAAGGAGCCCATGGCATTAATATTCTTAAAACATTGTTTTAATGACATCTGTCCCTTGCTCTAAACTCTTAAGTTGATCTTCATTCTACATAGGATAAAGTTTAGGCCCCTTAGCCTCATATTCTCATCTCATAATTGAATCCAAACCAATGGTCCAGTCTTATCTCCCAATACTCCCCTAAAGGAACCCTCCATTCCCCGAAAAAAAGGGTTTATTCACCGTATCTGAAACCTGCCTCTTGGTTTCCCACCTTTGTACATCTCTTCATGCCATCTGTCTGTGTGGAATTGCCTAATCCACTTTCTGCCAACCTAAAATCTATCGCTTCTTCAAGATCCAAAAGAAATTTAGCCTTTTCCAGAAAGCTTTCCTTGATCACCCCAGGCTAAAGTGCTTTTCCTTCCTCAGAACTCCCAGAGCAATTATTTTCTTGACAATTAATTGAGCAATTAATCATGTACTCTGATGTACTATCTCTTCCATTATTGTCTTAAATGGTTATTTAAATCCTTTGTAGTTTTTTTAATTGTTTTACATGTTAAAGTAAAAAAGTAAGATGTAGCATGGTAGAGTTAAAAAAAAAAGAAAGAAAGAAAGAAAAGAAAAGAAAACCCATTGGATTTAAAATGAGAAGACCTAAGTTCAAGACCTGACTCTAACCCTTCCTGGCTTCATGTCTGTTAGGTGAGTCATCATCAATCAATCATCAATTTGTGTATCTGGAAAAATGGGATAATAATAACTAACATAGCCAAGTGAGGAAAGTACTTTGTAAAACTAAAGCACAAGATAAAATAAATTTCTTTGTCTTGTATTTTTAAAATATCATTGGCATTGATAATGATGGAGATGATGATAATAGGGATTTTTTTGGCTGCTAGGCTAGATTATACAATTCTTGGGTACATAAACTGTCCAATAATTCTTTGCAACCTCAAATTCCCAATCCTTGAAAAGAATAAGCACTCAATAAATCATTGTAGATTGGGTTTGATTTATATTAGCCATGCTATAGCAAGTTTTCTATGAATGCTGTTATTTCTGTGTTATTATAATGTATATCAAAATGTGGTTAATACAGCCGGCAATAGTCTTAGAGGTCATGAAGTCAAGTCCCTCATTTTATAGATGAAAATAAATGATACAACCAGGACCACACAATCAGTAAGTAATACAGCCAAGATTCTAACCCAGGTACTTTGACTATAATGTACTGTATTGTACACCAGAAATGTCAAGCATATGGCTTAGCCTGAAGCACTGAAATTTGTAATACTCCTGAGTGCTGCCAGACCTCAATTAAAATGCATTGGTAAATATTTAACAAAATTAATAAAAATACAATAGAACACAAATAATGTTAATGTGTGGTTTTCTAAGTCATTATGTGACCCACAGAGATCTTTGTTTCTGGTCTAGTGGTCCCCATTTCTAATTCTTTTACATCACTGCTGTACACTACACTTTAGTATCCTGACTTGCTTAAAATACTTGTTATTGTTCTTTGGTATTTCTGAAACATTTTGACTGTCAACAGTTGCCCTCAAAATAACTCTCCACATTTTCCCCAGAATTAAATCCAGCAGTTCTGTCCAAAGTAGATGCTTAGCAGATATTTGTTGAATTAAATTGAATTGCTGTGATATATTTGCACTAGAGGAGAAACTGAGTCCATGTGATTTTCCTAAGGCATCAGAGCTAGCCAAATTAGACACAATACTAGAACCCACATCTCCTGAGCCTTAAATCAGGTTTTGGTTTTTGTTTTTTGTTTTTTCCATTGGACCACAATGCCTCAAGTGTTAAAATGTCTAGACTCCCTCCACCACTTCATTCCACTGGGAATTCATAGTACTATAGGTGTGATTACAATAGAGTTAATGATTCTATGAATAGGGGTGAGTGCTGGTGAATAGTAATAAATATTCTAGTTAAAGTCCAAATTTTGGATAATGTCATTTTCAAGCAATTAAAAATGTACCCTAAGGGATACTGTGGCTATCTCATTCAGAGCAGATCCTCTGAAAGATTTATTAATAGTAGTGAAGAACTGTGACTAATGTTCAACCCATCTATTTTGTAAGATGTTTTTTCACTGACGCTTGTTGATGGATTTTCTTTGTGTTGTTGTTCTTACCATATTTGAACTCAAGTAGTCAGCTAGGAAATATCTAGATCAGTGGTTCTCAAACTTTTTTCATTTATAGCCGTGTGTGTGCATGTGTGTGTGTGTGTGTGTGTGTGTGTGTGTGTGTATGTACTAGGAGGAATCGTGGCATACTATAGGAGAATTGGGAAAACTCACCAACATATAAACTACTGCAGGTATAAATTCCATACAATTCATAAAATACTAGTGGAAACCAGTGGCACACCAGTGTTCTCCAGAAGCACACCCTTTGAGAGTGACTGAATTAGTCAATGTGGCAGAGAAAAAGCAGCCTGATTCAGAATCAGGGGACCTAGCAGACAGGTATGACTGTCACTATGTAAAGGATGATATTCTTTGCCCTGTGTATCTTGTAAAGTCATTCTGAAGATCAAATTATATAAGATATTTGAAAGAGCATGGAAAATATAAAACACTGCACAAGCTTAAGGTATTATTATCTTGTAAAGGATCAGAACAAGGGAGCAAAGCCTAATTATAAATATCATCTTCAGGCACTGCACATTGAAGCAACCCTACATTCTCAAAAACAAGGGAATAAGACAGCTTTAGTTAATTTAGGAACAGTCCGTATTTAATATATGCAGCCTTTTGAGATTTACAAAGTGTTGTTCTTATCATAACCTCATGGGGTGGGTCAGGAAAATGCTATCATTATCTTCATTTTACAGATGAGGAAACTGAGACACATAGCACGTAAGTGGTTACACAGTTATGACTTGTCAGAGCCAAGACTCAAATTGAAGTCTTTGGAATCAAAATCAAGAAGTTGTTTCACTAGCCACAATGTCTCATAGAGATTTTACTATAATAGAGAGTAAAAAGAGCTACACTTTTAAGTTTCCAAAGTAAATTTCTAAAACTTAAGCTCTTCACATATGGTTTTGAAAAAGCTTCATGGGAAAGTTAAAATGAACAAAACTACATTATTTTCTATTCTGAGCAACAAATACTTATTGAATCAAGAAATCTTTCTCTCCCATTTGAGGGTACAAACATTTTTTCCCAAGTATAATTAGCCCCTTTTTGTCCAAGCAATAACTCTGGTTGGAGGGACGGTAAGAGGCAGTGTGCAAAGTAGACAGTGTTGGGCTTATGTTACAGAAAACCAGGGTTCAAATCCTGCCTCTCACACTTAGTAGTTCTGTGATCCCAAGAAAGTGAAGTTAGCTTGGATATGTTTAAAACAGTTTCTTAGGACTTAACAACTAAGTCATTGCTGGGCTCTTAATCTGCCATAGTAAAAGGGGGTTTCCTCATTGGGCATTTCTTATACTGGCAAAAATCACAAATCTGTTGTATATAAGCAATAAATTACCCCTACCTACTGCTAAGAAGCTAAGCCTTAACTTTATGTATTGCTTTTTTAATGAATAAATTTTACTTGCTGCATGGGATGAAAGGAACATAGTGTGTTAGTTATGATTGTAGCCCTCATCTATATTGGACTCATGTTTTCTCTAGAGAGACTCAGTGATACATGTAAAGCCGAATTATATCTTCTAATGATACGTTCATAGGTCTAAAAGCTCAGAACGACTCCTGTTTAATTTGCATTAACATGAAAAAATTGGGATCTTGACATTAACTTGAGCTTGGACTTTAGTCACAATATACCCTCTTATATAAATTAGCTGCCACACTTCTACATTGAATGACTACATATGGTATGAAGAGTTTTCTGAAGCATAACATCAAATGCTATTGATAGAATGGACCACAGTGTGAACTATGTGGTCATATGATTATGTGTTAAAAAGCATAAAAGATCATGAGTTCTGAGGATAAGCCAGTAGTTCCATTTGCCAACCATTCTCTATTATTTTATGTTAAAGACTTTAATCACTTTTAATCAGAGAATTTCTAAATGACCAGGAACAGTAACAAAGGGACCTTGGATAATCATTATTTTAAGCAAGAGAGCTACAGAATCCATCAGTGTAATCTCTTGCACTACAATCATGCTAATTAAAGGCCCCCAAAAGAGCTAGGATAAAAAATGTCAAATGGTTCTCTCTCTAATCCTTGATTACATGCTTCCTTGTCTGGTCAAGTCCCAATAACCCTGGGAAAGGATGATCCTAGGGAGAAGCCCTATCTGTGTAGGGTACTACTCCTAAAAGTAATATTAACAGGCTACTACCTAGTCAAAACAATGGGATTTCTAATTGTAAGATAATAGGGAGAAATAGAGTCATACCTTCAATACCAAAACCTGCAAGAGACATGTAGAGTATTTGACCTAGGGAAAGGTAAGGGCACTGGCAGTCATCAGAAAATATTTAAAGATGGAAATGGAAGTTGGGGAAGGAATAAAAAGACAGAAGGTGAAAGAAGAATTTTTTTAAAAAAATATAATAAGGTGCCATTAAAAAAAAAAGGTAAATAATATCAGTCACATACTTATCACCCTCTGGGAGACCCTACCCTGACCTCTATCTGAAACGCTTGTTAAATTAGCTCCTAATCTGCTGTTTGATGAGTACCAGCTATACAAGCATCAAGTTCTTGGAATTAACTTCAGAGATCCTTTAGATGTCCTGGGCATGTTTCCTTACTCCTTATTATGGGTAGTAGAATCATAGCACCTCAGAATTTGAGATTTGGAAGGGATCTTAGAAGCCATTCAGTCCAACCCATCCCTGAACAAGAATTCCTTCTATAATATGTTCAACCAGTAACCATCCAGCCCTTGTTTGAAGATCTCCAAGGAGGAGGATCCCACTGTCTCTCAAGGAAGGCCATTCTACTTTTCAAAGCTCTTATTGATTCAGAAAATTTCTTCTATATTGTTCTTAGCTCTATCCTCTGAGGTCAAGTACAAGTCTGACCTCTTCCAACTTGACAACCCTTCAAATGCTTAAAGACAGGTGTTGTGTTCCCCATAAGTCTTTTCTTCTCCATGATAAACATCTCTAGCCCCAGCAGTCAATCTTCATACACCATGATCTTGAGGCATTTCAGCATACTATCTGTCCTCCTCTCCATGCAGTTTCTAAATGGGATAACCATAATACAATATTTAAGATGTAGTCATCAGTTCCCTACTCCTAAACACTCCATTTTTCTTAATGTGGTCTTAGATTGTATTAGCTTTTGTTTGATTTTAATGTTGAGCTTGCAACCCACTAAAACATCCAGATGCTTTTCAGATGAACCATTATTTAGTCATGAGAACCTAATTGTTAGCATTTCATATTTGTCCTTATTAAAAGTCATCTTACTAGTGTCAGCCAAACATTCTAGCCTCCTGAGATTCAGATTCTGTCATCCAGTCAATGAGTCAACAAGCATCTATAAATGTCTACTATATGCTAGGTACTGTGCTGTGGGATTCAAAAAAAAAAAGGGGGGCAAAAGAGGGTCTACGCTCTCAAGAATCTCACAATCTAATAAGGGAAGAACATGAAAGTAATTATGTACAAAAAAGATATATATAGAGAGAGAGCCTGGGTGATTGGGGTGACAGTGGTACCTTGGAAAGTAATAAGGAAGTTATGAAGTGGGTGGGAATACTTTGGGGGAAAAGATAATGAGTTCAGTTTGGGACATGTTGAGCTTAAGATATCTATGAAACATACAGTTTGAGATGTCTAAAAAGCAATTGGAGATGTAAGTCTGGAAGGGTTAGCTATACATCTCAGCTTTGTGTCCCCTGCATATTTAGCCTTTGCTAAAGTCTAAGATATCCACAGTATCCTTTTCATCTAATAGTCTGGTTAATCAATCTATCAAAAATCATTTATCTTAGGTACTTACTGTACGCCAAGCATTGCTATAAGCATTCAAATGCAAAGACAAAAATAATAAGTATCTCTTCAAGTATTACTTTCCAATCAGAGACAATAGAAATACACTATGTTCTTGATAGAGTCATACTGGCTCTCCATGTCCACTGCTTCATTTTCTAAATATTCACTGCTCATCCTTTGTCTAGCCTTTTGTAGGCAGTCAGTTAAGCTCACTGGCCACTAGTCTGCAGGCTCAATTGTCTTCCCTTTTTTGTGATTCATGACATTTGCCCTGTTCTGGTCCTGTGGCACTTCTCTCACTCTTCATGAGCTATCAGAGATAGCTGACAGCGGTTCAACAGTAACATCTACTGGTTCTTTCATGAATCTCAGATATAGTTCGCCTGTGTTTTCTGATCTGAACTCATTAGTGATGACAAAATGCTCTCTGACTATGTTCCTACTTGCCTAATGTCAAGGTCCAATTAACCGTTTTTTCCTGTACTTTATAATTCAAAGATAATTGTCAGTATAAAAAACCCTGAAACAAAATGAGTTCAGTAGTTTTGCCTTGTCTTCATCATCTGTTATCATCTTGTAAAGAATTTCTCCTTTCCAGTGTGTAGTACACAGTAGATAGTAAAGGCTTTTTAACTTGTTGACTTTCCTGAATGTAAATTTGAAAACACTTGGTCTTTGTCATTCTTAAATTTCCTTGCCAGCCTCAGCTTATTCTGAGTCTTAATGCTTCAACCCTGTTCTTACAGGCTTATACAATGCTTTTTTTTTTAATCTGTTACTTGCCCTTTCCGTCTATCTTTTGTGAATGTTCAGTTGTTTTAGTTGTTTCCAACTCTTCATGACCCCATTTTGGGGTTATGTTGGCAAAGACACTGAACTAGTTTGCCATTTCCTTATCCAGCTCATTTTACAGATGAGGAAAGGGAGGCAAAAAGGGTTGAGTGACTTGCCAAGGGTAACAGCTGCTAAGGGTCTGTGACTGGATTTGAACTCAGGTCTTCCTAACTCCAGCCTCAGTCCTCTTTCCACTGCACCAGTTCGTTTCCCTTCATCTTCTCTACATATTTTTTAGGGGAATGGAAGGCAATTGATGAGTTCCCTGCGTATCTACATTGGTCTTTTCGGCAACTTCTGCTATTTTTCCTCATTGTTGTCATGTCATGAGAACTCCATTCCTGTGGGCTTCTGGTCTGGCCTATAAATAAAGAGTGGTAGTAATAGAAAGACAAACTCTACACTCTTTGTTAATCACTGCAAAATATCTCTCCTCTTTATACTAGCTAGAAGTGAGCCCTTCATCCCTTTGTCCTTCTTGCTGATTCCAATTCCCAAGAGTGGTAGGGGGAAGCATCAGATCAATGAGTGCATAATTTTAGTATTGACCATACCTTGAAATTGAAATGAATACTTAAAAAAGTAAACAATCAACAGAAATCTAGAGACTATTTACAAACAATTTCCTGGTGACCCAGCACAGTGGACTGTCCTAAATCAAAACCATCAGGCTCTTGCCAAAAACAAATGAATACCTCATGTAGCTTACTGGCAATATCAAAAAAAGCTGTCATAGGGGAAAATGGCATCATTTTTAGAAATGGAAATATTTCCCACTTAAGAAGAACAAAGTTTCTTAAAAACTGTGATAGAACATGTACAAACTAGATTTAATTGACAAACTTCATTAAGAAATCATTGGTGATCCATCCAAGACTTCCAAAGCAACTCAAAGGTAAAGTTAGGAGCTGTTGGCCAAAAATATGTAACCTGTCTTTACAAATGGCCACTGTGTCAGAAGACTGGTGTATAGCCAATGTGACACACATTCATAAGTGGGGTTCCAAGAAAGATCCCAGGGATTACATACCCAGGAACCTCATTTCTATGCCAGGGAATCTGGTGGAATTTATTATTAAAAGATTGAGTTCACTGATCAATTAACCCAATATAACCTAATGAGGAAATGTACCATCTTTTCTGAAAGGTCAATCAAGCTCCACTAATCAACTGAAGCTGTTTTAGAGGGGAAGAACATGTGGGAAATGGAACCAGTAGACATAATTTATTTAGACTTCCAAAAGAAATCCTTTGATCATATTTCACACCAAAGACTATTTTTAAAAAATGAGTCAACGTGGGAATGAAGGAAATGTTTTGTTATTGTAACAACAACAAAAATAATAACGACAACAAACATTGGAATAGTACTTTGAGGTTTATAAAGTGCTTCCTTCCCAATGTTTAAACTTTTCAGGTTGACTTCAAGGACAGCAACTATTCCCTGCCACAAAACTTCTCTGTGGTGTCCTGTTAGAGCCAGGGAAGTGGACTGGATGTACCTTAACTCTGACTCTAGATGGGATTTCTTACATTCCTTTTGTTCTGAATTTCCAGTGGGGATACAGACTCTAACACTCAATGTATTGTGACTCAGTAACAGTTATTACTATTATTTTTAATGAGATCTTGGAATACAGCTGCTTTCGCTCCTCTCTGTGGGCACATCAATTTACTATCTTAGAGCAGCCTCTGCAGCTCTTCACGGCCCTCTCTGCCAATGCCTGGGTGCAGAATTTGACAACCCCAAGGAAGTGTAGGAGTACCCTTAGAGACCCAGAAATTTCAGAGGAACTAAGAAAACATCAAGGTTTCTATCCCATCTGTTGCCTAGGGAATGTGAAAATTTTTCTCTCTCCAAGTTTATTCAACTGAAGCCTAACTCTTGAAATGATGCCCACTGAAAGAAGATCCTTCAAAATGCTTCTCTTGTGATATAGGCCAATTATTTCTAGACCATTATTCCTTTGGGGGCACTTTTGTAGGAGGGAATAGTAGCAGGAAAGTGCCACAATATCCTACAACTTCTGGCCTGGCATCATCAGAATATAGCATCTTAAAGTTGGGGGAACCTGAACAGAAATCCCCTCTATAATATACCCAATAGAAAGTTATTTATCCTAAATCTAAAGAATTCCAGTGGCAGGGAACTCAGTCCTGAGACACTGTATTCTACTTTCAGGTGGTTCTAATCATTATAAATGCTGGAGCAATTTTTTATATCCAGCTAAAATTTGTCTCTCAGCACCCCCACTATTTCTAATTCTACTTTCTGGGGCCAAGGAAAAGAAAGGTAATCTTTTTTCCCCTATGCTAGCCCTTCAAACACTTGAAGACAAATATGTCTCTGCCCCCTCATTATCCACTAAATCTCTTCTTCTCTGAGATAAAATATCCCTAATTCTTCAACCAGGCCTTAAATGTATAAGCCTCTTTACCATCCTGGTCATTCATGCTCCCCTGAGGGTGTGTGCTGCACCTTGTAAATGTCCTTCTTAAACTGGGAGAGAATAAAGTGAAATAACTTCCCTCATTCTGTATACTCTGGTCCATTAATGAATCCTAAAAAATCACTTAATTTTTTGTCTGCTACACCATACTATTGACTCATATTGACCTTGTAAGCTATTAAAGCCCCCAAGTTCCTTCTCATATAAGCTGCTGTCTAGTCACATCTTCCCCATTCTTTACTTGTGCAGATGTATTTTTTTTTTAATCCAAGGCTAGAACCTCTTGTTTATTATCACATTATTAAATTTCACCTTATTAGATTTGTCTCATTATTTGAACCTTTGCAAGATCTTTTCTATCTTCATTGTGCAGTCCAAATGTATTAGCTATGCTTTCTGTATTCATATCCTCTGCAGACTTGATAACCATGCCATTGGCGCCTTCATGTCAGTGATTGCTTAATGATGTTGACCAATACAGAACCAAGGACAGAGTTTTGTAACCCTCACTAGAAATCTCCCTCCAAGTTAATACTAATACGTTAATCACTTAAATGGGCAGTTCCCTCACTGTTTGACGACTTTATGGCTACTGAAGTGTTTTTGTTAACTGCCTGCCTTATGCCTGCTAGACTTTGAACCACTTCTGTTGGCTTCCTATTACCTCTAGGATCAAAGGTACAAATCTCAGTTTGTCTTCTAGCCCTTCATAACCTGTCCCCCTCCTACCATTACAGTCTTCTTACACATTACTCCCCTTCAAAGACTCTAACATTCAGTGACACCAGCCTCCTTGTTCTTCTCATCAGACACTCCCATCTCCCATGACCATGAATTTTCACTATTTACCCCCCATGCCTGGAATTCTCTCCCTCCTCCTCTCCATGTCTTGGCTTCTCAGCTTCTTTCAAGTCTCAGCTAAAATCCCACTTTCTTTAAGAAGTCTGTCACAATGCCTTTTAGGGCTAATGCCTTCCCTACTTTATTATTTCCATTTTATCCTGTATGTATCTTGTTAGTACATAGCTGTTTATATGTTAACTCTCCACTGTTGAACAAGGGGCTCCTTGAGGTGAGAATATTTTTTTGCCTTTTTTTGTATTCCAGACACTGATTTGACTTAACTTGACTTAAGCATTTGTTAAAATACCAGATACTGTACTAGGCCCTAGTACTACAAAGGAAAAGCTGAAAGTGTACTACTCTGATGCTTCATTATGGCAAGAAGGTGGCCTTGGGTCCCTAAAGGTTATGCCAACAGAGTCATAGGACCTCTGGTATGTCTTAGGAAATGAAAAAGTCTTTGAAAATGGACAAGGACAGATATTGTGTGTCTTATGTTTGAAGATGCAGCTAGGTTCAGAGATACTCATCATCAGAAGGGTAGACATCAAGTGATCGATGTTTTTGTCATCAGCTACTCACAAACATTACCTTCTAAGACATGGAGGGAGTATAATTTTCAGAAGTGGAGAGACTACTACATTGATAAAAATCGGATTCCTAACGTATGTTTTTCCTCAGAGATGATAGGGTGGTAATATGGGAGAAGTATTGGGTTATATCCTGACTGTGGGCAGTCACTGTACCTGTGTGAGCCTCAGTTTCCTTATCTGTAAAATAGAGATAATTATATTTGTTTTAACAACCAAAACTGATCAAAACTGGATATTATAAAATTATCATCAGCACATATAACCCAGAGGAAGAGATAAGAGAATAAATTCATCTCTTTCCCTTCTTTGTAGGGATTAGGGGAACTGTGGTTATGAGACACTACATATGGCATATAATTATTTAGTTGACATGCTGGTTACTTTTACTGAATTTTTAAAATTCTTCATTATAAGAAATTGCTCTACGGAAAGGGGACGCGGGAAGGAAATATTGAGTAATATAGGTTATTTCAAAACAAAAGATATCAATATTTTCAAAGACAATAATACTTGTTCTGTCTACCTTGCAAGCTTGTAATAATTAAAATGAATGGAGTGCAGCCATCAACAAAGAAAAAATTTCAAGATTCTTTCTCATGATACAGAATTTTCCTGGTATACTTGCTTGGATACTAACCAAAATAACGTGCCCCCCTCCCCTTTTTCCAATCTTGGCTCCCTGCTCTAAGTAGGAAACAAAAAAAAAATGATAGGGAATGGAGTTCAAGAAAAGGATACAAAGATGGAGTTACTCAGAACTGATTGTAATATGGAAAGAAAAAGCAATGTGGAACTTTTGAAGAGTCAGGGGAAAATTTGCCATTAACTAAGGAGCTTAACCTCTCTGGTCATTACTTCTCTAATTTCTAAAATCAGTTAGATTAGATCACTTCGAAGGTCTCCTCCAGATCCAAGAATCATTGTCCTGTGCTAAAAGATCCTCAAGGGAATCTGGGACCTCATTGATAAAGGCACTGCCTCCTGTCAGTGTTATACTTGCTAGCCATCCTATGCAACCTCCCATGGTTCTCCACAGGGGATCTTTAATATCTATGTGGCCCTATTCTACAGATGACGAAAATAAGGCTCACAGAGGTTAAAGAGCTTGTCCATGGCCCCATAGCAGTTAAGAAGCAGAGCAAGGACTTGAACTCGTCTTCCATTTTTTGAATGCTTGTCCCACCACACACATCTGTAATGCTTCCCCCCCCAAAAAAGCAAAAACATATTCCTTTAAGGAAATGATGGCAGATATTCACACATCCTATACCAGATCCTGGAGCAGACAGTTCACATAAGGCTCTTTTGTAGCCACAAAGTCATCCCAGAGTAGGAGGGATGCATTATAGGTATTTCCACAAGCACTTCCAATTATTCCAATCTGTCCTTCTGTCCCCCTCCCCTGTCAGAGTATAAGTAACAAGGGAAAGGGACTTAAATTACACAGGAATGAAACCTCAGCAGCTATTAATATCTTACATTTCTGCTGTGTCTTTCATTGCAAAGTGCTTCTCAGACAGCCTAGCTTAGCAGCTTTGATTCCTAGAAGACAGGGTACAATGCAGGGCCGTTATTGGCTATGCTCAAAAAAAACAATGAATTGATAGTGATGGTGATGGTAATGATGCACAGCTTCCCCCTCCCCTTGCCACAGGCACATAGAGGACTTATAGGCACATTACTTTAGGCCCAGCTAAAATGAAATACTGTCTAGAGTCTAGGGGGGTGGGTAAGTTGGAAAGGGAAGGACACAAGAAGGAGCAGTCATCTACCAACAGCCACAAAGCAACGCCACATCTGGTTTAGGATGGAAATTAAAAAGTAAAACAACCCAAATGGAACCACAACAATGGGGACCTAATAGGCATAAAAGACAATTGACTTCATAGTAGACTGAGTGCCAGGGCATCAGGGGTGTCAACAACTTAATATTTCTAGAGAAAGACTGGGACGGTGGCTAAAATGCTAGCCTTGTAGTCAGGAGCACTCAGCTCTGAATCTTATCTCAGGCATTTACTACCTATGTGACACTAAGAAAGTCCATTAACTGATCTAGGCCTCGGTTTCCTCATCTGTAAAATGGGTATCACTACCTACCCCCACAGAGTTGTGAGATTCAAAAGGATAATGTATAGAAAGTAAGGGTTTTGTTTTGGGGAGGTCAGAGGGAGAGAAAATAAAATATTGTTAATGAAAAATTAATTTTAATTAAAAGATAAGGTATGTAAAGTACTTATAAACCATAACACTCTATACAAATGCCATTCATTGTCATAATTACATTAACCATGAAGGGTGAGGGTGCTGTGTCAAGTACTTCAGAAAATGATGCCATTAATTAAATGATGGTGGTGATGATGAAGACAAGAAAAAGACCACCAGCAGCTGACATTCACATAGAATTTGAAGGCTGGCTAAGCCATTTGCAGACATTATTTCATTTGATCCTCACAAGAAACCTGGGAAGTTGATGCCACAGCCATTGGAATGTCCATTTTATAGATGAGGAAAACTGAAACTCAGAGAGTTTAAACCACCTAGCCTATAGCCACACAGATACCAAGTTTCAGAACCAGGATCCAAACCAGTCTAGGTGTGCCATGAGGTTCAACACTCTTTCTACTTTATGTACCTCAATGGCTTTTATGCCAAATAAGTTCTGTTTCAGGAATGAATTCAATGGATTTTGTTGTTTTATGGATGTAGAAACTAAAAGTAAGAGAAATAGATTTACCTGGCCAAGGCCACATAGCTAGTTGGATGGCAGCTATGTCTTCCCACTTCTAGTTTACTACTGTTTCCCTTATTCCATACTCTTTCTCTTCCTAGTTTTGCCTAGAGTTAGAACAGAGTCAAGGAGTAGTATCGCAAACTAAGGGGACACAAGGGCACATTTAAATGAGGAATACTTTTATTCTGGGGATGTCTTATCAAAATTCTCCTCTGAGAGACAATGATCCATGGAAACCAAACTCCTTATATAACACCAAGCAACAAAAAAGTGAAAGTCACCAAGTCATAGAGGAAGCATGCTACAAGGAAGAAACTAGAAGGAAGAAACTAAATTAAACTTGGCTCTCACCTATCCAGGAGTCCAAAAAAAAGCTGAATCATAAGTATGTTCCTAAATATGAATAAACTTCTCAAAGCTGTAAAGCTTGTCACATTGCTCTAGTACAGTGGCCTGGTAATAGAATGTCAAGAGATTCATTTAATCTACTCTCTCTCCCTGCTAAGATCTGTAAAGATCACTGGACTGAGACACAGGAAGCCTGGGTTCTGGCAGTCCCAGCACTTAGAAGAACGCCTGGCATATAGTTAGCATTTAATACATGCTTGCTGAGTGACTGCCAATTGCCCATGTGACCTCAGGCAAGTCACTTAACCCCTCTGAGTTTCAGCATCTTCAACTTTAAAATGAGAGCACAGGATGAGGTGATCTTTAAGGTCCCTCCCTGCTCTAATATTCTATGATTCCATAAGGTATAAAGGATCAAAAGGTATTTGGCTCCATTTACTGACTTTAAATCCCAACCTCTAACGACTGAAAGTTTTCAGAGGCAGTAACATCAGGATAAATAGCTACACAGCCTCTGACCTAGCATTTCACCATATAAAAAAATGCTGCAATTCTGTTGGTTCACTCTGTATTATTCATAAAGTCCATATCAATTACTGAAATATTATCTTTACTGCTACAGAGAAATGGAGTAAATAAGACAAACCTTCTTGAGCTTACTTCCCTCCTCCACTTCTGCCGCAGGCTTCATTTCCATTAGCTGCAGCTCATATATCCCAGACTTCATAGATCAGTCACCTTCTTTGACCCAGAAGGGAAGCCAAATAAGACCAAAGCAGAGGGAGCTTCATTCTCCCTTTAGCTGGAGGGCTGCTAATTTTCTACCCTTGCTATCCTTTTCTCCTCCTGCATGCCAGTCCTAGAAGACAATGCCCTTTTTTTCTCAGGTCAGCTGAAAGGAAATTCCCATGGCAAAACCTCCATGAATGATCAACCTCCAAATGTCCCCAAACACAGAAAGGCAAAAACTACAGGACCTATCACCACCTATACTTTACTCTTGTCTTTCCTTCCTTCATTGCCTCAATTTGAAAATTAATATTTTACATTACCTATTCCTTTTTTGCTCACTATTCACTACCTCCTCATTCCTGAGAACTGATTACTATGTCCATGATACTACTGAAATTCTTCTCTTGGAAATCACCAGTATCTTCCTTCTGCTAAATTAAATGACCTGCATCTTGTCCTTATTCTTACCTCTCTGCTACATTTGGTTTTACTGATTCCCTCTTGCTTGACTTGCTTTCATCCTCCTTCTCTCCTCTTTCTCTTCTTCTCCTGGTTTCTCTCATAACAGAGTTGGCATGCACTGTATTTGAATTTTGAGTCTGAAGACCTAAGTTCAAATCATAGATCTTTTACATTGTACCTGTCTGACTTGAGCCAATTAACCTTATTTATAAAATGAGGTCATTGATGATCTCCAAATTCTCCTCCAATTCTATATCCTATAACCTCCATATCACCTCTCTAGTCCTCAGTTTACTCATCTGGAATAAGAAGAGGAAATTATATTTGCATGATCTCTTTCAAAGGGATGTAATAAGAAAAACTTCATAAATGGGAGCTTCTATAATGAATCATACAATTATACTATAGTAACCTGTCTCCAATAGACCCCTAGTCTGTCTCCTTCAGTGTCATTTCTTCCATCTCTTAACCCGTTGAAAGAGGAAAGAACACTAACCATTGAGTCAAAGGACCACCACCCTACTTTTGATGCTTACTACCAGTGTGGTTTTGGGCCTGCTTCCCTGGGCCTCAATTCCCTCATCTGTAAAATGACAGGGTTAGACTAGATGGTCTCCAGAGTTGCTACCATATTTAGAGCTAATATGTATTTTCCAAGGCTAAGTTTTGGATAGTTTGCTTTTAAGGCTTTATGCTCCTTCAATTTCTGACTAAGGGAGGGAAGGCCTAGCAGATGGGAATCACATGAAGCTGTGTTTTCTTCTTAAAGGACTGTTTTGTGTATATTCTTTCTAAAACATTAGCATGGTTTTGATTATGAAATGCTTGCAGATTGGTTTCTACATATTTAAGGTAACATGTTCCCACATTATTATATAGTGGCTGTGTAATAAAGAAAAGCATTAGACTTGGAATCAAAGATGTACATTCAAGTTCTGGTGACAGAGAAAATTTCTCTCCAGCCTCTTCATTTTACTAATGAGGAAATTCAGCTTTAAATTGGCTTGCTCAAGGTCACAAGGTATTAAAAAGCAAAAGTGGCTAAATGTATGACACTATAGTAAGAAGGGAAACAGAAAACAAATATATACCTTTCTTTCATTAAATACCTCCAATAAGAGTGTGCTTTATACCCAAGCAACATAGCGAACTAACACAAATACATAAAAACAAAGGCCATTCCCAAATGGATAAGTGGTGAAAAGATATGAACAAACAGTTATTATCAGCTACTAGAAGGAGGTGGAGGAGGAAGAGTACTGCCCTACTAATATTCCTATAAAAGATTGTTCCAAGTCACTAGTAATAGGAGAAATACAAATCCAAACAATACTGAGGTCTTGCTGAACATTCATCAATATGTCAAAAATGGCAAAAAATAGGATTGGTCGATGTTGGAGGGGCTCCAAAAAAACCACACTAATACAACGTTTGTGGAGCTGGGAATTTGGAACAACCACTTTGGAAAGCATTTTGAAACTATTGTAAGAAAATTTCTAAATTTTAAATTCTCTTTGACTCAGAGATCCCAAAACTAGGTATATAACCCAAAGAGATTAATGATTTTTTTAAAGTCCAATGTACACAAAAATACTTGCAACAATACTATTTGTCGTAGTAAAGAAACGAAAATAAAATAGGTGTTTGTCAGTTGTGAAATAACTAAATAAACTGTCTATGTGAATGTAATACAGTGCCACTGTGCTGTAAGAGATAACCACGTATTCAGAGAAGCACAGGAAATCATATGAAATGACGCGAAAGGAAGTAAACAAAACTAGGACATACGTGTGTGTGTGTGTGTGTGTGTGTGTATGTACAGACTATTATATAACATATACATGACTACAGCAATGTAAATAGAAGAAACAAGTAAAACAGAATACTATGAAAGTATTATTACTTTGTTCCCAAAGATATAAAATTTACCTCCCTCAATTCTTTATAAAGGTGAGGGACTGTGGTCATGGTGCGCCGTATATAATGTTGTAATTGACTGATATTTTTGGTTAGTTTTCTAAACTGTTTTCCTTTTTGGGAGGTCCCCCCTCACTCGTTTTTAGTCTTTGTTATAGAACATGCATGGTTCTTTGGAAGTAACTCAGTTAAAATCAATAAGCATTTATGAAGTGCCTACTAAGTGCTGAGTCAGAGGGATATATTGAGAAATGAAAGTGACAAAAAATAGGTAACAATAATTTATTTTTAAGGCCTAGGTGGAATTTGAACTCACTTTTTCTGATCATAAATCTCATGCTCTTCCTACCATGTCACATTTTCTCTTTCTCCTAAAGCTAATTTCCTTGCCCTTCATTGTGCCTGAATCAGTAGGGTTGCTCTTGCCTACCGTCTCTTATCAATGGTGCAGATGCCATACACTAACTGCGTCTAATAATCTAAGCATACATCTACTACAAAGATCTAGTTAAGAAATGGAAAGAACTGTTATCATGATCACAGTACTACAAATCTCATGGATGCAAAAGTTAAAATAACAGGCGTTCTTATCTTATTTGAGCAAGTTTGAAAATGGGCAGCATGACTTGATGTTGGACTGCCTCGGAAAACCTAGTGTCTTAGGCTATTTATTCCAGGAATGCTTGGGATTCTGCCAAGCTCATCTTCCTAAAACATGCTAGTAAGGTCCTTGCAGCTTCTGACCTTTCTTTTATGACCTATTCTCCTCTTCTTACATCTGATGAGGGTGATGGGAAACAGGCAATGGGTTCTTGTCTAAATATATTGACAGGAAAACAAGAGAGAAAAAGAGAGAGAGAGAGAGAGAGAGAGAGAGAGAGAGAGAGAGAGAGAGAGAGAGAGAAAGAGAGAGAGAGAAAGAAGGAAGGAGGAACGAAGGAAAGAAAGAAAGAAAAAGAAAGAAAGAAAGAGGAAAAGAAGGAAAGAAAGAAAGAAAGAAAAGAAAGAAAGAAGGAAAGAAAGAAAGAAAGAAGGAAAGAACGAAAGAAGGAAAGAAAGAAGGAAAGAAAGAAAGAAAGAAGGAAAGAAAGAAAGAACGAAAGAAGGAAAGAACAAAAGAAGGAAAGAAAGAAAGAAAGAAGAAAATTGAGAAACATCTGTCTTTGTTTGGGCAAAACTTCATTCTTTAAAAGATTATGAAGATAATAAAAGGAGCTGCAGCAGAAGCAGCAGAAACTGCTGATAGTGACAGCTCAGAAAATGAGACTGATTAGGCCGAATTTCATGTGGCAAATGTTGTATTCAATGAGTTTAATGTTTTCCCTCTTTTGTCATTCTCTGTTCCTTTTCTAGCTTTGTGGGACACTGTGGTGGTTACCAAATCCAGGAAGCACAAGAATTTTCTTTGCTTTACCACAATATTGATATTCTCTTCTATTGTCGGTCTCTGTCTTGAATCTCAGAAACCAGTAAAAACTAAGAGATGCCAGATTCCTTAAAGTTTGGCAGCTCCTAGCTACATTTATAACAACAACAAAAAAAAATAAAGACATTTAAATGCAAACTCAATTAGTAAATTTGTAATCACTGTCTGAATAATCTGTAGCTTTAAATTTAATATGCCAACATGATAATTTAACAAGCAAGCCAAGTTATGTATAAAATATACTTGCTTTGCTCAGCTGAAAAATTATGTAAGATCTGCAAAAGGACTCCAAAATAATACTATATTTCAATTTTCTTTCAAATTCCCATCATTTTCCTAGGGAGAGTGGGAAAATTTGGAGTCTTCTCCTGGCTCCTTCTAGCTCCTGGATATTTCCATTTCTTTTGTTCCACCATCACCTCAGATTTGACATGTGAAAGATAAAAGTGGCATCTCCCCTGCCAAAGTGACTTCTCCCAACTTTGTGATTTCTATCTATTCATAGCAACTGTGTCTTAAAATCTTGGAGTCATTTTTGTCTCATCCTTTTTAAAATTTCTTATATCTAGAATTCATTGGGTGGGTCAGTTCTTCCTTCGTGATGTTTTTGTTCCCATTGTCACCATTCTAGTCCATGCACTCATCATCTCACATCTTGATTACTGTAAAAGCTTCCTATCTCTTCTCCTGACACCAGATTCTACTCAATCCAATCAACCAACAAGTATTTATTGAACACTTATTAGGTACTGAGCAATCTGTCTTTTTATACTCATCACAGAAAAATCTTTAAAAGTCTTTCTTTCACCACATCACTCCTCCCTTCAAAAATCTGCAAGGGCTCCCTATTGTCCACACGTAAAACTGAAACCCCTTTCAAGGTCCTTCCACCACTAGGCTCCATTCAACCTGTCTGAGTTTTCCACCACCCTCAAAAAAACTATCAGACCAATTTCCTCTCTCCCCCCACACACTTAGCACAGACTTGCTTCTGCTCATCTTCCTTTGCTGCCTACATAAATCCTACTCATTCTACAAATCCCAGCTCTTGGAATACCTCTACCATGAAGCTTAGAGATCCAGAGAAAGTATCCCCCCCACCTCCATCATTAAGATGAGAATCAGGGCATTTCTGAGAGCAGTGGAATAAAAGTTGGCCCTTTTCCAAATTACTGCCCTTCCCCTCCTCCCACATGAAAACTTACTGTGAGTCACCTTCCAAAGACTAAAGGAAAAGCCTCGTCTTAGTCCAACTTCAGAACAAGGCCAAATTCCATTGCCTGTCCCTTGTTCTCACTGCTCACTACAGAGCATGGCCTGTCCCCGGGGCCCTTTGTTCAATAACTCACATCATTTACATTCCAACAATGTAAAATGACTGATACTTTTAATACAAGGGACCTGTCATTTATTTATTAGCTGGGGACATGTGCTGCAGCCAGGAAGGATGCATTATAAATCAACTCCATTCGCAGCCATTAAAAATTAATCCAATTCATAATGTAGAACGTCAGTAATTTCTTTATTAGATCAGAATGTAATTTTTTTTCTTCCAGGTTTTGCTTTTATGCCCTTGCTTTACTGAAGATCTTGTTTAGTGTAATCCCCCAGGGAAACAGGGACATGGGCTTCCAGACAAAGGTGAAACAAGGCGAAAGAGGCTAAGACAGGAGGAGGTTAATGACTCTCTCTTTGGAGATGCAGTCTCACTGTAACTTTCCATTATGCCCCTTGAAGCCTCACTTACTATAGTCATCACTTGTCTCTGAAGGGTCCCATGCCCAAAATGGAAGGTACTTTAGGTCCCAAGAAAGACCACTGTGGCATGGCTCAAGAATGCTTCTGAAACATTGGTCAATGTCTGCTCCGTGAAACAGGATTCTGAATTAGTTCTTCATTTCTTTCTTCTTCAGATTCCATGGTGCTACTCATGGGTTCGTTCCCTCATTCAACAGGCATTTATCAAATGCACACTATGTGCCTGTGCTAATAGCATAGGAGAATATAAAGACAAAAATTGAACAGCTCCAGGTCCCCCAAAACTCACATTCTATCGTCAGAGGAGGAAGATTCTGTATAGAAATACCAGTTGAGCCTGTTTGTTCATTAGTATTGGGAATCCCTAGGAAAGGAAGCTATCTGTACCAAAGCAGACCAGTACTTTCTCTGTAAATATAGATTTAGAGAGTTGCTTGGAGCAATGAGAGGCTAAGTGACTTGCCCAGGCTCACATAGCCATTATATGTTAGAAGCAAGATGTGAAGCTAAGTTTTCTCTATCTACCATGCCATGAAGCCTTTCAAACATGCACACAGAAAATCCAACACAAAATATATACCATACAAAGTAATTTTGTAGGTAAGGGCACTTGCAAATGAGGAGGCTGAATAGATTTCCTCTGGGAAGTAGAATTCAACTGATCTTTGAAGGAAGCTTGGGACTTTAATAGTGAAGTGAGGAAAGAAGGCATCCCAAGCATGGACAAAGGCACAAAGGTGAAAGGTGGGAGAGGAACAACAGGCACATCATTTGGACTGTAAGGTAGAGTAAGTCAGTCAGTCAATATTTATTAATCCCTTTACTAGAGCCAGGCACTGTGCTAATTATGCCGAGAAGAGCAATGTGCAGTACGTCTTGAAAGATATCTATGGGAACAGAGTGCAAAGGCCTTTTCAAAGTCAAACAAAGGAGTTTGTATTCTTGTCCTGCATTCACTACCACTTCTTGGACTGAGGAGTGACATGATTGTGCCTGTCCTTTTGAAATATCAATTAGGCAGCTGTGTGGAGGAGAAATTGGAAAGGGGAGAGAGTGGAGGCTGGGAGCCCAATCAGGAGAGTAATGCAAAAATCCAGGTGAGAGATGATGAAGGCCTGAACTAGGGTGATAGATCTATGAGTTGGGGAAAGATATGCTATGGGGGCAGAATCATCCAGACTTGGAAATTGATTTTATACGCTAGAGAGGGAAGAGTTGAGAATAGTTCTGAGGTCGCAGACATAGGTGGCTGGAAAGATGACAGTGCCCTCAAACAAAATAATGAAGTTAGGCAAAGGGGAAGTTTGTGTGAGAATACTGTGTGTCCCAAAAATTTTCGTGCAGTTTTAAGCTATTAAAGCTTCTTTAATACTATACTAAATAATACATAGTTATTAAATATACTGTACAAATAATACACTGTACAATCCAGGGAAAGAACTATGAAGTCTGAATGCAGATTGAAGCATACTATTTTCTTTCTTTTTGTTGCTGTTTTTTTCTCTCTCATGGCTTTTTCCTTTTGTTACAATTCTTCTTTCACAATGTGACTAATATGGAAATATGTTTAATATGATTATACATGTATAACTCATATCAGATCGCTTACTGTCTTGGGGAGGGGCAAGGGAAAAGAAAAAATTTGGAACTCAAAATCTTAAAAAAGTGAATGCTAAAAACTATCTTTACAGATAATTAGTAAAAATAGAGGGGCGGAGCCAAGATGGCAGCCTAGGAGCAGCAATATATCGCAGCTCTCACATAGCCACCCCAAAATACCCATAAAATATGACTCTAAACTAATCCTAGAACTCCAAAATGCACACAAATATACTTTCCACTAAAGTCAGCTCAGCTATGAGGAACCATATCAGCACTGCGAACTGAAACCAGCCTGGCCTGAAGCCTTGGCTGAGCCCCAGGGGTGGCCAGAGGAGAGGAGCAGTGAGCGGATTAGCGGCAGCTGCAGCATTCAGAACTAGGTCAGTGGAGTTTGCGAAGGTCTTGGAAGAAAAGCAGTCCTGCCAAAAAGCCTCCAGGGAAGGAAAGCGAAAGGCAGAGGTTCTGCACCCGCCTCCACATTGCAGCTTCCCCGCCCTCGGCCTGCAGACAGCAGGGGGACTAAGTGATCGTTCAGAGGTCAAGTGCTCTTGTGTTGAGCGGCCTGGATCCAGATCGTGGTCTTGGGCTTTTGGTGCTGAGAGTCCTCATTATCCAGTGAGCCAGAAGTAAGTAGGAAAGGGACCCAGCACCTTCCTGAGAGCTACGGCAGCTGGGAGGACCCCAGCAATTTGGGACAGAGCTTTCCCTTTTGGAAGCAGAGCCCCAAAGAGATTTAAAAAAAAAATCACGGACTGACCAACCATGAGTAAGAATAAGCATAAGAAGCAAAGTAGGAACAGCAACCAAACCCTAGATTCCTTCTTTGGGGAAAAGAAAGATCATGGCAAAGAGAGGGAGGAGGAGAGTGCAGCCAGAGCGCCCCCAC
>CM053582.1:478743060-478783214 GCA_028627135.1 Pseudochirops cupreus
ATACTCAAACTTCCACTCATGGGGCAACTCAATACTTAATCATTAACAAGAAACAATAGAATACTCAAACTTCCACTCATGGGGCAACCATTAACTTACTCAGTCACTAATCTAGATTCCCTGCTAGTACAGTCATTAGAAAAACCACACAAACCCTCCACCCCTCGGTGTCCAGAAAACCTCAATTTCATCCAAGGGGAGGCCTTTACTTCATCTTGACTCTGGGTGTTCTCTCTGATTCCCTGGATCCCCTTTCAAGGTCCCAGCTCCCTTTGAATCTCCTTCTTCCACATCAACAGGGGAGTTCATGCCTTCTCAACAGTGGGACAGAGTTTGCACCTTCCACACTTAGCCCCAAGGTACTAAGTGCTAAGTATCTTGCTAAACTGATTACTATTACACATACTTTGTATGTAGACCTATAGATACATCCAAGTATCTGTGAATAAGGGTAGCAAGAAAAAAAATAGGTCGTATTTAGAAGAATGATAGAAACCAAGCATAAACATTGTTAAGTACATATATAGACATGTAAGCAATGGATATGTTGGTTATTTTCTATACAAGTGTACAAAAACACGCAAAGAGTTTAGTGTGTGTCACTAAGTGGCTGTGTGACATATAATGAATCACTTAATATCTGCGGCACTCAGTCTCCTAAAATGGGGATGATAATACTTGGCTTAGATAATGCTTACTTGTGTAAAACTTGAATTAAATGACCTCTACAGTACCTTTCAGCTCTAAGTCTTCTAGGATTCTAACTATAGCTTGGTCCAATAGCAGATGAGTCTGGGTGCCTGCTGACACTGCTATTTTTAACTGAGGAGTATGTGCCAAAACAGGAGAAAATAAAAACTAGGTATCTGGTCCCATGATCCATCAACCAAAAAAAGAAATTGCTTGGGGTCTTCTTCATCAACCATACTGACCATTCCCTGTCAACTAACATATTGCTGCCCAGGCTCCTTAAAAATATTTTAGAGCCTCTGGATCAACAACATTAAAAGCCATCTCTTGAAGCTGGGGAAAAGAGGCAGTTTTGCATAAGTCTTCTTTTCTTCACATAAATTCCCCAGTGAGCTATAGATGATGATTTCTTTTGTAAACTCAAGTTAGTTTCCCGTAGCAAACAGATCCACGGCAGGGCTCGTGACTAACTAAATAATGTTCTAACAATGTACTTTCTAATGAAATTGGATTTCATAAAAACAGGGGTCCAGCTCATTGGCTCAACAATATCCCTTCCTGGACCCACTGAGAGTTGTGTATGCTACAACACCACCTTGGAAAAAAAGTGGCATGACAGAAAAAAAGAGCAAGCTGCTAAATAGCTGTATAACCTTGGGCATGTCTCTTAACCTCTCTCAGTTTCCATTTCTTCCAATTTAAAAAGAAAAGATTAGAATACATGACCTCTACAAGCTCTTCAAGTACCAATACTTCCATGGACCTAAAAAAAGCAGGGTAAGAAAATCTGGGTAATAGTCTTAGCTCTGCTGATGACTAGAGGAGCAAGTTACTTCCTATTTGGGGAGTCTATTTTCTCATTTGCTAAATGCAGAAAGTGGACAATTCCAGCTTTCAAAGTCTATGCTGCTAAATGAACCACCACCACCACCACTATCATCTCCACTGCCCAATTGGGTTGAGAAAGCAAACATCTATGTAAATAGATCAGAGAAAGGGAACAATAGGTGAGAGAGAGTCATTGCATAGATGTTTGTTACTGTGGTGTGAGGGACAGCTAGGTGGTGAAGTGGATAGAGTGCCCAGACGTTTATTAGCTGTATGACCCTAGACAAGTCACTTAATCCTGAAATTTACTTGGTTTCCTTATCTGTAAAATGAGCTGGAGAAGGCAAAGGCAAACCACTCCAGTATTTCTGCCAAGAAAACCCCAAATGGGGTATGAAGAGAGAGACTTGACTGAAAAATGACTGAACAACAACAGTAGAGTGTAAGTTTTTGAGCAGAAGTCATGTCTAGTTTATCCTTGTAGCTCCCTCAGAGCATAGCACAGTATTTTGAACACATCAAACACATAAAACATACTTGCTGAACAGAACTGAATTCTAGAGCAAGGGAGGGAATTTCTAACTTACATTCAAAGACTTTGTGCCTTGGATTTCACTTCACATCCTGGCCATCCACTCCCCAAACACCTTGTCAGTTGAGCCAGAAACTGTGCCATAGAGGACTTAACCCTTCCTTCTCCAGAACTACTGTCCTGGGGCCTTACTATCCTGATTGGCAGTTCACTGACATTGGCCACTACATCTAGGCCCGACTTCAGACATGTTTTACTTTACTCCCTGGCCATCTTTTCAAAAATAGCTTTGCCATTCCACAGAAACCATCTACCCACCCTCCCACCCCCAGTCTAGTCAAGTCAACACACATTAAGCACCTATTATATATCACACACTGTGTTAAGTGTTAGGGACAGAGATCGGGGGGAAAATCTGTCTGTACTCTCAAGTAGCAGAATCTAGTGGGAGAGATGATGTGCAAACAACTATATTGGCAGTTAGGTGATGCAACAGATTGAGCAGAGCCTGGAGTCATGAAAACCTAAGTCAAATCCAGCTTCAGACAATTCCTAGCTGTGTAACCCTGTGTGACCCTGCGTTCACCCTATTTGCCTCAGTTTCCTCATCTATGTTATGAACTGGAGAAAGACATGGCAAACCACTCCAGTATCTTTGCCAAGAAAACCCCAAATTGGGTAATGAAGAATCAGATTCAGTTGAAGAAATTGAATGATAACAAATATTTAAATAAAGAAATATGTGTGTATACATGTACATACAAAAAAAAATTAGAGATAATCTCCTCTGAGCACTGAGATTAAGGAGAACTGGAAAAGCCTTCTTGCAGGAAGTGGAACTTTGCCTGAGACTTGAAGGATTCCAGCAAAGCCAAATCCAGCAGCCTTTTCTTATTCTTCATTCTCTTTGAAATCTCTGAAGTATTTGACATCTTTGGCCACCCACTCCTTGAAATTCCTCCTTCCAGATATTCTGGGAGAATACAACTCCTCACCTTTCTATCTCAAAGGCTTCAGAAGAAAACTAACCACTGCACCATCACAAGGTTCAGACATAGCTGGGTATACTGCAGCATAGAAAACACACTGCTGCCCACCCAAACACACCACAGGGGCAGCTGAGGATACCTAATGTTTCTAAGAACCCCTTCGACTTCCCTAAAAACAGCTCAGTGCTTAGACTCTCAGCTTCACTCTGTGAAGAAGAGTTCCCCAACAGGTTACAGCACTTCTGAAGCCTCTTTGTCATAGTTCAGCATCTGAACTTTTCTGAGTCAGAAAAACAATTTAATTCGATCCAAATTCAGAAAGCATTTATTTCATACCTACTCTATTCTGGCACTGTACTAAACACTAGAGATGCAAATTAAGTCCCTGCCCTCGATAAAACTGAAGGCAAAAGAAATATCTTAACATAAATGATGCTGGAAAAGGGGTCCCAGGAAAGTATCCTACTTGGTATCAGGAGGTATCCACTCCCTCCAATGTTGGGACCTCTCTCCTTTTTGACCCAGTGGAGAAAAGGAAAAAAAAAACCCTCAAACTTCAGAATGTGAGGAAGCTGTGGCAAGAAGGGATCACTAGAAATGAGCTAATTCCTTCTTGATAGGACTGAACCTAAAACACACTCAGAGCATAGGACTTAGAGCTGAAAGCTTTGACAACACCTAGTCCAATCCTTCCATTCTGTAAATGAGAAACAATCTCAGCAAGAATAAACGGTTTGTCCAAGGTCACACAATTAGCAAGTAACAGGGCTGAGACTTGAAATCAGGTCGCCATAATATCTTCCACTAGACTACCATGGGGCAGCGAGGTAGCACAATGGAGAGAATGCTGGCCTGGATTTAGAAAGACTCATCTTCCTAAATTCAAATCTGATCTCAGACACTTACTAGCTGCGTAACCCTGAGTTAGTCACTTAATCCTGTTTACCTCAGTTTCTTCATCTGTAAAATGGCAAACCATTCCAGTATCTTTGCCAAGAAAACTCCAGATGGGGTCATGTAGAGTTGGACATGATTGAAACAACTGAATAACAAGATTACCATGGACATTTACTCTGTTTCTAAGTCTCTGGAATTAAGATCAAGGATTCCTTTAGTTACCTGTTTAGTGTCTCAGATCCCTTACTCCCTTCTAAGCCTAGAATGCTAGAATTTCCCAGGGATCATTGTCTCAAGCTGAAATGACAGCATCTACTGGAGGGACTGTGGCAATGATACAGGTACCCCTCTTAGGATTCCCTACGTAAACTTTCCCCTCCAAGTACATTTTTAGCCAATTACCATGTATTTACAGTGAGCATAATTATACCTAATTACTTAATTAGCATGACTGTATGCAGTTACTAACTCTGAATATGTGATTATGTCAGTGAAGCATGGAAACAAATGAGGTCATAAGAACCTACACGAAGGAAGAACATCCTGGCCCAGGGACTTAAAGGAAAGGAAATAGACTGGGGCATATTCTCCAGAAGACATTGAATCCAGCCCCTTCAAAAGACTTCACTGACATTCTTTCTAATGACAGACCATATCAGTAATTTCTAGAGTCTCAAAATGTTCAGGATGATTTGAGGGAAATAATATTTTCATAGGCCACCCTACTGGTGGTGGGAAAAAAATCCAGGAAGAAGCTAATCTAAGTGCATCAGGAACTGTGGGAAGGCAAAAATCACAACCAGTTCAAAACTCAGTATCTAGTTAGTAGCAGAAGAACTCAGAACATGACCAGAGATTCATAGATTTAGAGTTGGAAGGGACATTAAAGGGCATCGAATCTGATACCTTTATTTTACAAATCAGGAAACTGAGGCCCAGAAAACTTAAGTGATTTATCCCAAGTTATATAGGTACAAGTGGCAAACAGAAAGATTTGAACCCAACCCTCTGACTCCAAAGTCCGTCATGCCCTTTTACCTGTACCCTGTACCCAGTACCATGCTGCCTCAGACCGGGGGAATGTCTCAGAGCTTTAGTTTCACAGCACAATAGGACAACAAGACTTGATGTAATAGTTCCCAAGGTACTCCCTCCTGGAAGCTAATAACCTTCCAACAAAAAGAGAAGTAGTCAATGCATTCAAAAACCATCTCTTGAAGCTTAGGGTTCACCAAGTCTATTGACAACAGTAACTTAGTAACAGTAACCTTCTGAGTCTAAAAATAAGGAAAAATAAAAGTCCAGGAGAGGAGGGGAAAAAGATAATTGAGCCTCACCCAAACATTTGGTGCCACTAAGTGACTTCCTGTCAGTGAGAACATGGAAAGTACCCACTGGGCAAGAATGGTTACATTAAATATTCTCCTCACCACTGGTGTTGCAGCAATCTAGCTACCATGTAGCTGCCACTGCAATTTTCCTAAGGTGCAGGTCTGACAAGGTCACTCTCCCACTCAATAACCTCCAGTGACTCCCTATCACTTCTAGATACAAACTCCTCTATTTAGCATTGAAAATTCTTTATAAGCTGACTCCTTACATATTACTAATATGTTGCCCTATGAGGTAATATTGTATCTTCATTGTTTATACACACATATATACACCTACACACATGCTGTTTGCCCCATATGTATTATCTATTGCATTTGAGTGCAGATAATGTTTCTCTGGTGTCTGTGTACCAACACTTAGTCTCTACCACAGTACATTGTACCTAGAGGGCGCTTAATAAATGCTTGACTGAACTCATAAAAAACCACCTAGGGTACAAATAGCTTGTAGGTGGTCTATAAATGTAAGTTGTTATTATTATCACTACTATTACTTTGTTAGACCCAAAAGAATGAACCAGTAATGAAAAAATTTTAAGCCCATTACAGGAAGAGAAGGAGATATATCCAAGCTCCCCTGAGATCACAAACTGTAAGCAACAACCTATTCATAGGGCCACCCTGAGAACATTCACGCATTTATCTAAAGAAGATTAAAGAAGAAAATAATCTCCCAATTTACACACTGGTTACATTTTTCTCACCCTTCAGATCCAGCCAAGCTCAAATCTTCAAAGCAACAATGAAGAGCAAATGTCCTTCCTGTACCACCCACCCCATCCTTCCTATTTTCCTTCCTGAGCTTCAATTTGCCCAAATAGGGAAATCCCAGCCCAAACTCTAAGCACCAGCTTGCCAGGTCTCCATTCTTACAAATCAGGGCCTTCTGCTGGAGAGATACCCAGTTTGTGCTGCTGTGGTATCAGCAGCTGCTGTAGGGAGGGGCTACAGCATCAGAGACAAGGGAGCTGGTTTTCCATATTTCATCTATGAGTCCATTATGCTGAACTAAGTGGCTGGGAATAAACATTCGTCATTACCCCATACTAAGTGATGTTTGTTAGTATAAAGGGTGACAGAAATCTATATCATGCCAATGTACTATTAATATGGCATTAAACGTATAGACTCCTGGTTCCCCACTGTGGCTGGAAAACTGGTATTAATAATTCCTCCTTCAGAAAAGGCAGGATTCAGGGTCAGCTGAGTTTCTTGACATAGGGAGAGGCCTAGGAAAAGGAGGAAAGAGGTTCTCTCTTAGGAAATGCTGGTACTGCTCATAAAACTATTGTTATGAAGATTATCAGATCCAGAATCTTCAATCTACCCATCATCCTTTAAGGAGGTTGATGATAGAGGCCAGGAGATTTTTTTTTTTATGTGGGAGCAGGGGGTGGGGGGGAGGGAGAAGGGGGAGGGTAGAAAGTGAGTAAAAATTAAGAAAACAAAGTCATCTGCAAGAAGTGCCCTACTCAAACTTCCAGAGAGTAGCACTTCACCAAAAATGGTATTTCTGAAGGCAAAGAATGATGGAAGAAAAAAGACTAGGAACAACCATCAGAGTTGTGAAGAGTAGTCATAGCGTGGCTCTGGAATCAGTTTGTTTTTTCCTGTTAGAGTGTTAACATTCCCCTCTCCTCTAGTCCTTCTTATTGGGAGTCACTTGCTATTTCTCTTCTCTATAGCATTTCCCAGGCAGAATAGGTGGCAAAATGGCTAGAGTACCAGGTCTGGAATCAGGAAGACATGAATTAAAATCTAGCCTCAAACACTAGCTGTGTGACCTTGGACAAGTCACTTAGCCCTGTTTGCCTCGATCTCCTCATCTGGAAAATGAGCTGGAGAAGGAAATGGCAAACTACTCCAGTATCTTTGCCATAAAAATCCCAAATGAGGTCATGAAAAATCAGACATGACTGAACAACAAACAACAGCATTTCCAGAGAACACATAAAGCCTACGCAGCGCAGCGATATCCCAATAATGAGTGGCACTCAGCATTTATTCACTCATGTTTATTGAGCACCTTTTACACTCATAGTTCTGCACTATGGGCTATGGGGGATAGTCAATCCGTAAGTCAATAAGAAATTATTAAGCATTTTTCATGTACTAGACATTATCATGTTAAGTGCTAAGGACACAAAGAAAGGCAAAAATAGTTCCTGGCCTCAAGAAGTTTACATCCTACTAGTGGAAATAAAGAAAAAATAATGCACAAAGGCTGCTATCTATAAGAAGGCTACTGATTTTCTGTTTGGGAATCAAAATAAACATATATGAATAGTTAAATGACAGTAAGAGTTTAAAAAAAAAACCAAAAAGTTAAGAGATGTCGCAGAATAATATGTGATTATGTGATAAGTGATACATATAAGAGGTTTCATGAACTTCATGGGAAGGAGTAAATTGGAGAGGTCAGGAAAGTCTTCAATGAAAGAGACAGAAATATATTGAGCCTTAAAGGATAAACATGATTTGGAAAGCTAGAGAGAAATGGAGAGGATTCCCAAATTGGAGGAAAGGGAAGCAAGCAGTTAGAAATATACAACTACACTCTAGGAAAGAAGTAAGAGTAGGTGATACGAATTTTGAAATTAGCTTAATAGAGAAGAAGGCTTAAGTCACAAAAGTAGATGAGTTCTTTGATGGAGAAAGTGCCCATTGAGAAAGACTATAGCCTAACAACCGAACTTATGCACAACCCAGTTAGTGGTTTAGAAAAGAACCCATTTTTAAAAGGCAAAAATGGAAACAGAGGAAGAGGGAGTGGAGTGTGTTACATAGGCAAAGAGAGAAGAAAATGTCAAGGAGTTGGGCGACCAAAACTGTCAAACAATACAGAGATTTCAAAGAGAATGAAAACTAAGAAAAGGGTACTGCATTTGACAGTTAGGTCAACAATAGTAACTTGAGAAAGCAAATTTAGACAAATAGTAAGATTATACTAGATGACAAAGGCCCCAACGAGGAAATGGATAATGAGGAAACAGAAGCAATAAGTGCTGTCTATACACTTCAAAAGGTGGAAATTAATGGAAAGTGAAAATAAGACAAAATCTTGAAAGGGGAAGGACATCAAGAGACATTTGGTGGGCAGGGAGGATAGTAAGGCCTATGCATCTTTAAAGGAAGAAGAATAGGAACCAAAGGAGGAAAGGTTCAAGATGTTATAAAAAGGTTACTAGATAGCATAACGGATAGAGTCTTGGACCTAAAGTCAGGAAGACTTGGGTTCAAATATGACCTCAGACTGTAATTATCTTTGTGAGCTCGAGCAAATCACATAACTGCTATCTGCCTCACCTTCCTCATTTACAAAGTGAGTAGTAATAGCAGTTACCTCTTAGGTTTCTGTGAGGATAAAATGAAATAGTATTTGTAAAGCACTTTGCAATTCTTAAGATACTAAATAAATGGTAACTATTATTACTACTAGAAATAGATAGGTGAATGGAATTAGCCTTGAAAAAGAAGGAGGGTACTTTTTTCTCAGAGGCAAGAGAGAAGGATGAGAGAAAAAAATGCAGAGAAATAGATTCTTTGAAGCTGAAAGGAAGAAGTATTAAGGAACTCACACCAGAGGGTCTCAATTTTCTCAACCAAAGCCAAGGTATATGCTGCAAACAAAATTTGAAAGGATCAAATTTGAGGGCTTAAGAGGAGTAGAGATTTGGAACAACCACTATGGAGAGCATGCCCTAGGAATTGGCAAATGTTGACTAACAAGCTTGTTAACCATGACAGGAGGAGATATCTCATATGGAAATGAGTATATTTTAATTCAGATAGTCACAATGTTGCCAGAAATGGCATTTTTAATCTCCCCCTCACATGATCTAGACCAAAAATCCACTGCTTTATCCTACAGAAACCACCCCAATGCCTCTAAACTAAAGTTATATAGTTATGTTGCATTTGAGATGAAAGGATTAGATATTCTGTTTGACCCCAAAATGCAGAATTAGGATCAAGGATTATAACTGAGAGGGAAGGAGATTTTAGCTCAATATAAGGAGAAATTTCCTAACAAGTTGGAATTGAATGGGCCACCTCTAAAAGGTAGTAAGGTCTCCATTGCTGAATATCCTTCACTACTTCAGGTGATGTGATAGAAAGGATTCCTACTTCAAATAGGAATTGTACTAGATGACCCTTAGGGCCCATTCCAAATATAAAATGTCTTTATTCTTTGGTTATAGATATGGACTAGGGCTTGAGGAGAAGGGACAGGGATGGAAGCCCTGATTTGGTAGTCAGACACTTTGGGGACATACATCACTAACCCATATTCTATTCCAAAGTAGAACACTTTTTCCATAAGTAACCGGGCACACTAAAATAAACAGAGAATGAAAAATATGAGTCAAATTAATGACATGGGAAGTGAGAGACAGACAACATATCAAGTAAACAAATCATGCTGGTAAGGGATTTGATGTAATCTATTCAACAGACATTTGTCGGGTGCCCAATATGTGGAAGATCATTTATAATGAAAACATAGGTAAAAGAAATAACTTTTGTTCTAGATCCATCCAACACTGAGGATATTTGGCTGCTGTGGCTTCAGGAGATAATGATGTTTGGTACAGGGGGCCCTTTTTTCCTTCCTTTCCTTCCAGAGTTACAAAGCTTAGCATAAGAATGGCTCCTTGAGGGCAGGGACTGAGTCTTATCAAAAGAGATGGGGTGTTTTCAAGCATAAAGTGCTATATAGATGTAAGCTATTATCGGCATTATTGTTGTTTTCATTATTACTCATCTTTGTATTCCCCTGCCTCACACAATGTCTTGCCCATAATATGGTGATTAAATTGATATGTTTGTTGAATCATTCTGTGAGACCCCTGGGGATCCACCAAATGAGCATTCCTCCCCTCTTAGCCACCTCTTCTCTCACCACTCCTCCAGAAGCAGGGATTGTCGTCTGGTCTGTAGCATCACAAAATGTACTTCGCTGATTTATCTGCCAAGAAGCATTTGGATTTAATTATTTATGATAGTGTCTCATTGCACCCTAGGATGTGTCCTGGAGTCTGTTCTCAGAGACTGATCAAGTCTTTGTAATCAGAGCCCTTGCTGCTGTCTCAGCTAGTAAATCTCTGCTGAGAAGTGGGGTGCTCCCACCAGTGTGCCTCTGAATCATCCAGAGGATTAACAGAGTGAAGAGGATTAGCCAAATCTGACTACAGTGCTCCTGTGTGGTGCTTTTCATACCACATGTGTTTTATGGGGAAAACTGGGAACTATCCCATGTTCTTTCATAGGGCAGAAGGTAAGGGCCCCAAGAAAGGCCCTTTTCTTATACCTAGGTTATTTTACAATCTACAACCATATTATTCTACCCTTCTGATAAGGTCTTCCTCCCCTCAACTTTAAGGCCCCCTCAGGTTCAAAAATCTATTTTTCCCATAGAAGGCCCTCAATGCCAATTTTATATTCTGAGTCTTCATGCAAATAATTCCAGAGTGATCTGATAAGAAACAGCAACAGCAACAACAAAACCAGTATAAACAGATCTCCAATTCTCCTAAACTCTAGAAGCCACAGGGATGGCATCACACCTATGATCCTCTATAGATTCATAGGCTAGCAGAGAGAGCGCTAGATTTGGAATCAGAGGACCTGGGTTCAAATGTCACATCCACCACTAACTAGTTGTATGACCTCTGAGAAATTGCAGTTCTCTATAAGCTCTAATATTATTTTTTTTTTTGCTTTTTTTGGGAGGGCAATTGGGGTTAAGTGACTTGCCCAAGGTCACAAGGCTTGTTTTTGTGTTCACTGTCTGAGGCCGGATTTGAACTCAGCTCCTCCTGACTCCAGGGCCTGTTCTTTAGTCACTGCACCACCCAGCTGCCTTGGCTCAAATATTCTATAATCCTTTGACAGGCAAGAAAATTCAGGCTAATGATCCCTACTAGCTCCTCCCTTCACCCCCACTTGTCGGTATACTACCAGCCTCAGGGCATAATGTGCACATAGCATGAAGAGCCTGTTTCACTACTGGTGTTTAATATGTTGTAAATAATGATCAGATTATTCTGCCCCTGGATCACAAAGGCTTAGCTAAAGTGAACATCTCCAACCCAGTAGCTCCCAAATCCCTGATCAAAGACAGCTGCCTCCTCAGAAAGCTTATGATCATCAACCCTAGAATGAAAAGTGGCACCAATAACCCCACGAAGAAGTTACTCTCCCTATTACACCCAAGAAGGACCAGGAGTTGTCTAGAACAAGCCTGGTCTCTGGAAAGGGCTTTGAGTCAAAGCTATGTCATTATTTTCACAGAATATGCCTAAAATATGCATTCTTTCCTGCCCTACGCCCACCCTTCCCTCCACTTTCCACTGATACAGCCATTATTCAGAATCTAAGTCTCTTTACTAGAACTAAGAGATAGCAAGTGTTTGAGCAGCAACAGTTTGGGTTTGCAGATATCTACTGCTGGGCCAAGCCCACTCTCTCCTCTCTTTCAGCTAGCTCACTGAAAGTCTTATCAGTAACAGAAAAGATTTAGGGAAGAGTTGCCAAAGACCCATCCTACTGTGACCCCAAAATGAATGGGCATTAGCAGTCCTGAATAAACCTCCTTTCCTGAATCACTTTGGCTAAGGTGTAAAGAGAAATTAGGTAGCTATCCAAGCAAGAAGAAAAATCACCTAATGCTGCAGTATGCCTTCACTTTCAAATAGTTGAAAGACAGATGAGCAGCCTTGAGTGTGTGGAGCAGGGCAACAAAGTGGAGCTCCTTCGTCTCTCTGGCCCTCTGTTTCTTCACCTATAAAATGCGGTGTTTGGATTCAATTTTCTTCTAACTCCAAGATTCCATTACCTATATACGGCTGAATAACATTTGAGAAGCCTCCGATATTTGAATTCTCCAACCAAATGTCCAGCCCTTCCTCCTGCAAAACTACAGGGATTTGGTACTTTTGTTCACGGAGTGACTCTGGAGAGGAGATGCAGTCATGACAGACAAGTACTGCCTTAGGAAAGGAGTCATTCAGGCAAGTCCAAGTGTCCAAGAAAAGAGACAACAAGGAGCAGAGAGGCAAGAAGAAGAGATGCAAAGGGATGAAAAGGAACTGAGTCCTCTAAGCTATATTGGGAAAGTGGCAAAGGGACTCTAGAAATGCTGGGAGTCCTTGTCTATCCATGTATATAACTAGTTTTATAACTGAACACAGCCAGCAACACACTCAAAGCCTAGTCTTCCCCACTATGAGGAGAAGCTAGAGAATGTTTGCATTCAAATGGTTCTTCCTTTCCATTGATTCCTTCTCTACCATATCACAGGTTTTTCAAGAGCCTTGCTTACTCATAACATTATCCTCTGGCTTGACATAGATCATCTGTAATAAAGCCACAGACTGGGTCACAGCCAGGATTTGTCTTGTTTATTTCTTCCCTTCTCCTCATCAGACCAGACCCTTTGTCTCTGACCCCTCTTCTCAATCTCCTCTGAGCTTTATCTGACTTGGGAAATAAACAGATCACTTTAGGGAAAATCATTGAGTGTACCCTGGGACAGGCAGGACAGGAGGCTACTGAAGGCAGCAGAAGGTAAGGCGCTCCCTCCACAGTGCTTTGAATCTTTTCCTCACCTGCTGACTCGGAACACAATAGAGATTCTTTCTCTTATCTGTTCCAGAGCCAGGCAGGGAGAGCCTATTTGGAAGTGGGCAGGAAGTGGTAGATGGCAGAGAATGAATCCCTAGTGCAAGAATCCCCAATCCTGGATCTTTGGCCAGACCAGCCCCCTCCCCCTTGGAAGGGGAACCCTTCTACTCAAGTACTCACATGTGTCCGGCTTGTGGCAGTTATGTCCCTGTCGGAAGTACTGAGGGTTCTCGATGACAGGGATTCGAGTCATGCCAATCACCACTGTGTCCGGCCCAGCGTCCAGCGATGAGGGTGTGGTGATACCATGGTTTATGTGGTGTAGTGGGCTAGCTGAATCCTCCTCACCACTGATTACAGCCACTGGACCTGCACAAGTCACAATACAAAGAAAGTAGGGTCATCAGTCAAGGTTTGGCCCCTTGCTCCTGCCCCCACCCCCATCTGGAACATTTCTCATCCTCCCCCAGCACCCTGTGTCTAGAATAATAATACTTAAGACTTACATAGAATTTGAAGGTTTTCAAAGTACTTTGCATGTTATTTCATTGATCCTCACCCTGGGAGATAGGTGCTATTATTATCCCCGGTTTACAGGAAACTGAGGTTGAAAAAACGTTAAGTGACTTGCCCAGGGTTATACAGGATTCAAACTCAGGTCTTCTTGCCTCTAAGATCAGCACTGTTCCCACTACACTACCCATTAGCCTGAGAACAGAGACCAGTAAGAAAAGCCTCTAGTGATTCCTAGATATTCCTCATAATAGCTCAAAGTGAGGAATAGAATCAGGGAACCAGGAAGTCTATATCACAATGGAAAAGGAAAAAAATGATTACCGGAGCCATCAAGTTATATTACATTAAAAAGAAATAGCATGGTCATGGAATATTGAGCAGTGCAAGTCACTTCCCTAATAATCTACTTTACTAAATACAATACAAAAAAAGGACTCTCTGAGTCGATAAAAGTAATTGACCTTGATAGGAGAAAATAAATGGGGAAGGAGTAACTCAGACTTATTGACTAATTCAGATATCAGAATCATAGATCTCATAGGATCAGAGATTTATACTTGGGAAGAACCTGAGAGGTGAACAGGCCCAACCCCCTTATCTGAAAAGAAAAATAAACTCAAATTGAGAAGTGAAGTATCTTGCCAGGGTCACATAGTTGTAAGTGACCAAGGTGGGATTTGAACTCAGATCTCCATAGTATGCCTTTCATTATTCCTTGTGGCCTCTCTGTTTTGAAAAAGAGACGTATACTTAAACCAAATCAAGGACAAGACCCTGAGGATAAATGCAAAAGAATGTAATGACAGTGTCAGAAATACTAAAAGAAAGAATGAACTTGTGTTAACTAAAAAGACCCTTTCTGGAGTTTTACTTAGCATTTATGCTGTAGGCAAGAGAACAATGGAAGAAGTGATAAGATCTTAGGGGGGTGAATGATATAATAATACCCACTAAGAGAGAAGGCAGAACTGTTCAATTTCCATTTGCTTCTGTTTTCTCTCCCAAGAAATATGATAATAAGACAAAAAATAGATAATTAGTCTATTGAAAACCAAGATAAGTGGGAAACTATTAGGAGAGCACCTAATTGTCCTTTATGAATTTATCGCCTAGCACTGATGAACTATATCCAAGGTTACTGAGAAAACTTGTGGATGTGGATATGATTTCTGAGCCACTTTTTTGGGTGTGTGTGTGTAAGACAGATAAAGACGGAGAAAGAGAGAGACAGGCAGACAGACAGAGACAGAGAGACAGAGAGAGACAGAGAGAGACACAGGAGAAGCTGACAGCAGTAGAAGAGAGAGAGCGGGGTAGGGGAGAGGGGAGAGGAGAGAGAGACAGAGACAGACAAGTGTTCCAATCTTTAAAAAGAAGAAGCTTGATTCTTTTAACCCTAGAGGGGCTTGATGTCAATTCCTGGCAAGATTCTAAAACACATTATTAAAGATCAATCACTGATGGATTGATTAATAAGATGGCTTGTAAATACTGGGAAAGGGAAGTGAGGATCATTATAACTCAGAGTGAGTTAATCAAGAACAAGTCATACCAGACTAACCTCATTTCCTTTTTTTGACAATGTTATTAGATATGTTGAGCGGGGTAGTGTCATAGCTGTACTTCATCTTTCATTAATAATGTTTTATAATATTTTATTTTTCCCCAATTACATGTTAAAACAATTTTTAACATTTTAATAAAAGTTTCAAGTTAGAAAACATGGAACTGCATGACCTAGATGACAGTATAGCTTAGTGAATTCAACTATTTAAATGACTAGATGAAAAAAAAATCACACTTATATGATTGATTCCAACCTAGTGGGAGGTTTCTAATAGAGTGCTTCAGGGCTCTGTCCTTAGCCCTATTCTGTTCAATATTTTTATCAGTGATTTGGATGAACACTTAAATGGTACAGTTATCAAATTTGTAGATGACAAGATAGCTAATGTGCTATATGGAAAAAAAAACCCACTGGAATCCAAGAAAATCTTGACAAGCTGGAATGATAGTCCAAATCTAATGAGATAAAACTTAGTAGTGATAAAAATAAAGTGTGCTGGAAAGAGCACCAGATTAGGAGTTAGGAGACTTGGTTTCCAGTCCAACTTTGGCTGCTTACTTGCTAGAAGATCAGCAGACTATTTAACCTCTCTAAGTCAGTTTCTTCCTTTATAAAATAAAGAATAATCATACCTGCCCTGGCTTAACTCACAGATAATTTGTTAGGGTAAGTTGATATGTTTGAAAGAACTCCAAAAAAACAACTATGTAAGCATAAAGTATTATTGTTATTTATTTATTTAAAACGTTTACTCCTACTCCTTCCAAAAAGGATTTGAAGCAAATTATGATTTGTCTCCACAGGATTTTTCTAATGGGAGGGTCAGGAAGATGGAAAAATGCACAAAGCATATTTTAAAATTGCATGTGGCTTGCATCTCGTTTGCATATTGTTTATGTCTGTGTGAACTATGCAATTTATTCTCAGTCAATCTTCCTTGTTCCTTCCTTCTTTCCACAAATATTTATCCAGCACCTGCTATGTGCTAAGCACTGTGCTCAGTGTTTTGAAGGAAACAAAGACGAATAATTTTCAAGTTAAAATGTTATCATTGCTATATTGAAGGCTGTCATTTCTTGATTTTTTTTTCTCCTCTCTGTTCCTCCTCACCTGCCCATAATCATTCACCCAGACCCCCTAAACTACAAACGTACAGCACAAAGGAAAGAGATAGATAAAGGCCAGAGACATGTGAAGGGGAGTGATAAGGGCCATCAAAACCACTTGTCAGGATTTTGTAGAGGGGTTTCCTTCATCAGGCAGTGATTCGAGTTAGACCTCTAAGGTTCCATCAAATTCTAAAACCCTATAACTCTATGAAAATATACATCAAGCTTCCAATGGCCTAATGAAGAATTCTAGACCAAGACAACAACAAAAGGCTGGTGTGTGCCCTGATGCACCAACTCCAATTTCTCAGATGGCCTTGGGCAATACTATATGTAAACTTTTCGACTCCCATTCCCATTCCCTACCCCAACCGTCAACCCAAGAGAGAAGCCCAGAGGTACGGGGTGGGGGGAATTAAAAGGTTGTTCCAAAAGGAAGCTTATGAGGTGAATTACCAGAGTATTACATACCACCCAACAGTGCTGTTGATAGTACAATATTTTGATAGGCATGTGTGGCAGTGCTATAAACTGTAACAGCTGGAATTGTTTGTGGCTCAGTGAACCCTCAGTTAGAAATGACCACTCTGCTAGACACGTGGACACCAGACAAACTACATGCTGTGATTTAGTTTTTAGACTCAGAAAACATTTCCAGTGCTAAAATCCATTGCCAATTTGTCAAAGATAATGGAGAAAATGGTTTCTGTTGACAAAGTGGCAGGAAAAGTTTCAAGAAAGAAGGAAAGGTATCTGCAAAGCTATGAGAAAGAGAAGGCCAGCAAATGCAACTTAATGGCCCTCCATTTTACCCCACAAGCATCAGAGTGCTTGGCCCAAGCCATGACAAATGTTGGAATCTGTCAGAGATTATGTGAAACAGCTGCAATACATTGTTGCCTAAATGCTTGTAATAATTTCTTGCCCAGCAATAAAATCAGTTTCTTAGAGACCCACTGCAGAATTTGCCCCTTGAACAATCTTAGATAATGCACAGGCCTGATGAATGACAGAAGGAACTGTTCTCCTGAAAGTATAGTGGTAGGAATGTGCCATTGATTTGGTTCATTTTAGTTTTAAGCCTGCCTGAATACAGCGGTATGAACTAAATGACATCTGAAGGTCCCCTTTAGTCCTGTTTCTATAATAAGTATCCCTGGAGGAATCCTCTCTGAGTAGTGAGTATATTTGTGTTTTCCTGTAGACATTCACTCTTTCCTAGTCTCTCCTCTTTTCCCTCCCCATCCTTTCTCTCTCAGACAAATAAAACTTTCAAATTAGAGCAAAAACAATAGTTCAGACTTCCAGAGAGTCAAGCCCATCTCATTTTCTCTTTCAACTATCTCACTTTAGTTCCATTTGACGAAGTGAAATAAGCACCTTTTGTATACACAGCACTTTGGCAGGCACTAGAAAAGATTTTTTAAAAGTTTAGGTAAGAGATAGTGATGTGGATGATGTGGATGATGGTGATGTGGTGTAATAAGATCCTAACACAAATAACAGACACAGAATATCACATGCCCAATGTAAAGTCTGGTGGGGGGATGGGATACATCATAAAAACAAGTGCTTCAGAAATTCATGCCTCAACACCTTTATTTTATAGGTCAGGAAACTGTAACCCAGATAATTAAGTGAATTGCCACACAGCAAGTTAGTAATAGAGCTAGAAAAGAGGTCCCAGTTACTTAGTGGCAGAGTCAAGTACTTAAACTAAGGCGTCTGAGCTCCTAGCCTGGATATTTCCATTATATCATGTTGCCTTTGTTATAAAATACTTTGTGTTGTTTGTTGTTGTTTAACATGATTGTGTTTTGCAATCCCCACTAGACTACATGCTTCCTGAGGTATTTGTTAAGCCTTATACTTCTTCCTTATTTTCCATTGTGCCTAGTAAAGTGAAAGCACATAGGAGACACTTAATATAATCTTCACAAAATCACAAATCTAAGACCTGGAAAAGCCTTCAGAGGCCAACTGGTACAATATGTTTCTATATCATCCCCATAATTTACCAGTTTAATCACCTATTAAAAGAAGAAAAAGAAAATTAGGTCTAAATAATCTGGAATGACCTGCTTTGATTTTTTTTTTTAAACAGGCTGGCATTTAGTGACTCTTGCTTCTTTTTTTCTAAACATTTACAAACTTAGAATATATATTCCTTGCACAGCATCTTCCTTAACTGATCATCCATTAAAGCTTGAAGTCAGACTTCCAATGAAGAGAAAATGGAATTTTACTACCTCCCATGGCAGCCTGTTCTACTTTGGGACAGCAGCTATAATTGTTAGGAAGTTGGACTTCACTTTTGTATAAAGCTAAAAGCTGCCTCTCTGAAACTTGAACCCATTATTGTTCCTGATTCTGGCTTTTAAGGCCACACAGAACAAATCTAGTCCCTGGTTTGCATAACAGCCCTCCAAGTATTTGACGACAACTATGATGTCTTTGTCAAATCTCCCCTTTGGCAAGCCAAACATCCCTGGTTCCTTCCTTTGAGCCTCATGTGGCTTGTTCTCCAATCATTTCACTATACTTTTTGCCCTATTCTGGACATCCTACAACTCATCTGTCTTTCCTATATTATGGTACCTAGGACAAAAAGCAGAACTCTATACGTAGCCTAATCAGAGTACAGCATAGTAGAAATATTACTTTTCTCATTTAGGACACTATGTCTCTCATATCACATGCTAGGAGAGAGACAGTTTTTTTTAACTGCCATTTCACACAACTGAAAGAGTGACACTGTTGACATTTTGTAACCAACTAAACCCCCAGATCTTTTTTCAAACCAGCTGTTGTCTCTCCCTACCTACTCCATCCTATATTCATGAAGCTGATTTTGTCAACCCAATTGGAGAATTTGATATGTATCCATATTACATTTCATCTTATCTAATTCACCCCATTATACTAACCTGCCAAAATCTTTTTTGGTTCAGCTTCTTTCATCCAACATGTTAGATATCCCTCCAAGCATTACGTCAGGGGAAATTTTGGCAAACATGTTATCTATGCCTTTATCCAAGTCATTGATAAAAGTGATGAATAACACTAAACCTAGGACTGATTGCTGGGGAACTACTCTAAAGTCTTCTCTCAAAGTTGAAATCAAATAATTAATGTCTACTCTTTAGGTCATTGAATTTAGGTCATTGAATCAATTCCAAATTCATGTAACTAGCCTGTGTGTCTCCATCTTATTCATATATAGCATAAGAGATATTGTCATCTCTTTGGCTGAAATCTGTTTCTACAGCATCCCCATCACCTACCAATTTAATCACCTATTGAAAGAAGAAAATAAAAAAGAAAGTCTACATAGTCTGGAATGGCCTGTTTTGATAATTTAAAAAAAAAGGCTGGCTTTTAGTGATTCTTGCTTCTCTTTCTAAGCATTTACAAACTTAGTAAGATGTTCTAGAATGTTACCAAGACAGTTTATAATTTGCACAATCCATCCTGGTTTTGGTGGTTTGTTTGGATTTTTTGTGGTGGTTGTTTTTTTTAATGAGATCAATTATTTGCCATTTTCTAGTCCTGAAAAAAAGTTGTCAACAAGCATTCATTAAGTGTTTACCATGCACTAGGCAGTAAGAATCTGAATACAAAGCAAAAAGATAGTTCCTGACGTCAAAAGGTTTTCATTCTAATGGGGAAGACAACACAGAAAAGGAGATTGGAAAAGTGGGAGAGAAGGTACTGGGCGGTGCGGTATAGGAGCACATGGCACAAAAGTATAGAGAAGTCCAGGCTGGTAAGAAATAAAAAAATGGCTGATGTAGTTCTCTCATTAAATGGAGGTTCTGGAAGGAGCCCTCTACCCTCCAATCAGACGGAGGGGCTTCAGGGGCAGAGGGTACTTCTGAGGAGTCAGTGCCAGGGTTGAAATGAAGAGGTGCAGAGATTGTGCCAATTCTCCAAGATCTTTCAAAACTCAATGGTGGCAAAATCTTAAGAATTATAAAGCTCAGCCCCCCCACACCCCCATTTCATCTATCCTGTTCCTTTAAAATAAGGTATACTCTTTCCAGAGCCAAGTGGCAGTCATGAGTCCCATCTTACCAAACCTCAATGAAATCTATGTAGCCAAATCTGCTGCCTGTAGTTCACCCCCACATATTACCCATTCTTTACATATTTGTATATAACTATATGAGGTCATGTATTTCATTGCTCTCTTCTCAAATATTATCTCCTGGGAATCACTGGTCCTCTCTTCTGCTATTCTTCCTGTCATACATGCTTCTCTGTGTGGTACCAGGCACATCAGATCTATATGGACAGTTTTCTCTTTCCCTTTTCTTTTTCAATTTAAATCCCACCTGATTAAATTTGCAAGTCTCCTGGCAAATACGATTTTTATCAGCCCTCATTAGGTACAGTCCCTCATTTGCCAAAGCAATCTCCAGAAAAATACTCTTCTCAGACACTAGCCTCTCAGGCAGCTGTTTACTTACCAAATCTGCATTTCACTTCAGAAACACCTACTTTCAAAGAGTGGCAGTGATAAAAACACCACCTATGTCCCCCAAGGTATTTAGTTTTTTGGCCAGGACTTCATTACTCTTAACCTAGTTTTCTAGCTTCCCTCCAGTGGTAGCATTTATCCCCATGTGAATTATCAGCAGTGGACAAAAGTTGCCAGATTTGACAGTTTGTGGGTGGAGGGAAGGGGTGTGGCATATTCCTAATACATGCCCCAGGAAAATAATCTGTCTTTTCATTATTTCTATTAAATAGAGTACTCTGTCTCAGATCCTTAACTGATTACAATTCTTTGGGAGGAGGGGGTGTAGTGAGTGGCTAGCAGTGGTCTTTAAATGTGCAATGTCTCCTTTGATGACTTGGATAGATATAGCTATTTGGACTTTTCAGTGACAGGCAGCAAAAGACTTAGTAGCAATTAAGCCAGGGAGTATAGGCACCTCCCTATTCAGGAAGCATCTTCATTACTATTGAAAGTAAAAGTATACACATTTAGGGGGGCAGAGTCAAGATGGCAGTGTAGAAGCAGGAGAGCTCCATGAGCTCCCCCCATAATCACCTCAAATACCTATAAAATATGACTCTAAACAAATTTTAGAGCTCCAGAACTCATAAAATGACAGAGAAACAAGGCTCACGCTGAAGGCAGCCTGGCAGACGGACAGGAAGGATTCATTGCAGCACGCCAGCAGCCTAAACCAGCCCAGCCTGCAGTTTTAGCCCCAGGGCGTCCAGGACAAGCCACAGATGGAGCTTTCAGGAGAGCAGATCACTGGCAGCTGGAGCAGTTTCCAGAATTATCAACCCATAAGAAACAAGGACAAAGTAAAAGGTCAGTAGAACTCGGCTAAATTTGGGGAAAAGGAGTGGGTCCGTCAGTCTACTTCTAGAGCAAGAAAGCAGCTGAAACAGCCCCTACAGCTGCCTCCACGTGGCTGCTTCGTGGTCCCGGCCTGCAGATTGCAGGGAGGCCAACCGATCATTCAGAGGCTACATGCTCCTGTCTTAACCTTCTGGGATCAGGATCATGGTCTTGGTGGTGGTCCTGAGGTGTGTGACCAGTGAGCCAAAGCTGGTGGGGGCTGCAGAGACAGAGGCCTCCGAATAGCTCCGGCAGCTGCAAAAACCCCAGCGATTTGGGACAAAGCTCTCCCCTCTGAAAGCAAAGTTCTACTCTGGCAAAGAAAGTAAAAGTATATGACACAGGGATTGTGACTGAGAACTTACCTTCTTCAGAGTTCATTCAATTCCAAGCTCCACATCTACTACTTATGAAAGATACTTCACCAATTTCATAATTTATTACTATCTACAAGGTTTAGAATTTGTCACTAGGAATGAGGAAGGGGCTGGTAAGTCCATTAAGGGATCTTTAGACATATTGAATCTACATAGATGTCATGGTGCCTTCCAACACTGATAAATGTTTTCCTTAAATTGTTACTGTACCCCAGAGATGCTAAATCCACTGTCCACCCACACACTCTCATTTATGCATAGTACTACTCACTGTCCATTCACCTCAAAGACAGAGAACCCAGGAGTTGACTGGGACTCCATGAAGATCACAAGCCTAAAACGATGCCTCTGTCCCTATGGACCACTCTCCTTTCCTCTCTTCCTCTTTTTGTCCACTCTATTTTGAAGCATCTTTCACAGCCAAACAAAAACAAAAATCTTAATGAAGCATGGAGGCCCTAAAGGGGGAAGCACTTCCTCTTCCTATCTTAATAAACAGAACACAGAATCTTATTAAATACTGAAGGAGAAAAGAAAAATGGAGAAAACCTCAGATGTCTAGGGAGTTGTCTTCTATTTTCCTGAAGCTGCCAGAGGCTAAGCAGGTCAAGAAAATGAGTAAAGCCTCCTGTATCTGAGTTCCCGACACACAGAGACCATCTTTTACCTGCTCCCTGCTTCTCTCCTGTCACTAATCCATTTCTAATTGCACAATTACTTTATTATGTGGCTCTAATAAACAAAAAGAAATAGGGAAAAAACCTACCTTGAAGCCTTTTCACTAAGTTCAAGCTTTTGAAAAAGCTCTGCAAGGGGATACAGCTCTCTTCACATTAATCTCTTCTCCAACCTGTTGGGTTTTGTTGCTGTTATTTTGAGACATGCATTGGTCTTTGTTCTTCCAAGCATAGAATAATAGATAAATTGGGTAATTACAGAAAGCCTGATGCTTCCAACAGGTGTTTATTTGTTTTTCTTTCCCTACAGCAAGACAGACCACACAGAATCTCCATGCTCTCATACCTTTCTTTCTTGTCTCTCCTTTTCTCAGATCATCACACATAGTGGGATCCTCTTTTGGGGTTCTTTTCCTAAGCACACTAAATTAAACTGATAAGAATAACTGATCAGTCTTTTCTGTGTGTCAAGAAGAGCTCAAATCTGATGACTAGACCACAGGGATATTAGAGATATGGGCTCCTCAAAGCTCCTCAAAGTAAGGAGAGCTGTGGCCTAGAGATTCTCAGGATGCCCTTTCACATCCTACAAAAGGCTCTTATCAATTGACCATGGGTAAATCTAGCAGGGTCCAAGACAGAAGAGGTGAGTAGCAAAGGGTTTATCAAACAGCAGCTTCCCAAATAAAATCATTCATACCTCAGGACCCACTCAGCACTATTTTCCAAAGGTATCTACCCAGTAGTCTCAGCCCAGAGTCACCTTTTGCATTGGTGATGGGGTACAAGGGTCCACAATGTCTGTTTCTGTCCCTTCTGTATGCCAATATATGGGACATTGCTGAAACAGAGATGATATGCCTAACAAAGTTGTAGACGACACATGGCTGGGAAAGGATCGCTAACACATTAGACAGCAGAGTTAGAATGCAAAACAGATCTTAGACCCACTGGGCCAAATTTAATAGGATAAAATTTAATCAAGATAAATATAAAGGCACACTCATATTCCAACCCATCAAATTCTCAAGTGCAAGATAGAAGATGCATAGCCAAGTAGAAGTTCATCTGAAAAGAATCTGAAGGTTTGAGGAGTCTGCAAGCTTAATATGATTCAATAGTGTAATATGTTAGCCAAAAAAGATAACCTCATCCTAAACTGCATTAAGAGAGGCAAAACATCTAAGGAGAAGGAGTTGACTGTCCTGCTGTATTCTGACATGGTTAGATCATAGTGGGGGTACTGTAAAGATACTGATAGAAGGTAAGCTGCTTGAGGACAGGGGATATTTCTATTATTTTGGTTTTGTATCCCTAGCACCTACCATAATTTCTGGCATTTAGAAGGGACTTAATAAGAGTTCATTAATTGATTAATCAATTTATAAATTAATTAGCTGAAGAGGCTAAAGGACAATAAAGAGCCTTGTGTTCGTGCCATATGAACAACTAGATGGCACAATGGATGGAAAATTGGGCCTGGAATCAAAAAGCCCTAACATCAAATCCAGCTCCAGAAATTTGCTAGATGTTTGAGTGTGGGTAAGTCAATTAACTGTTGTCTGCCTCAATTTCCCTATCTGTAAAACAGAGATGAAAATAGAACCCATATCCCAGAGCTGTTGAGAGGATAAAAAGAAATATTCATCAAGCACTTTGCCAACCTTATAAATGCTAGCTATTATAATTAATTATTGATAATAAGAAATTAATAATAAGAAGAAAAATAGCTAGCATTTATATGGCATTTTAAGGTTGGCAAAGTGCTTGACAAATATTTCTTTTTATCTTCATAACAACTCCGGGAGATAGGTGCTATTATTGTTAATAATTATGATTAATAACAATAATACAATTGATTGAAGAAAGTAGGACTGTTTAATGTGAAGAAGGCCAGATTTATTACTGTTACACTGAAGGGAGATTAGACTTGTTAAACTGTGGTACAGAAAACAAAATTAGGAATAATGGGTAGAAATTGAAAAATGGCTAATTTGTGATTTCTAAAAGGGAGATTTCTTAATTATTAGGGTTATCCAAATGTGGAATGGGCTCCTTCTGGAAGTAGTGAGTTCCCCGACCTTGTAAATCTTAAAGCAAAGGACTGAATGCTTGCCCAATATGTTGTACACAAGAATTGTTACTCAAGAGTAAGTTAGAATAGAGAACCATTGAGAGGCCCCTTCCAATTCTGAAATTCTGTGTATGACTGAGTGTGTGTGTGTGTGTGTGTGTGTGTGTGTGTGTGTGTGTGTGTGAACCCTGAAAATTCTATCCAGTAGCCTGATATTATGGAACTTTTCTTGGCATCCCAACTCTATCAGAGAATTTTATTTCAAAAAAACTATCTTGAATTTGATGTTATAGACTTCAGTATCTTATACTCTGGGAGATAAAGGATCAACAAATTCTCTTGAAATCAGTTATAATTTGCTGGCCCCCATGATCCTAGTTGCGTGATTGGAACACTTCAAGAGATGAAGGACAAAACAGTAAGTTCTACAAGTACAAGACATTTCACTCAGTCTTTGTATTCCTCCCCAGTAGAATTCTCTGAAGAAAGTACTAAATAAATGATTGTTGAATTAAATATATCAAATTATACTGAAAGACAAAAGGTCAAATGTCTTTAAAGTTACAACAGGTAGCCTGAACCTCAGTAGACTGACCAAATCAGGATAATCATTACAGAAGGTCCATCTATGGACGATTCCCTATTACACAAATCTTGGTTGGTCTATAAAAACAAAGTCCACTCCTGTATATATCATAGAACTGAAGGCCAAAATGGATCTCAAAAAATCCCTAGGTCTAGCCATCCACCTCCATGCTGTATCTGGCAGGCAATGAGCTAGCCCTCTCCTCCTCTGCCAGAAAACTCTTTCAGGAAGGAGAGTACACAAGCATTATTTCAGGATTTGACAAATTCACAGTTGTATAAGCATCTTTGATTCAGACAACATACTATCAGACACACACACATGCACTCCTATAGCAGACACATATGGCAAAGACTGAACTGAAAAGCCCTCAGCACTGTGATTTAATCTCCTCCTCATAGTCTGATTGAAAGGTGAGTGTTAATCCTCAACTCCTCAAAGTGCTAGGTCAAGACCACCAATTGGTGAAAAAGAGTCTCCTAAACCCTGTAGTTCATCTAGGCCAGTATAGAGTATAAAAATAAACCTGGATGTACTTTGTGTTTCCTTAATATCTCCAAAAGAAAAGGACAGTCCTGACCTTCAGATTAAAGAAATAGTCTAAAAATTCCAACCTTTTTCCACTGATAAAAATCAAACACTGACTCATCCCTGGGGGTAAGCTTCATACCAACAAAACTGGAATGAGAACTCATAAAACAGAGTAGGTGAAAGCACAACAAATACAATTAAAAATCCGGCAGTGCTCAGAGTGGGATTCCATTTACTGTCTCATAAAAAGAGCTTTGTCCTCAGAGGCAAACAAAAGGAAATCAATTTCTTAATTTTTATTGGCAGGTGTGGGCCATGGGCCAAGCACGTGCGTGCTGTGCCCACAAGTTGGGGCTGGGGAGCCTGGGAACCAGCGTGTGGCTCTTTGCTACCTCTACTTCCCTGGGGCTGACCTTTCTGATTTCATGCCATCCTGGCGTGGCACTACCATAATGATGTTCATGGCACTGTGGACCTTCATTTTGCTTGATTTTTCTCTTTCATTCCTAAAAATATAAGTTTCTCTTTCCTGGATGAATTCCATATATAATAAAAATTTAGTGTTTGCCTTTATAAGACACTGGGGCTTTTCAACCTTCCTGGTGTGATTTGAATCAACACCGATCATGGAATGACCATAATGGGGCTGCTGCATGGCCCCAAGAGGTACATGATCAATCAGCTGAAGGATAGGCAAATGGGTCAAAATTCTACCTTCCTTGCAGCAGCCAATCACTGGGACTATCTCCAATATAATCATGATTGCCCTTTACATATTATTCCTCAAAACTCCCCCACTCCCTTCCTTCTTCTGCCTTTGTGTGAGCCCATTACCCCTTCCTGACCCACCCATCAGTCCCTTGGGGCAGTTAGAAAGTTTCAGGGCAACTACAGCAGCTGTACAACATGGGCTAAATTTCTACCACTACCATCACCTCCCAGCATAACCATTCTCTTCCCCCCAGATCATTTCTTGGCTATAGAAGGCAAATGGCAAGCTCTATACTTCTGATGAGTCAACCATGCCCCCACTTTTTACTTCTAGTTTAATAAATTGAGTTGCACAGTAATACATGTATATAATACAAAATTAAATATGTATATATACATATATATGTATGTATGTATGTATACATGTATGTACACATACAGGGTGTCCCTAAGGCCTCAGGTCTGGTCACATAGGAAATCTCATTAACTATGAATATTTTCAAGAAATGAAATGAATGAAATTTTCAACAACATTTTATTTAATTAGCATAAATTTTAGCCATGACAATTTCATATGGAATAAAAGCTTTCATTAACTATTGGGGAGTATTTTCCATGTTAATGTGATTAATTTAATTAATTAATTAATGAGGTTGCCTATGTGTCTCCTATGTCTTTCTATGAAATGCTAATTAAATAAAATGTTATTGGAAATTTCATTCATTTCATTTCTTGAAAATATGCATAGTTAATGAGATTGCCTATGTGTCCAGACTTTAAGGACACTCTGTGTGTGTGTGTGTGTGTGTGTGTGTGTGTGTGTGTGTGTGTTATTTTTCATTTATTTATTTTTACTGATAGGGATAAAAGATCAAAAAAGTTTGGACAATACTGATTTGGAGGGTAAAGTCTCTGGGCCTTTGGTTCCTCATTGCAAACAAGATAAACTCTTGATGTACCATTGGAAAAAATTCCCATTAGAGCCAGGTTTTTAACTTTTTTGTGTCATGGACAACTTTGGAAGCCTGGTAAAGCCTATGGATCCCTTCTTGGACTACTATATTTAAATGCATAAAATAAAATGCATCAAATTACCAAAGAAACTTATTATACTGAAATGTAATTAATCAATATTTTTTACGAAGAAAAACTTGTTCATGGACTTCAGGGGTAAGAACACCTGTCTTAGAGTCATTTTCCCAGTGCTGTTATTTGGGTTGTGCTGAGTTAGTTATTCCTTCTCCCACATCCCTCTTTTGATCCATGACACACATTTATGAGATAGCTGGCTGGATTTTGAGGAGTGGTCTATAACACTGCCTGAGAACCCATGACTTTTCCTGCATTAGCACCAGCTTTAGTAAAGGGAGCTAATTGTGCCCACGGGCTTCCAGTGAGACAGTACATGGACACATGCAATGAAGGACAGCAAAGGGCAACATGCTGCAAGACAAGGCATCATAAAATGTTAGGGCTGGAAAAATGCAGCTCACCTAGTCTCACCATTCCATTTTACAGCTGAGGAAACTGGGGTTCAGACTTGTGAAAAACTTGCCTAAGGTCACCTAGATAATGAGTAGAACTGCGGAGATTCAAGCCCACATTTATTGAGTCTGGGGTTCTTGACACCTGATCATATAACCTCTAAAGGTGTATATATGTAGGGAGTGCCTGTGTACTAAAGTGGGGAGAGGGGAGACAGCAGGAGGAGGAAGGGAGGAAGAGGAAGGAAGATATTATTACCATTTCTTTAGATATGTGAGATAATTATAATACAAAAGAGAAGGGGAAGGGAATAATCATTTAAATAGTGCCTATTATGTGCAAGGAGAAGCTAGGTGGCATAGTGGGTAAAGTGTTAGTCCTAGAGTCAGGTGGACTTATCTTGATGAGTTCAAATCTGGCTTCAGACACTTACTAGCTGTGTGACCTTGGGCAAGTCCTTAACCCTGTTTGCCTTTTCCTTATCTGCAAATGAGCTGAAGAAGGAAATGGCAAAATACACCAGTTTCTTCGCCAAGAAAACCCCAATGAGGTCACGAAGAGTTGGACATAAGTGAAGTGACTGAACAATGACACACAGCAATACTATGTGCAAAATGGCTTGGTGACTTATCCAAGGTAACAGTATGACTGACTTGGATTCAAATTTCTAAATTCATGAGCTCTGTCCACTCACTTATCTGGTATCTATGTTAGACAAACATAAAGGAGTGATAAAAGGCAGCACGGTATACTAAGAACATCACTGCTTCAGTAGTTTAAGGACCAGAGATCAAATTCCCTTCCTCAGGTATATACTACCTTTGTGACCCTGAGTCAGTCACTCAACCTCTGAAGGCTGAGGTTTCAAATAAGGAGGTTAAGATAGATGACCTCTCAATCTGTAATCCTGAGTCCTTCTTTTTTGGAATTTTCCTGAGTGACTTTGCTCCGGTCTTTTGTTGATTTATGGGGGAAAGATATATTTTGCTTTGTACTCTGTTTCATTTTTGGATCACATTCTGTTTGATTTATCTCTGACTTTACTTGCAGGCAGGTGACACAGCTGATGGTCAGGAAGACTTGAGTTCAAATCAAGTCTCAGACACTAGCTGTGTGACCCTGTGCAAGTCACACAACTTCCATTTGCCTCAGTTTCCTTAACTGTAAAATGTGTATAATAATAGCACCTACATCACAGAGTTATTGTGAGGATCAAAGAAGATAGTACTTGTAAAGTACTTAGTACTATGACTGGCACATAGTAAGCACTTAATATATACTCCCCTCTCCCTCTACTGTCCAAGCTGCATTAAGTAATACTGAACACCAAATCCACCTGTGGAGTATGAGCACCAATAATCTGATGCCAAAGACTAAATTCCTCCAGTTTAACATAAACCTGTAGCTAGTGAACAAGCATCTAGAGAAGCATAGTTGTTCCCTGGGATACATTCCAAATAACACCTCTTTATTATAAAGACATATGGAAATTAATGGAGAAGAGTAAAGAAGGCTAAAGAAGAATCGTGATCATAAAAATAGGGATTTAGAATCAGAAAGGACCTTAGTGGTCATCATGTACAAACCCCTCATGTTCAAGATGAAGAAAATGAGGCTCAGTGAAAGCATGTAACTTACCAATAGTCACAGAGCTAGTAAGTGTCTGAGGTAAGATGCAAACCCAGGTCTTCCTGAGATTCTAGGCCTTGTTCTCTCTAGCCACACTGTACTGCCTATCAAAGATATGTGAAGATGCATAAGCCAGCCTTTTCAGGGGGCAAGAACTCCTACTGAATCACTAACTATTTCTCTATCAAAAAAAACCCAAAAGACGTTTTATGGGACAAAGGATGTTTTATTCACTTCTATAAAAATAATAACTAACAGCTCTATAACACTTTGAAGTTTACAGAGTTCAAATGAGATTATATTGGAAAAATGATATCCCCAGTGCCTGACACATAGTAGGCACTACATAAATGTTTCTTCCCTCTTCTCCCTTCCTTTCTCTTCCCCTTCCTTTTCTTCCTTCTCTTCTCTCCCCTCCCCTCCCCTTCTCTTCTCTCCCTTCCCCCCCTTTCCTGCTCCTCCCTTCCCTTACTTTCCATCATACACATGATCTAATTTGAGCTTCACAACAATCCTGTAGGATAGGCCAGTGCATACTTATTTCTTCATGTCATTCACAGAGAAATATTTTAATTTATTCACTCTAGTGCTTGCCTCATAGGACTACTTACTAACTATAATATGCCTTTGTAAGGGATAAACATCACCACACATAAAGACAGAGAACTGAAACTCTCAGATCTAAAATGAAGAAGCTTATAGCAACAATACAAAAACACTAAAGTTTCCCAAAATGATAATGAATTTTCAGTTACAGAACAACACATGACAACAGTACTAGAAGACTTCTGTTAGGTTATTCTGAATCCCTGAGCACAGTCACATGAAGAGAAATTTAAATCTTCACAGACTCAACCCATTAGATCTTTCTTTTCTGCCTGACCAATAAAAACAGTTCTGGTCCCTTGAGTTGTGCTTGCTATAGTCTTATCTGCTTCCTTATTTAGTCAAGAAGATATTTTTCTTCTTTCTTTCCCCTCTTGGGGCAGCTAAGTGGCATACTGTAGAGAATGCAGAAGTTAGAGCCAGGAAGACCTGAATTCAATTTCTGTCTCAGATGCTTACTATCTCTGTGACCCTGGACAAATCACTCAACTTCTGGCTCAGTTTCTCCCTATGCAAAATGTGGATAATAATAGTACCTATATTACATATATTAGCTATTTATATTAGTTGTTATGAGGATCAAATGAATTAACAAATGTAAAACACTCTATAAACCTCCAAGGGTTATATAAATGCTAGTTAATACTCAAATGCATAGTGTCTAGGCAGGTTATATGGACTCCTTGGAAACCTCTGTTCTTTGCCAGGAATCCTAAGTAAGGAGGGCAATGAGAGGCAGAGAGAGAATCCTACAGATTCAATGACATTCATAAATTGCTCTAAAATACAAAATGAATAGAAGGTACTGCAATTCACGTGAATTCTCTGCTAGTCAATCTGTCAGTAAGCATTTATTAAGCATGTACTATGTTCCAGGCAGTATGCTGAGTGACAGGGATACAAAAAGAGGCAAAAGTAAATAAATAAATGAATGAATGAATGAATGAATGAACGAATGAATGGATGGATGAATTAAAAAAACCCAAAAAACAGTCCCTGCTCTCAAAAAGCTCACCAGCTACTAGAGAAGACAACACGAAAACTACATAAAACAAGATATAGATAAGCTATATTGAAGACAGTCAACAGAAGAAGGCACTAGTATTAAAGGGGATCAGGAAGGGCTTCTTACAGAAGGTACCATTTTGGCTGGGATTTGAAAAAGGTCAGTGAGGCCAAGAGGTGGAGACAAGAAGGTAGAAAACTGTAGGCATGGAGGACAACTAGCAAAAGTATTGCTGCCAGGAAGTAGTAGAAAGAGCAGCACTTCTAAAGCCAACAAGGAGCCTCTGGGGAAAAGGAGGTGCTGATTTCCCTTTGTCATTTTAGCAAAATCTAGCATCTGTCTATCTGAAGGTTATAAGGAGGTGTGGGTTTATTCATCTCAACATTATTTATGAACTTAGGTTATATGAGTCTCCTATCAGGGTTAAAAAAATACAGTTTATAAACTGTAAAATCAACACACATAATAAGAGTTTCATGACAAATCCAGTTAAAGAAGAAATTACATATCAGGAAATGGCATACTGTGGCCAATGTCAACCCCATCAGAAGCCAGGAAAAAAAAAAAAAAGATGAAGCATCAGTCAACAAGCATTTATGAAGTGCCTACCCAATTTGGGTTAGAAGTAGTAGTGGTAGAAGTAGTAGTAGTAGTAGTAGCAGCAGCAGCAGCAGCAGCAATAACTCATCTTGCTCTATAGCAGAGCTTCCCAAATTTATTTGTCCTACCACCCCCTTAAAAAAAATATTACTCAGAGGGCCCCTGGAAATCTATTTTCTTTAACTCTTTAATGGCGTTTTTAAAAAATTTGCATCATTTCAAAAATATGAAATATGTATGTGTGTGTGTCTACATACATATAATTTATTATAAATTTGTGGAGTTTTTCCTGCACTGAAATTTTGATGATACAATGTAGGATCATATTATAAATAAGTCATTACATGCACATATTCCTGCCCATGCTGACATTCCAACAATTAGCAACATGCTTGCCTGCCAACACTTGCTTGTTAAGACCTGTCAGTGGACTTGACCACTGATCAGTTATAAATTGCACTTTGTGCATTTATTTGGAAAATAATTTAATCACTACAACTTTAACTCTGTTATACAACAGATGAAATATGTACAAGTGGTTTTTCAAATTTTTCTTCTCTTCTCTCCTTTCCTTATGCTTCTACCATGCCCATTGCTTTTATTCAATGCCTCCCAATTGCATCTAAGGCTACTATCATCCCCCTGGATCACTCCAGCACCCCTCAGGGGAGCAGTATCACCCACTTTGGGAACCTCTGGAACTTAAAAATCACAAATTGTTTAACATACATTAACACATAATTATGCTCACAACAACCCTGTGAGGCTGTTGCTGTTACTAGCTCCATTTTACAGATGAGGAAACTCAAGCTAAAGGAGATTAAATGATTTGCCCAGGGACACACAGCTATAAATATTTTAACTTAGTCTTGTTGATTCCACGCCTAGTACTATATCACACAATGAAAACTAGACCTTGTGGATTCCTCTATTTAGGAGGGCTATCCAAAGACATGAACTTTCTGTACCTTTACTATAAGAAATATCATATACTTTTCCCCTGCAGAGGTTGATAGAACTGAGGTGTAGCATCCCAGGGCTCTTCCTATCTATCACTTCTTGGGAATAAAGGACATGGTACATAGTCAGTAACTATCAGTTGATTAATTTCCATCCTGGCTCCAGGTCAGGAGAACCCCAGTGTCTAACTAATTACTCTCATCCCTATATTCACACTATTGTACAGTCCCTATTTCAGTGATATGTATACTATTCCCTTTGGAGGTGATAGCTCCATCCAGCAGTAATGGTAAAGCCAGAAAGAATATAGAAAATCAGAGATTAAAGATGAGGAAACAAACAGAAGGATGGAAATAAATAAATGGAGAAAGATCCTTTGTCTAAAAGGAATTTCTCCTCTCAATGACATTTTATCTTCCACAGAAGATTTCATAAGGACTTCATGGCCCCATTCCAGAACCTTCCAAAGAGACTTTTGTAATGTAGCACATAAACTATGTCACATGTTCTAGTTCAAATCTAAACCTCTCTTTCGTGTGGCACATTGAAAAAAAAAGTTGATATTAACAGAGGTTCAGGAAATCAAGATTCTACCACCACTTACTAGCCATATCATCTTACAAAAGGCACTTACTTAAGTAATTAATACAAGAAATCACATCTGTTAAGTATCTTCCTTGTGTCAGGCACTGTACTAGGCATTGGGACATAAATACAAATATATGACAATCCTTTCCCTCAAAAAGCTTACATTCTAATAAAGGAAGATAAAATAGAAGAATCATGGCCAGCAAAGGGAGTTTTGGTCTGGAAGTCACAGGAATGGGTAAGGAAGCTATAAGGTAAGTAAACTGTAACAAACTTTCCAGATGCAATGATTGCATTGATTTGATCACTGTTACCAAAGCAAAAGGCAGATAATGGCAGGGCAGGGGTATATACTTAGTAACAGGGCAGATGGCGAGATGAACCAAGGGGAACGATGTGAAACATGTTCTGGAGTCAGCTAGATATAATAGGTTAGATGAGTCTACACTCATTCACTCACTGATCAAGACAGCTCAGTCTTCTCTCTGGGCCTTCATTCTCTCATCTATGAAGAATGAGGGACTTGACTAGACTATCACCTCTAAACTCTGCATCTAGTAAAGTTCTCTAAGCTCTGACAGCCATTATCAGGCCTCAAAGAATTCCCTTCCCACTTCTAGGCCTTTATCTCATCTCTCTCACTTACTTGGTAGCTCACACATCCTGGAGCTTTCACCTCAGAAACACCTTGAACTTTAGCCGCTGGCACATTTCCCCATACATGCTGGGCAGCAGCTGGGTAAGGCCTCAGCAGTATCTATTAATCTCTTGGCTCACTCATCCCTATCACAGACACACCATAAAAATGATATAAGCATTTCATTCGAACAGTACCGCAAAGGGAGGGGAGAGAGAGCAGAGGGTCGATTGATTTCCAACATGTCTACTCTTTACCTTTAGGTAGAAATACAACAGCAAAATCAATTGAAATAACACCATATCAACTTTCTTATCTCTGCCTTTCATATGGCATGTTTTATATACACTAATATTACTACTGTTTACATACCTGCCCACTCACTCAGGTGTCGATGTGTACCTAGATGACATTTTTATGAATGAGATCTTCAAGAATCACAGAAGAAACAAAACATATTTTTCCTTCACTTTTTTCTTTTGCGCACACACACACACACACACACACACACACATACACACAACACACACATACACAGAATTAATCATACCCCACTACATAAACCTAATACTCAAAGATGCTGAAAACTTGAACTTAATATTTCAAGAACATGTTGCTTAGGCTTAATGTTGCTTAATGAGTGAAGCAAAGAATCCTATCTGAAGCCCCGTTCTCACCTCTCAATTCCAGATCAAGTAATTCTGATGAATTCATTTTAAATGCCCTCCCTCCAACACACCAAAATCTCTCCCATTTTGGTGATTTGCATGGCCCACAGCTCGTTCCATCAGATATCTGCCAGTCTTCTGGGATTCTAGCTGAAGGACTAATTGCTTCCAAGGGTGTGAGGCCTCCCTCACTCAAGTGGGATGCTAGTGGATCCAGAAGACATTGCTTCTGAACTAAAAAGAAGAATCAACTGCTTTTTTGCCCTTAGTCATTGGGAAGTAACATTGTGACTGACCTTCTAACCTTTATGGTCCTTCTACTCTATATAGGCTGTGGAGTCTACTTCTGCGGATCTGGGACATGCTCTTTAAAAGTAAGCTCTTGAGTGGGGGTGGGAGAAAAGAAAGAAATTATATCTTCTGATTATCTACACATGACACCATTATACCCAAGTGCCCAATAAATATCTCTTGATGATGATACAACTGCCATTTTACCCATCCCCCTATCTTCTCCGTTCACTTCCTTCCTCCTCTTTCCTAAGGATACAGGCCAATCAATCACAGGCCATCTTGATCTACTTGGAAAGCTTAACTGCCATGAAACTAAACCACTTGTCCTCTGGCTCCAATCTCTTAGAGAAATTAGTGCCAATGGAAGTGTCAGTATCAATTTCATAATGTTATTGGATGAAGGCAAGGCTGGGCCAAGTCCCATATTCCTGACGGGCTATCAAAGTGATGAGGATTATGGGTAAGGAGACAGACAGCTCTGACAGGAAAGGCAATGACTCAAGATCAATTAGACTGACAAGACTATCTTTAAGCCACATCACTTAATGCTGACACTGGTATATTCTCCACAGGGACATGGACTATGGGATACAGATTATTCTCCTGTATCTCTAGAGGTAACTGGAGAGCCTGTGAAGTGGCAAAGCAAGCCTTGGCTCTCGGTAGATCCCAAGAGGTTCCAAATAAAGGCCTCTAATGAAAGGAAAAGATTTAGCTCTCATGATGGAAAGGCTGAATTTCTGATTTTTTTTTCTTTTTCCTTCCTCTCAACTTTTCCCATCTTCTAAAGAAAATGTCAAGATAAAATGTAGTCTATGTATTTAAATTTAATTCCTTTGCAGAGTCAAGGGAAGGCCTGGGATTATTAAAATGGAAATGGAGATCCTGTAAAAGTCAAAGCTGCCTAGGAGGGGGGAAGGAGATTTGTCATGGAAGAGATGATCAACCAAATGTAAAATACAAGAATCTTGAGTTCTAATACAGTTCTTATTCCTGGCTTTACCATTATCTCAACAGTCTGACCAGGAATAAGCCACTCCATCTCTTTGGAGGCTCACTTTCCTCAGCTAAGGTCAGTAATAACTTTCTACTTCTGTGAATAGGGAGCAATATAAATGATAGTAAGGCAGAGAACATTCCAAAGCCAAAGGAATACCTTCAAAGATTTCATGGGATTTTTAGAAGGTGTATGAGCAGTGATGGGAGGCAGAAACAAGGAGGGTGGTTTATGGAGGCTGGGATTGTAGCAAGAGATGCTGTGAGAACATTAGGAAGAGCCAAGGCATTTCATCCTTGGTTTTTAGCAAGGTCTGTCTGTGTTTGCAGGGCAGCAAACAGAGCATAGTCTGTAAAGTTGCAACCATTTGAACTGGCTTCCTTTATTGCTGTTACTTTTTAATTACTTAACAATATCATTTGTTAGAGTTCTGTTTAAACCCCCATAGCACTTTGAAAAACAGTGCAAAATATAAAAGTGTCCTTTGTGTGTGTATGTGTGTGTCTATGCCCATGTGTGTTTATGTTATGGCTACATTCTGGAACTTGCTAATGCCCAATGCTAGTTAGCTAATCTTGACATTATCTAAGGCAGCGAGTTAAGAACTGATATGATACATGGAAAAGATCAACCTAAAACATAAGCGAGATTGCTTTAACATTAGTCAGGAGGCTGATGTCAACATTCGCTGGCTAAACATGGAAATGTTGACTTCTAGAATGCATGCTGTGTATTAGTGTGTGGTTGATGTTGAATTCAAATTTAAGAGAGCTGATATATAAAAATCTGAACTTACAGAACAAACAGCTTAATTAGAGGATGATTATTCACATTACAAACGGATTCTTCACTTTACCAAAGGATTCACCCCAAGGTTCCTTTAAATAGCAGCTCTTCTGGTGCATTTGAATATCTTACACATCATTAAATGCTTGGAAGAGAGGCTGAAGGCAGAGAAACTGAAAGCTAAAGTGTGAGAAGCCAGTGCTAAGTGAAGATTAATCAGCAATGGAGATAAAAAGCATCCCTGGAATTAAAGAGTAAGTCAATAGAAAAATATTAATCAATCAAGAAGTATTTATTTAGAACCTACTATTTGCATAGAACCATTCTAAGTGTTATGGACATAATTATGAGTTAATTTTCATATAACTTTATGGAAATACATCCCTCATGCAAATGTAGATATATTTTTCATGAAATGTTTTCATGCCTTAATATATTCTTCAGTTCAAAGAAGTAATCTCATTGAAAACAATAACTACCTTGCAAAATAAAAGCATGCAAGTGTTTTATTTACTGTTCTTTCCACAGATGCCAACTTAAGGGATAGTGGAAAGATCATTGGATTTGGGGTCTGAAGACCTGAGTTCAAGCCCATGTGAGACTCAGTTTCTTCATCTGGAAATTGGGGGTAAGAATATTAATTTTTGCCATACCTAACAGAATTGTTGTGAGGACCAAGCAAGATAGGGATGTCAATGCAGCATATAACCATAAAAATGTAACATAAGTTCAAGATACTTTAATATTTAGATATATATGTCTATATGGCATAGGTGTATATATTTGTATGTATCCATATGTGACACATTCATTGTGCTACAATTTGTGCCTAATATTTCTTTTTTCTTTTAGATAAATTCAGTTCTGCTAACTTCTAGCTTGAGAATGGACAGGTTGCTTATGGACCAAAACATACGTTAAATCATGCAACAGAGCCCTTTCTAAAGGGCCCCAGTGACTGCTGCTGTAATAACTGAAATTCTGTTATCAGCAGTCCACGGGTCCAAATTCCAGGAACTCCCCTTAACTACGTCAGATTCTCTGATGGTCTGTTCATATGTACATAAGGGTCAACAGTAAGTCAGGTGTCAAGGACAGCACATGAACATTACTTTTTCTGACTTCTCTCTCAGCCCTGGATGGGAAAAAGTAGTCTTACTTTACCATTTAATTCCTTAACTAAGAAGGCACTGACTCCCTCGATTCCTTTAGTTTTACATGTAATCCCTCAGTTAGTCCATTTCAGAGGTAGAAGAAAAAATATCAGATTTGGAGTCAGAAGACTTGGGTTCATATTCCAGCTCTGTTACTATCTGTGTGGGGTTGGGCAAGTAACTCTAATTCTCTGACCCTCAGTTTTTTCATCTGTATAACAACAGAGTTCAACTATTGCTGTTCAGTCATTTCAGTCATGTCCAACTCTTGGTGATCCCATTTAGGGTTTTCTTGGCAGAGCTACTAGAGCTGTTTGCCATTTCCTTCTCCAGCTCATTTTATAGATGAGGAAATTAAGGCAAATAGGATTAAGTGACTTACTCAGGGTCACATAACTAGTACGTATTTGAGGTTGGATTTGAACTCAGGAAGATAAGGCTTCCTGACTCCAGGCCCAGCACTCTATCCACTGCACCACCTAGCTGCTAGATATCTCTGTGCCATTTCCAATTCAAAATCCAATGATCCTAAGATTCTCTAATTAGTAGAGGTCAATATTTGCCTGGCTACCTACTCCCTCACCCCCATAATCCACCCAGGTCTAGCCTCCATCATTGACAAACTGCTCTGCTTTTGTGATGGTGAGGGAAAACTGCTGTCTACGTTTTATGTAAACTCATTCAGAACAAGACCACACTGCTCTACATTGGGACAGCCAGGATCACTCCTGACAGTAATTGTTGCTTCAGAAGTGGCAGGCTCCACATGAAACACTGTTCTTGCTATCAAAACCTATGCCTAATCAGTAGACTTCTTTTCTAATTTCTGGTGTCTAGCTGCCTAGACTGCTTTGCCTGGCTTCCTGGCTGTCTACACCCATTGTTTGTCCCTAACCAATGGAACATAAATTTCCTTGAAAGCAGAGATTATTTTAATTTTGTCTTCATAACCCCATTACTCAAGAGGGAGAGTAGTATAGAAAGGCTGCTTAGAAAACCAGACTCAAAGTCAGGAAGATCTGGGTTCAGGCCCCATCTGTGATACATAATAACTGTGTGACTCTGGACAAATGACTTCTCCCCTAAGCAGTCTAGGGAACTCTTTAAGATCATAAGTTGCCAAAAAAAAAAAAAGGTGATCATCTGCATTGGTGAATGAAGTTTCTCCATCCAGGAATTCCCTCTACCAACAAAATCATAGGTCCATGCCCTATCTCTATCTTCAGCTCTTAGCACATATCCTTAAATATAAAAAAATACTCAGAAATAGTTGCTGAAATGAAATTAAAATTAATCTGTTCCCTCTTTCTTACACTGTTTTTGGGACTCTTGCTTGTACTAATATTCATAGACTTGATCCCATCCCTTGTTCCTTTCTATGTTACTTACTCATTACTCCCCCTAGACCAATGATTACAATCTAATTTATTGAATGGTTACCTAGAATAACCACCAAGTAAATATTCACATGAATCCCTTGGCCTGGGTCAGAAAGACTTGGGTTCAAGTCTGCCTTTGTCATGCTAGGTTTGCTACAATGGGCAAAGGACTATAACTTAACCTCTCAGGGCTGAAATCAACTCTTTAAGACTCTGAGTTGCAGAGGAGTCTGCCTCAGGAGGAAGGAATTTCCATACAAGGGAGCTCCCTTAACTGATAAAATTACAGATTCAGACAAAACAAACATTAGAAGTTGCCAATAAACATGAATCCCAATGGAAATGTGGGGGAAAAAAAATAAGTCTCATTTTTTCTCTAGAGCTGTTACTGAATTTACATCACCTTATTTCATTTGGGCTTTCCTTGATTCATATGTATATTGAGACCTGATGTTCAAAGTCTTTCACATTCAAGTTCCTATCTTCTTTCCAACTTTATATTCTGTCCTTCCCTTGTACAAACCTCCTTTCTGGTCAAACTTTTCAGAAACAAATAGGAAAAGTCTAATCCTAGCCAGGTGCATGTTAACCCTATTAGGCAGTTCCCCTCAAAGTTTTCCTGAAGTTCAAGGCATAGAGAGGCCCACATTTTTCCAGAGGCCATGTGCATTTCCATCTTTATTTCTTTGCTATCTCATATTGTTTATGTTTTCTCTGCCTTGTCAGCCAAATTCTAGACCCTAAAAGATAGTGACCATGCAATGTACAGCTTTGCAAACCCAGGGACTAGCATAGTCTCTGGCACAGAGTAGAATGAGTATTTATTGGTGGTATAAATATCACAGTTAAAAACAATTAGCAAACTCAAAAATGTTACTGTTTTCACTTTTGCCTTATAATTG
>CM053582.1:478783714-478833394 GCA_028627135.1 Pseudochirops cupreus
ACACAATTATTATTATTATTATTGACTACATCCAACTGGAACTTGAAATACACAGGCACTGCAGTTGGGAGATCCATCCTGCCCTACCAAAAAGTGACATAGGAGAGAATAGACTGGGGGAGGGGGGAAACACTGGGATGGCTGTCTTGGGGTGGTGGGCGGGGGAAAGACAGGGAGAAAATATGTAACTCAAAAAAAAATTTAATAAAATAAATTTATTATTAATAAAAAAAAAGGGGGGGGAAGAAATGATTATCCTGTGCCCCATCTGACAATGAACCTCCCTAAACTTAACTTGGATAGTGGAAATTCATTCAGTTCTGGGGGCCTGTATAGATACACAAATAACTATGATCTAAAAATATTTTTATTGAAGCAAAAGTGTAAACTTAAGTAAAATTAATGAATTTGCTAAAAATTTCTTCCATACTTAAGAACATTAGACAGAATTCATTTTCCACCCTGGCATATGTGCCAATGTATATGAAATGTATTTATTTATAAGCTATTTATTTCAATGCCAAATCACAACAACCATTTTAGAATTCAATGTATTTACATAGCATTCATACAGTAAATTATAATGCAGAAGCAGCAATGAGAATGAATATTGAAATATCACCAAGTGCACTTTTACCCTGCTAAAGAATATCTAGATTTTGCTTGGCATAAGGAGAAACAGACTGACATAGAATAAGAAAATGGAGTGATTCTCTCCCTATCCCATCACAAAAACATAGTACTTATAGAAAGAACATGCATCCCATACCTTGCCTTAGCTCTCATGCCTTAAGGTGGGCGAGAGAAATTGGCAGAAACAGTAATCATTACTGTTTCTGCCAATAACATGCTCAACATCTTTATAGATACAATGTATGCATATGTGCCACTTTCAAAAAGGTATAACAAGCCTGTGTTTCTGGATATTCCCAAGGCTCTTTGAGCTAGAAATTGATTCTTTTCTGAAGCCATGTATAAACCTGGTTTGAAGCAACCTCTCTTGAAAACCTTCTTATGTTATCTTTTTCAACTCATAAGCAACATACTACAAAGGAGAAGCAGTGCTAGGGATGCCACACTGAAGAAATACATGACCAGGCAAGAAAATTGTCATATAGTGAGTGTGAAAGATTTTTATGGAGCACGTGGGCTGTCCATTTGTAATCTTTGCAATGTGGAAAGGAGGTGAAGGGAAACCTCCACATCCTGGGCAGATGCTCTGTGGCAAACCTATGGGAAGTCTCAGCAAGAAGAAAGTCACATAGATCAGGCAGGTAGTAATTAGTTACAACCTGCATCCAGTAGAACATAGGCTCCTTGAGGGGAGAAACTGCCTAGAACCTAGGACACTTAATGCTTGTTGAACTGAACTCAATTGAATGGACTATCCCTATCAATGAGCTCACAGATTTGTTTAAGTATTAAATGGAAGATTTTCATACCTTTGTGCTTAGAAGAGCATCTAGCTCATGTACTCCTCAAAATAAGTGAAAAATCAAGATGGACAAATCAAAATCTTAATATAATGAAAAGATTGTGGACCTAGGACCAAGCAGAGCTAGGTTTGAGTTTCTAATTACTTACTTGGACGACCAGGTGAGGGATTTTGTATCTCTAAATCTGTTTTCTCATCAACAAAAAAGGGATAATAAATATTTGTACAATCTACCTCATAGAGTGGAGAGGTTTTTTTTCCTTTTAAGGAAAGAGATTTGTAAGCCTTAAAGTACTGTATGAATATGTACTATTATTATCATTATTATTAAATTTCCTAGTCTGACATAAAACAACTCATAGCTCATTTTTCTCATCTGTCAAATAAGAGTTTTGAACTGAGGCAGTTGGTGGCACAGTAGATGAGAGTGCTAGAGGGCATCAGGAAAAACTGAGTTCAAATCTAACCTCAGACACTAGTTGCATGATCTTGGGTAAGTCATTTAACTTCTCTATCCCTCAGTTTCCTCATCTGTAAAAAAGGTGACAATAAGAGTGCCTACCCCACAGGGTTGTTGTGAAGGTCAAGTGAGATAAAGCACTTCACAAACCTGAAACTGCGATATAAATGCCAGTGTATTATGATGATGATTATATCCTGCCTCTAAACTTACTACCTTTATGACCTAAAGTGAGTCACTTAATCTTCCTAAGACTCAGTTTTTTTCAACAATAAAATGACAAGGATAGTACTAAACGGTCTTGGGGGTCTTTTCGAGCTCTAACATTCTATAATTCTAAAACAAGTATTAAGAAAAATGTCCTTGCCCTCAGGGAGCTCACTACCTAGCCCAAGAGACAGAATAAACACTCATTGTTAGAGGTTGGGGTTCAGGGAAACTCTTACAAAGAAACATTAAAATCAACATAGAGCAAGTTCAATGTCTGAATGCCTAGGAGCTAATAAAGCAAGATCAATATGAGGAATGAGGAGTCCCAAAATCAGCTGTTTAGGGAAAAAACATTATAGTGAAGTAAAAACAAAACTAAAAATGATCCTGGGGACATAGTAGGAGCATCTGGGCTCAAATTCTGTCTTTGCCACTCACTACCTATGTGACGTTCAGCAAATCCCTTAATCTCTCTGGGCTTCAGTTTCCTCAACTGTTAAAACAAATTTGACTAGATGGCCTCAAAAGTCCCTTCTCTATCTAAAGCTATAATCCCAATGTGCTATAATAGTATTAAATTCAGTTCTGAACTGAAGAATACCTCACAACTAACTCTTCAGTCCATCAGTCTTGAGGAACAATGCCACGATTCCTGGAGTGACCACAGGACTGTGAAATGCATCTGGCCAATAGAATATATCCACAGTCAGTAAGTCAAAACAATGTAAACAGGACCAGTTTTTGATGGAGTCTGAATGCAGGTCAAAGCATACTACTTTCACATTCTTTATTTTTTTCTCATTTTTTTTCTTTAGTCTGTTTCTTCTTTCACAATATGATTAATATGGAAATATGTTTTAAATGATTGCACATACATAACCCATACGAAATTGTTTACCTTCTTAGGGAAGAGAGAAGTTGAGGGAAGGAAATAGAGGATTTGGAACTCAAAATCTTTTTTAAAAATGAATTATTTTTACATGTAATTGGGGAAAAAATAAAACACTATTAAGTGCCATTAAAAGCAAACAACAACAAAACAGGGCCAGTTCTTGGCAAGTCCTTGAAGTTAACACTGTAGCCATCAAGCCTTTTGTGTGTATGTGAGGGAAAGGGAGCAGATTAAAAAACCTTCTCCAGGGGCGGCTAGGTGGCACAGTGAATAGAGCACCGGCTCTGGAATCAGGAGGACCTGAATTCAAATGCAGCCTCAAACATGTAACACATACTAGCCATGTGACCTTGGGCAAGTCACTTAACCCCAATTGCCCTGCCCTCCCCCCTCCAAAAGCCAAAAAATAATAACTAAAAAATAAAACCTTCTCCAGTAATATCATGTTGATACAAACATAGGTTGAACTCTCCCACAAAGTTCAGCCTATAGTTATATCTTGTAATTCTGTTTTTAATAACAAAGATAAAGGTTTTCACTGGCCTCCATGGTGTTAGCACTTGAAGGCGTAGCAACAGCTTCAGCATTAGTCCTCCTCACACATGCTAGAGAAGCTTATGCCCAAGTACTGTTGCTGTGGGAGCTAGTATGGAAGGAAAGCTGATCCTTCTTCCTTGCAAGCGACTATGTCCCCTGTCCTGAGTTCCAAAGAACCAATGGTCTCATTCCAAAGTCCATCAAAGAATCAACCTGGCTTTATCAAAAGCAGATTATGTTAGAATAACCTCAATTCCTTTTTTGGACAGGCTTATGAGATTGGTAGATCAGGAAAATGCTATAGACATAGTTTACCTAGATTATAGGAAGGCATTTGATAAAGTCACTAATCCCTGTGGAAAAAAGAACAAGGTAGTGAAATAAAAACAATACAACCCAGTGGATTTCAAGACCGGTTGAATAACCAGAACCAAAAAGAAGTCATTAGTAGCCCACTGTCAGCTTAAATATTGATCTTAGAGGAATGTCCAAGAGATGTGTCTTTGGATTTGTGCTTTTTAAGATTTAAATCAATGGTTTGGGTAAAGCCATGAGTGACATCCTCAAATATACAGATGAAACAAAGCAGAGAAGGAGAACTAACATACTGGATACAGACAGGATTCAAAAAGATTTCAATGTACTAGAACCACAGGCCACATCCAACATTATAAAGGTTAATAAGGATACATTTAAATTCTGAATCTTAAATTCTTGAACTTCCCAAGTTCAAGATCATGCAAGTGTGGCTAAGATAGCACATTTCAAAAGGATCCGAGATTTTAAGGGACAGCAAGCTCAAGATGAGTCAATAGTTTGATATAATACCCAAAAAAGCTAATGTATCTAAACTGTATTAAAAGAACTATAGCACCCAGAATGAAAGAAATCATCATTTCACTATATTCTACCCCAGTTAGATCACATTTGAAATCTATGTTTAATTCTGGGGACTTCATTCCAGTAAGGAAATTGAGAATAAGGAGAGTATCCAAAAAAAGACAATAAGATGGTTAAAGGCCTCAAGGTCATATGATGAAGGTATTAGCTGAAGAAATAGAAGATGTTTAGCCCAGAGAAATGAAGCCTCCAAGGTGACATGACACCTATCTAAGTCATGGGGAACAAGGAGTAGGCTGCTTTAACTTGCCTCCAGAGGGCAGAAGAGATTGGTGGAAGTTTCAGGACAAGTTGGGGCTCCAGGTGAGAGAAAGAAATGAAAGAAAGAAGAAAGGAGAAAAGAGAGAAAGAGACAATAGAGAGGAGAGAAGAGAGAGGATAAAGGAGAGGGAATAGAGGAGAGAGGTGAGAAGAGAGGGGGAGAGGGAGAGGGAAAGGAGGAAAGGAGTATTTTCTAACCATTCTCATTAAGCAACAGTAGAATGAGCTATCTCAAAGGAATATGAATTTTTCCATTCTATGGGCTTTCAATCAAAAGTGGGATGATTGATTGATTGCACAGGGATGTGCTAAAGGGAATTCTCAGTCTGGTTTGAATGTAGTCTAAGGGATTAGATAGTCTAAAGTCCTTCCTAACTCTGTGAATCTGTGAATCAGAGTTCTCTACGTTTTTGCCATGATATTCCTCAGGCTAGAGAGGACCATTAGAGATGGGTGCTACAGAATACTTCCATGAAATATTTAGTCCCCTCCAAACTTGAGTCCCAACCAAATGCTTCCCATTCTTAAAGAAATGCCTTCAAGGTTATTTCTTACATCTATAAAGATGGTTTAATGGATTTCTGGGTACTTGAGTCAAAGAGGAAGTGAGGCAAGGAAGCACAGGTCACAGATCCTGTTTCTCAGTTTTCCAACTAATGGGCTATCGTAAATGTAGAATGAGAGCAAGGAGAGGTGGGAAGAGAAGGCAAATGAGAGTGATCCATGTCTTTCAGCCCTGGGTGGAAGAATGACACAGTGACTAGGACACCGGCCTTGAAATCATGAAGACCTGGGTTCCAATCCTACCTCAGATATGTACTAGCTGTATGAGCCTAGTCACACAACTTAACCTTTCTGTGCCTCAGCTTCCATATTTTTAAGTTGGACATGATCTAAAGTCCCTTCTAGTACTAAATTTTGATCCTATGACCTCCAAGGTCCTAAAAAGCCCAGTTTCTCATGATTGTTTGCAATTTTAAATGGTTCCACTTTCCTTTAATTTACCGTAGTATCTGACATGTTTCTTTGGTAGAAGTCAAAGTATTATTTACTTTTAAAACAGGTTCTCCCAAACAGATCCATGTTTTTCTTTGCAGTAATTCTGTGCTGTTTAAGTTTATATTATATGTATACATACATACATACATACATACATACATACATACATATATATAGGTCCTGTCAGCCTGCCTCCTATCTTTGCTTGCAGTTAAAGTTTGGCTTAGCCAATCCAAGCTAGCTCCAATGTGTGACCTACATCGGTACAGGAAATTACCTCACCTGAAAGTTTCCTGTACCAATGAAAGCATAGAACACTGTCTATACTATCAAGTTAACTTCCTTTTTGGACCATTCTTACTTCTTCTGAAACCTCACACTCAGTGTACTCATCACACTTCTTAGATACACAGGATCCCCTCCCTACTCTCAACCATAACTGCTTCTAACTTCTTTGTCCTCCATCAAAACATACTGGTCGAAGGTTCCATTCTACCAGGGAAGCTCTCTGCTGAATGGCATGAGTAATAATGAGTTATGAATATTGGCTACTTTGATGGTTTTTACTTAGCAAATATATTTTCCTTTTAACATTTAAAAATGTTCTAATGAAATTAATACAGTTGGGGGAAAGCTCTGGATTTGGAATCAAGGGACCTTGATTCAAGTCCTGACTATTACTAAATGTGTGACACTGAGTGAGACATTTAAGCCCTCTAAGTTTCATTTTCCTCCTCTTTAAAATGAGAGGGGAGAGCTAGATGACCTCTGAAGTCCATTCAGCTTCAAATTGTAGATGGGCTCATAGAGAAAATATGCTTGGTTCAGGGACCTTTCAGTGCCCCTCAAATCAAAATGCAGTGGGAACATATTACCCTCATGATAGGCAAGACTGCCCTGGATGTAATTTTCTTTTTCTTCTCAAGTTGTATCCCAAAGTTGCAATGATAATTCAAATAAAAACGAGGAAGATAACCCCAGGGACACATGGCAAAGAACCCTAGGGCCTTGAACTTCACTTGTTAAGATACCTTCTACAATTCTATTTCCCCCCTTGAGCATGCTTTAAATGATAGAGCATGGCTAGAAAATTGCAGCGTGGTAGAATTTCAGGAGCAGGAAAGTGATTATGATGAACATTCTAGCTGTGGCTGTATCTCTCAGGCACTCAACCATAGCCGTAGTATTTCAATATTCATCTTATAAAGAGCTCAGAGCATTCTGCCAACAATCCCATATCATCCACACCACTGAAAGGAAAAGATTATTCCCCTTTTACAGAATTAAGTAGAGAGAAATGGAGGAAAAAAAAGAAACATTTACATAGGGAATTTGTGACATGCTCAGTCATACTACCAGCTAAATAGAGGCTGAACCAAGAGAATGTATCCCAACTTGAAAACAGAGCTCATTAGCGTAGTCTTCTCATGCATTATATAAGAACAATTAAGGGAATCTGCATTGAAAATGTATCATGTAATAATAATTTTTCCACTGATATTCATGGGGCATCACTGAAATTTACAAAACAGAAATTATACCAAATTACCCAAATTCATTTTAAAGGAAATTAAGGCCAGATTTTTCCACTCAGTGTAAGAAATTCTCTCCAATCCTTTCTGAGATTGGCTTGCATTCAAGCTGCTTTGGAAAGGGAGGATGAATCAAACTAAAAAGGGTTTCAAATGTTATCTCTCTATCATCTCAGAATTCTGCCAAGTGAGATGTGATAAGTGTACTATCGGGGAGGAAAATTGTCCATCTAGCAGGATGATGCTCTATGTAGGTTAAGCAATGGTTTACAAACTTGAGGATAAGCAAGAAGAAAAGGGAAATGGGCAAAATAGCAGACAATTAATTTTACATAAGCTGACGTTTCCCCATAGCACAAAACTAATTAAACTGAATTATCAGTTAAGCTAGGGAGGGTTCAAACTTTGTGAAGTCATAGAATCTGTATGTATATGTAGTTATGCAAACATGTGTATGCAGCAGGGTCATAAGAAATGTATAGATCCCTGGCAGGAAGCAGTGGCTAACTAAAAGGGTGTTTTTCTTTACTCCCTTGCTCTTTCTTGGTTTATTAAGGGATGGGATAGGAATTCTTTCAAATTCTCTACTTCCCCTAGACCTGTGCTTTTATCAACACAGGGTGATATTAATGAATAACTCCCTCTAAAATTATAGCTCAGAACTATCTCTGCAATTTAGAATCTTAGAAAGCTGCTAGAGGCACTTGGAGTTTAAGTGACATGCCCAAGGTCACACAGTCAGTGTGTGTCTGAAACAGGATTTGAGAGTCCAGTTCTTCCTGACTCCAAGGCCAATTTTCTAAGTCACTGTGTCATAGTGACCCTCTTCTTATCTTTTACTTTGTAAATAAAATAGTTCTGTTTACATGTTCATGCATGTAAGGGGAAGCTGGTAGCTACCCTTAGAAAGTTGTAGATACTGAAAGTCACAGGTTCTACTTGAGTAAAGAAAATGAGCCAGAGAAGAACAGTGGTTCTCAAAGTTTAACTGGACCCCTTATGTATCAGGTAGAAGCCTTGTGACACTAAGGCAACATTTTGAGGGTTCACCTATCAGTCAGTCAATAAACATTTATTAAGTGCCTACAATGTGCCAGACACTGAGGATACAAAAAGATAGAAAAGACAACCCCTGTCCTCAAGGAGCTTATTCTCTAACAGAGCAGACAACAAGCAAACAAACATCCACAAACAAGCTATACTGGATAAGCAGGAAATAATTAAGAGAAGAAAGGCACTGGAATTAAATGGGGTGAGGAAAGACTTCCTGCAGAAGATGGACTTTTAGTTGCACTGAAAGAAAGGCGAGGAAGCCAGTAGACAGAGATGAGGAGAAAGAACATTCCAAGCATAGGAGACATTCTGAGAAAATACCTAAAGCAAGTCGCGAGAACAGCAAGGAGGTCAGTGTCACTGGATCAAAAAGAATGTTAGTGGGAGTGAGGTATAAAGAAGACTGAAAACATAGGAGGGCACTAGTTACAAGGGCTTCGAATGCCGATCAGAGCATTTTGGGTCTGATTCTGAAGGTCATAGGGAGTCACTAGAGTTCATTGAGTAGAGGGGTGACATGGACAGACTTTCACTTTAAGAAAATCACCTGGGAGGCTGAATGGAGGATCCACTGAAATGAGGGAGACTTGAGGCAGGGACATCCACCAGTAGATGACTTCAATTATCCAGGTGCGAGGTAATAAGAGCCTGCACTAGAGTGGTGGCAGTGTGAGAAGAGAAAAGGGGGTGTGTTGGAGAGATGTTGCAAAGGTGAAATCAATCAGCCTTGGCAATAGGTTGGCCCCAAATGACAAATGTCCAGAAGTTATTTTCTTTTTAGTACAGGCTTCCTGCACTAACAGTGGTGGTGAAGTCATGACAGTGTAATCATGAGAAGCAAAACACATGTGAATCTAGGGTAGACTGTATGTTTATAGATGGTTATGGAGAGAGAATAAGAGAGAGAGGCAGAGAGAGAGAGAGAGAGGGACAGAGAGACAGAGACAGAGAAAGAGACAGAGAGAGAGAGACAGAGAGAGGATCAACCATGACTACTCAATTAATGGAGGTCTGAAGAACAGGAATGAATATAACTATACAACTACAGGACAAAGATTAAAGTATAATATGGAGATAGAAGAGAAATTACTCTATTGATAACTAATATCTCCACACTAACTCAAAATATGAAATTTCACAAGTATACCTGAAGCTTAATACAGTCTGAAATACTGGGAGCATACCAAGCTTCTGCACAGGTGAAAAAAACCTAAGATGAGATTTAATGAAAAAACACAAACATAGTACTGCTTTTACATTCTTTGAATCTTCCTTAGGAAAAACTCAACAAAATAAAAAGCTATTGCCTTGTTTTGGCAGGTAGGGATCAAAGCCACAAGATAGGACCATGAATCTAGAACTGAAGAATTCTCAAAGCCCAAGCCAACTTCCTCATTTTAAAGATGAAGAAAGGATATGAAATAAATTGCCCAAATTCACACAGGTGATAAGCAAAAGAGGTGGGGTTAGAACCTAGGTCCTCTGATTCTAGAGTGAATATTCTTTCTACTGCGTGGTATTGCCTCCTAGATCATCAGTCCATGGAGGGTGGAAATAAAATTATTAGATCTCCCTACAGTGGCAAAAAAAAAAGGAAAGGTATAGAACCAAAGCGGCAGTGTTCATATCTAGGCAACTTCCCTGAGCTGAATAAATTGAATCCAATGGCCATAAAAGTCACAGAGAGTAAAGGCTCTGGTAAATCTCTGGAATAAGGAAAATGAAAGGTATTTTTGTGATTCTAACTAAGACCTTTAGAAGAATATTCTAGGAAAGAGTCTCTCTCTGTCTGAGTTCTTTCTGTCTGCCCCCTGGGACAATAGAAGACTGAATAATTCTACTCATTCTTTCTTCTTCCTAAAACCTTCTAGGTGTAAACCCTGTCAAATCAGTAGCTTTTCAGAAGTAAACTTTTTAGGCCTTTCTCAAAACTGTTCTAAATTAATCCCATTGGCTTTCTGAGGAAAAATTGTTCTCTTCTGTCTTTCCCTTCTCCTGTTTTTTGAAGATATACTTGTGAGAAATCTGCTGCAGGAATGGAGATGACATTGGATGAAAATATTGAATCAATTTAAAAGGGAAAGGAAGGGCCAGGGAAGGAATAGTATGATAGCAGATAGTATAGCAAAAGCCAATGAGCTACAAAGCTGTCCCTGGATGAGAACTCAAAAGATTTCACATTCCATGTTTCTTCTACATGTTAGGTAATGGGGAAAGACATTGAAGACAGTGTGGTACCTGGATCATTTAAGTTCTGATAGGGGTCAAGGAAGAATCTGGGATTGTGAATGGGGGACAAACAGCTCAAGCATCTTGGTAGGAGGAGAACTCTAGATGAATCTGCATAATTTCCCTCAAGAGTAAGAAGAGACCATTGACAGATATATATCATTAAAACAGAAATACAGCTTTTTTCATCTCTCTTCTCCTCTTCATGTCCTTTAGCCTACCTAGGTTCTGCTAGTGTGCCCTTAAGTCATAGCATCCTTTCACATCATCCTCACACATACCATCCCCTTCCATTCCTGGAATGGAATTCCATTCCTGGAATCTTTATCATCTCATACAAATTCCACAGACACAGGTGTCCAAATATCTAGCTGTTGCTACATCTGCGTGGCCTATTTTGACCAACAATCCTGCTGGGGAGGACCATTTAAAGGGAGGTAGTACAATATTATCATAAAGTTGTCCTTTGGGGATTCGATTCCCCTAAATATTAGTGGGTTCAAAATCAGATGATCTTAGTAACTATTAGGCTGGTTTATTCAGTCACTAAAAATTTCCCTTTATTTCCCCCCTAACTCAGCTTGGAAGAATGCAGTATACTTGCTCTTTCCAAATGGCTTTAAATATTACTCATGAGCAGCAAGCTAATTGCTAATCTACATACAAAATATCAAGTCTACAGTAGGTGCTCTATGCATCCTTATCTCACACCTGCATGAATCCCTGCCAGAGACCCATTTCTGCTCCTAGACAAGACAAAATATGCTTGTAGAAAAGGGTCAAGGGATTAGGAGGGGGCCTTGCTGCTGCTCCAAGAATTTGACAGGCATCTGATACCAACGGCATAAATAGGCCCTTTAATAAATTAGAAAGCTATTCATTTAAATGAATTCCACTGTCCCTTCACTGCCAGTTAATCTGTAATTCAGATTGATCAGAGATGGCTCTGCTGGGAGGCAACAGTTCTAGATATAGAATCATTTTGTCCCCTGAGAGTCGGGGATTTAACTGGTGAGCAGCACACATGTTGTATCTGTGAATGTATGTGTGTGTGTGTGTGTGTGTGTGTGTCTCTTCTCTTTCCTTCTCCCTCTCTTCTCTCTTCCTCCTGCATATCTTTTTTTAATCATATTCATATTTAATGTCACACACACAGATCACTTAGATACAACCACTGCCCAACACAAGGACACACAATTTAGCAACCTCATACATTTTTCATACATAGAACAGCAAAGAAATAGCAGCAGACTAGCAGGAGATCAGGGCTGTCATCTCAACTCCACCATTAACTTGCTGATTTGACCATTGAGGCAAGTAAACTCTTCTTCCTGGGGCTCAGTTTCCCTATCCATAAAATAATGGGTTGTATCTGATTCTCTAATGACATTTCCAATATTCCATAGCTCTATGATCTTCCATTCTAAAAAAGTCACAGTTGTTTAGCTGGGTCTGACTTTTTGTGACTGCATGGATCATATTGTTCATGGGATTTTCCTGGCAAAGATACTGGAGTGGTTTGCCATTTCGTTCTCCAGTGGTTTAAGGAAAACAGGTTAAAATGACTTGTGCAGGGTCACACACATAATATCTGATGTCATATTTTAATTCAAGTCTTCCTGACTCCAAGCCCAGCCTTCTATACACACACACACACACACACACACACACACACACACACACACACAGATGTGTATATATATATATATATATATTCATATATATATATACATATATATATACATATATGTATACATATATATGTACATATAACTTTCACTCATCTAGAAATACATCTACACCAAATTTGTTTAGTGGAGAATATACTATTCTTTGGAATAAGAAAATCTCAGTTTACTTCTAGGTTCTGGCACGTATATGTGACTTGGGGCACTTATTCTCCCTGGGCCTAGTTCTGTAATTTGTAAAAGGATACTAATGATATTCATACTACCTACTTCATAAGATGGTCATGGGGAATGAGTGCCTTGTAAACTTAGTAAGATATGCTCTTATTTACCTGGGGCAATACACAAAGCCCTTGAGAGCTGAAATCTTTAGTCCACTTGGATCCTATTGCTAGGGGCACAAATGGGTATAATCAAGAACAGTGATATAAAACTAAGCCAAGGCTAATACCAGCTAAACCACTCCAGGACAGGAAGAAGTGTTTGCCCATTTCTTCAGAGAAAGAAGGGATTCTATTTAGACCCAAACAGCATTTAGGTTCCAACCATCCCCAGAACAGCCAAAGCACAAGTGTGCCAGTCTAGTCCATTCTAACAAGATTCTTGGACACTTAGCACTATGGAATCAAACGTTGCAAAGTTGGAAGAGATGGCCTTGAGTGTCCATAAAGGCCAACATATTAATTTTCCACTTACAGATGAGAAAAGAAAAAAAAGATTATAGAGTATGAGTTGTTTGTCCAGTGAAAACAAGCTAGTAAGTAGCAGCCATAAGGGCTGGAACTCTCATTTCCTGGTTATCAACATGACCATCTTTTCCCTCAACAACCAATGAAATCCAATGAAATCCATGTCTCTACATGCATTTCCTTTCTTGACTTGGTCATCCTCTTTGGCCTTCATGTGTTTTTGGATCACCAGTTGGGAAGAGGGTGGTCCCTGTTCTCTTCTCAGGACTGTGGCAAGGATTAACTAGAAGATAACAGGAGATTCCTGGAAGCCAGGGACTCAGTCATATTTCTTTATTCATAAATTACTTTTTAAAAAAAAAGGAAAGAAAGAAAAACCACTCAGAAAGAGTAGCAGCTTCTTTGCATGGCTCAGTGCCCAGTTCTTAAGGATGTCACCTACTACTTTTTTTTTCACTCCCCTATGGAATCAGTGTTTACCAATCAAGTCTCTTAAGTTTTCTGCTGTCTGCTTTTCATCTAGCATATGTGGGAAGGGAGCCTGACCCAGTGTAAGCATTAGGGAAACAATGATAGCTTCCACTCCAAGGCCCCCTTAGCACTACTCCTAATGGATTGATTACATTATTGTGAAGTTGAGTACCTCTTTCACCTAGGTTTCATGATATATGCTGTTCTTTGCTTCACAGCAATTAATTTCTTCACCTCTACCCCTAGTAACTGTAAAGCCACACACAAGCAGCTTTCCAGAGGACTGCTGCTGCAAACGGCTTTCAAGGTTCTGATTACATAGTATAGCAAACTCTCTATTTATTCAATAACAAACCAGAGCAAAACATTCACAGAAAATCAAGGTACAGCATTCACAATGTCACAGCCTATCAAAGAAAATCAAAATAGAGCATTCACCGTGTCACAACTCAACAACTTATCACTAAAATGGGTACATAGTTTTCACCAAAGTGGTCACATAGTTTTCAACAAAGTACAATCATTTAGTAAGTCCTTCATTTAATTAATCCTTAATTCAATCACCCTTAAGGAGGCTTTGTGTCCTCTTAAGGGACACGAAGTACAAAAGTCAAAGTTCTCCATCCAAGGGGTGCAATTAAGTTACAATTTCATCAGTTACTACTCAGTACCCTCTTAAGGGATAGTGGAAAATACAAAAGCCATCCACCCCTAGGTCACAAGTAAATCACAATTTCATCAGTCACTACTCAGACAATTTCATCAGTCACTACTCAGTATCCATGTAGAGGTCTTTTCATCTTGACTTGAGACAGGTAGCTCCTACCTGAATCCACCAAACTGTCACCTGGGTTCAAAGGCAGACAGCTCCCAGTTCCTTTTCCAGCTCTCTGTGCAGTTCCTGCTCCACCTTGGAGCTCACAGTGTCCAGTCCATCTCAAATCCTTCCTGGTCTCTGTTCAACAAGGCTTAACAAAGCTGTGATAACATTCATGCACATTAAAAAAGCCTCAACAACTTCCGGCACCACAGTCATGCTTCCTCAGTCTGCAACAGCTCTAGCTGGCCCTTGGAAGTCTTGCCACCACAAGTTTGAGTTTTGTGTCAGTTATCAGTTCTCGTTTCTCTTCTCAGTACTTCTCGATTCTCAGTTTAGTCTTCAGTCCAGCAGTAGCAGCCCAGCCTCCAGATGCTTGCTGACAGAAATTCTCTATCTCTCCCCAGCAGCAGCTGCTCTGCCTCCATGATGCCTACCCTAGGAAAATTCTCTCTGTCCAGCTTGTGCTCTTCCTTATATAGGTATTAACTCCTCCCTGTTCCCCCTTCTTGTTATGTCAGCAACAGGGGTTCATACCTACTATTTCTTTACAGAGGCTTAATTTGAAACTAGGTGCTAAGTACTTGTCAGCTTTCCAATACAAAGGGATCTTCAAATTTCATTACCATTAGAGTAGCATCATACTTTGGAGAAAATATTGAATATGGACTCAGAAAATCTCTTTTCCAATCCTAGTACCAATGCGCGCGTGTGTGTGTGTGTGTGTGTAGTTGTATGACTAGTTAAGTCATTCAAACTCAGACTCAATTTACTTATTTGCAAAATTGGGAGAGTTTCATTGAAGATGACCCCCCCTCAGTCTCACAGTCTGAGATCCAGAGAGGTACTCTTATTCCTAATTACTCCAATGCAATAATTGTAAAAAGCATTCCTAATTCTTCCAACTCGAGGATTATAATATGTAGCTAGGTGGCACAGTGGATAGAACACTGGACCTAAAGTCCAAAATACCTAAATTCAAATCCAGTTCTAGAGACTTACTAGTTGTGTGATCATGAGCAAGTCACTTAATAACTCTTAGCCTCAGTTCTTTCATCTATAAAATAGGGTTAATAATAGCACTACTTCCCAAAGTTATAGGATAAAAAGAGATCATATTTTTAAAGCACTTTGCAAACCTTAAGGCATCATAAAAATGCTACTTATTATTATTATTGTTAGTGTTAGAACAGAGATACTAAAAAAAAAAAAGGAAAGGTACTATTTGTTTTTGTCTATTTGCTTTCCTTGAGAACGTTTGCGGATTAAGGCAAAACTATTCCTTGTTGCCTCTTTATTATGTCCTGGGAAGAAGACGTAATCAAAACGATGAGATAACTTGGTACCAGAATCGAGTTGGGCTAGATAAAATGACTGCCCACCATTCCTTCTGGCTTCCTGGTCTGGGAGCAGACCAATAAGTATGGCTCTTCCAATCCATCTATCCTGGAAACAAACAGTAGGCTTGTACCTTCAGGCTCGTCTTCTTTTGTCATTGCTCACCTGTCTTCCAGACAATGAAAAGGAAAAGGAGAGAGCTTCTATGTTCAGGCCTAAGAAGGTAGGACATTATGAAAGTCTCTGGGCCCTACTGACTACTCTAGCTTAATTTGAATATAGATAGTTATTGGGTAAGTCACTAAAGGGTTCTAAAATAAAGGGGGGAGAAAAGAAAGGAAGGAGGGAGGGAGAAAGGAAGGGGTCATTGGAAGGAGTTTCCACAAAGAGAGTTCTATATGCTAAGTGAAATTACAAGTCAAGAAAGAGAAACAAAGACAGAAACAGACCGAAATTTACTCAAGTAATAGATTGATGGCAAACCTTGGCCTAAACCCTAAGTCTGCTAACCCTGGTCCAGTGACTTGCCAACTGAACAAGCCTGTTTCTAACCCACATGGCCACTAAATTGTGGCTTATATAAGAGTTACAGTATAACCACAGGCTCTGGCATTCAAACAGAAAGTCCCATGCTTAATCCTATTAACAATAGAGTGGTTGAGTTTCTAAATGCAAAGTCAAAAATTGAGTACAGCCAAATCTCAGGGTGCCCCTATGGTTCCCATTCCCAAACTGAGAGGCTTGTAATTTTGCCAGGTGACCAGATTGCTATTTAGTGCTCGCCATTCTCTATGACGCCATCCTACCTGTAAAGAACTTGGAAGATACAGTGGCTTTCCTACTAGCCAACCAGCCTATACCAGGCAAATGAAGCAAAAGTCCTTTCCCTTCCACAAAGACAAAACTCAGGCCTCTGCTGAATACCATCTGGACTTTACTCCATCTTATTTTCAATTCCATAATTCTTCTGTGGCCAAGTACTGCCAGAGATCTGACCAGCCAAAACCTCCTTAGAAGTATTTCTCTTGTAATCTTTCTGTAATTTCACCATTTCAAACACCTTTATCTCCTAAGAGAATAGTAATTTTGAATCCCTGAGGGTGCCATCATGGATCCATATAATACTCAACATGGAAATCTCTCAAAATCTCCTGAATTTCTCCAGTCTTTGCATTCCTTGGACTTCACTTCCCTAATCCTCCCCATGCTGGATGGGAAGACTTTGGGAGGGGAAGGGACAACTCTTCTGACTCCCAAACAAGCACACCTTACGGAGCACCATGCTGCTGGTGTCCTCCTAAAACCTGCCTGAGGTTATCTATACTAAGGAAATGTGTCTTGATGGAGATGTAAGCAGTTTGAGATCAGGTAAATACCTTTTCTGCTCCCCAAAATGAAAGTATTACAGTGGGGTGGGGTTGTTAAGGAAGCATAGAAATGTTGAGAGGCAAGAGATGTGACATCAAGGAGCAAACAAGTTCAGGAAGGGAAGCGAGAAGGTGGGAAATACTTCTAAATTTTGCCCCAAGTCTGGCCCAGTATCAAGAAGGGAAATGAAGGGAGATGCTTTTTTTTTCTTTGTCTTACACCAAATAGCCCACATAATATGCACACATCTCACTATAGTACACCCAAATCCCAGTACCCAGAAGTCACCTTAAGACCATCAGCTTTAAAAAGAGATTAAATAGGTTTTCGTGGTCTGGTCTGAAATCCTAAGCAACATTTAGAACATTGTTCCAGTTTGCAAATAGATTCCAAATTCCAAACAACAGACAAACCTGGGGAACATAAATCATTGGTAAAATAAGGAATGCCTATGTGTAGGATTCGGGACATTCAGCTAGTGACTGCAGTCATTCAAATAGTGGAAGAGACAAAGTTCTTAGCATCCCTGGGTAACAGAAGACAATCAGACTGACTTATTTGGCATAAAATCCTTTGGACTGCAAGGTCAATGAAATCCTGGAGGGTTTGTTTTTCTGTTTGTTTGTTTGTTTACCCTATTCTGTAATCCCTTATGGCTTTTCAATGTCTGAATCCAACATGCTATAGCCACTGCATAAAGCAGTTATTATAGAACAGAAGGAAAGAGGATTCTGGGTATAAACTAGGGAATGACTGAACAAATTATAGTATATGAGAGGAATGGCATGCCTCTGTGCCATAATAAATAAGGAAAGTGATGGTTTCAGAGAAACCTGGAAAGACAGATAAAACTGATGAAGAATAAAGTAAACAGCATCAGGAGAACAATTTATACAATGACAATATTGTAAAGACAAACAACTTTGGAAGTCTTGAGATCTCTGATCAGTACAATGATCGATCAAGATTCTGGAGGACTGATGTTAAAAGCATGCTACCCATCACCTAGCAGAGACATGCAGAATGAGACATACATTCTCAGACATAGCCAATGTAGAAATGTGTTTTTCTTGACTGTGCCTATTTTTAAAGGTTTATTTTTCTTTTTCTTATTTAAATGGGCAAGGGTAGGGAGGTAAGAAGGAAAGAAGATAAATTCTTATTTATTGGAAAAGAGAAAAAGAAAAGGAAACAGGAAGATAATTCTCTCATATGAGACCTGGCTCCAGCCAACTATAGCAGAGAACTGGCCACTTATATCAGAGGAAATGTCAACAGGAAAGGGACAGCAACCTTCTGATGGAGGGTAAGACCTGCCTATTCCACTAAATTACTTCCACCCTTTCCCTACCATACATCCTCAGGGAAAAAAAACAAAAACAAAAACTAGGGTAGAACCAAAGCTCACATGAGAGTATGAAAAATACCTGAGAGCAAAAGTGGCCAGCAAATTGAATATATGTGACGTGTGGGGGGCAGGGTGGAAGGAAGTAAGGACAGAGGGAAAGATGCTGTTGTTCTGTCCTGGCCAACTCTTCATGACCCCATGGACCATATCATGCCAGACCTTTCTCTCCTCCAGTATCTCTTGAAGTCCATCTGAGTTCATGTTCATTGTTTCCATGACACTATTTATCAATATCACTCTCTGCCATACCTTTTTTCCTTTCGTCTTCATCTTTCCTGGCATCAGAGTCTTTTCCAATAAATCCTATCTTCTCATTATGTGGCCAAAGTATTTAAGCTTTAGCTTCAGTATTTGATCTTCAAATGAATAACGTGAATTAATTTCTTTAAGTATTGACTGATTTGATCTCTTTGCTGTTCAAGAGACTCTCAAAAGTCTTCTTCAGCACCAAAATTTGAGTGTTGATTCTGTGATGCTCAAATTTCCCTATAGTCCAACTTTTACAGTCATACATTGCTGCTGAAATTGTTGGCAAAGTGAAGTCTCTGCTTTTTAGTATACTGTCCAGACTTGCCAAAGCTTGCCTCCCAAGGAGCAAGTATCTTTTAATATCATGGCTATAGTCACCATCTGCAGGGATCTTTGAGACCATGAATATAAAATCTGACACTATTGCCCTTTCTTCTCTCTCTATTTGCCAGGTAGTGATGGAACCAGTTGCCAAGACCTTAGTTTTGTTTCGTTTTACATTAAACTTCAAACCAGTTTTTCATTCTCCTCTTTCACCCTCATCAGTTAATTCCTCTTCTTAATTACTCTTTACTTTCTACCATCAGGGTGGTATCACCTGCATATCTCGGATTGTTAATATTTCTCCAAGAAAGCTTAATTCTGACTTTTGATTCATCCATCCTGGCATTTCACATGATGTACTCTGCATATAAGTTAAAGAAATTAGGTGACAATATACAGCCTTTTAATACTTCTTTTTCAATCTAAAATCAATCAGTTGTTCCATGTTTGGTTCTAATTGTTGATTCTTGGCCCACATACAGTTTCTTAGAAGACAAATCAGATGATTTGATATTCCATCTCTTTAAGGACTTGCTACATTTTGTTGTGATCCACATAGTCAAAGGTTTTTTTTTTTTTTTTTAGCAAAGCCAATAAAGCAGATGTAGATATTTTTTCTGGAACTCCTTTGCTTTCTCCATAATCCAGCAAATGTCACAATTTAGTCTCTAGTTCCTTTGCCTCTTTGAAAATCAGCCTGCTCTTCTGCTAATTCTTCGTTCACATGTTGCTGAAGCCCAGCTTGCAGAATTTTAAGCATAACCTTGCTGATGTGTGAAATGAGTACAATAGTTTGGTAATTTGAACATTGCTTGGTGTTGCCCTTCTTTAGGATTGGGATATAAACTGATCTTTTCCAATCCAGTGGCCACTGTTGAGTTTTCCAAATTTGCTGACATGTTGAGAGCAGCACTTTAACAGCACCATCTTTTCAAATAGACAGACAGATAGATGAATAGATAGACAAATGGATGAATGATGAATGGAAGAATATATGGATGGGTTAATGAGTAAGAGGGAAAGAAGGAAGGAATTTTAGTTATCAGTAATAGAATCACAGTATCCAGTGAGGTAATCACAGCACCGTGTTCTGCCCTGGTCAGACCACAATCCAGAGTACTGTATTGAGTTCTGGGTTCCACATTTCAAGAAACTGAAGCAAGTCCAGAGGAAGATGATTAGGATAGTGGGGAGAACTTGAAACTGTGTCATATAAATATTATTTGAAGGAATAAGGATATTTAGCCAGAAGAAGAGAAGACTTGGAGTAGGGGGAGGGAGATTGGCATGATGTTCAATGTTCAATCATTTTCAGTCATGTCCAACTCTTTTTTTTTTTTTGCTTTTTTTTGGAGGGGGGAGGGCAGGACAAATGGGGTTGAGTGACTTTCCCAAGGTCACACGGTTAGTAAGTGTTAAGTGTCCAAGGCTGGATTTGAACTCAGATCCTCCCACCTTCAGGGCCAGTGTTCTATTCACTGTGCCACCTAGCAACCCTGCATGTCCAACTCTTTGTGACACCAATTGGGGTTTTCTTGGCAGAGATACTGGAATGGTTTGCCATTTCCTTCTTCAGCTCATTTTACAGATGAAGAAACTGAGGTAAACAGGGTTAAGTGACTTGCCTAGGATCACACAGCTAAAAATTGTCTGAGTTCAGATTTGAACTCACAAAGATGAATTTTCCTGATTTCAGTACACCACCTAGCTGCCCATAATTGGTTGGCACAATAGCTATCCTCAAATTTTGAAGGATTGTCATGAACTGGAGGGATTAAATGTTTTATTCACCTCAGAAAGTAGAGTCAGTGGATGAAAATTATAGGGAAACAGATTTAATCCAATATAAGAAAAAAAAACAACTCCAAATTAGAGCTGCCCCTAGGTGATATGGGTTGCCTTGAGTGGTAGTGAATTTCCTGTACCTGGAAATCTTCAAATGGAAGGTAGATTATAACTTGTTCTACTATGTGTTGGTCTAGAAGAATCCTCAGCGTATTCCAACTCAAGATTACTAGTATACTGAGCTAAGGTAGGGAAGGTAGAGAAGGAGTTTGAAACAAAGTGAATCAAAGAATGCATATAGAAGCGGAGGCAACATGTCCACCTACTTGTTCCAATCTTCCCAGAAAAGAAACTTCATTTAACAAGTCTTATCTAAGGCTTCAGTCACACACAGAACATCCTCCTCCACTTCTCCTTGGCCCCCATGATCATATATACTCCCACATGTGTTTTTGGCCTCACTTCCTTTGTATTATTCCATTATTTCCAATGTCTACAAATTTACCTGTAGCATTACCCGTTGACTATAGCTGCCTATAATAATTATCTATGGCTCCCATGTATTTATCTCTAATATCGATTGAAATAGAGTATCTATCATACCTCCTGGATCTATTTTCACATCCCTCTTTTTCTGTAGTATTTAATCTCTATTTTAAGATGACTGCCTTTTTTTTTTTAACCATCAAACTGGGACAGTTCCCAGGGGGGATGGGCTTTTGCTTGCAGGCAAATGCAAGAACTGATTCTACATGTGCTGTGCAGCTAAATGCTAGGTAGGACGGATCCCCTGAATGTTAGCTCAGCAGAAATATGCATAAGTGCCAAGGCCAAGGAAGTTTTATTGTCAAGGAGGTGATTCTTGTTGAGAGAGGGGCACTTTAAGGGTGGATCTTTGCTGCCTATAGATTAAGGAAAGTACTGGGTAGAAAATGGCAGGACAGGCACAATGAATGGCACTTTTAACAGAAAGAACATTGATCTTAGAGTTGGAAGATTAGGATTCAAAATTCAGCTCCTCCATTTACTGAAAGAATGTTGCTAAAACTCTAGGTCTCAGTTTCCTCATCTGGAAAACAGGAAAAGAGTAAGTGCAGCACCCACCTCACAGGTACTGTGAAGAGTAAATGATATAATGTGCATCAAAATTCTTTGTAATCATAAAATGCTCTATAAATGCAAATTGTTAGATTGAGTGTGATTATATATAGACATACATATCTAAAAACTTGGGTAGTGAAGCAAATGGATATATCTATTATAGGTATCTCACTCATGCTTGGAAAAGTGTTCCATATGAGGTAGTGTCTGATTTTTTCACTAATTCAGGGAGGGGAGGGCTAATCAGTCAGGACGTATTTTAGCATATGTGCCTAGGCTTATAAGAGACTAAGAAGATAGGAGACAGTGTGGAGAGGATGTCTGGTGTAGAGGAAAATCAGTAGCCTAAAGGGGAGAGGTCTGGTTTCTAATTCTTGCTCTACTATTCACAAGCCATGTAACCCTAAGGATGTCACTAAACTCTAGCTTTCTGGCTAGAGTTTTTAGATTTTTTTTTTAATTTTTGGCTTTCAAAGTCCTTGTCTCAAAAATGATAGCATTATTTTATTCATGTGACAAGGGCATGCGCTATATATCTGGAGAATGCAAAGATGATCATGGTATAATGAAAAGAACATTGGGCTTGGAGTCAAGAGACTAGCTCTAGTTCTGTTACTTACTAACTACATGACCTTGGGCAAGTCACAGGAGCTATTTTATTTTAGCTTCTCCATCTGTAAAACAGGGATAATAATACTTACACTGACTACTTTCTAGTATTATGAGGAAAATGTCTTATGAAACTTCAAACACTTAACTAACATAAGTTATTCTTAAAGCTACTGCTGTTATAATGATACTGTTTCTGTAATTTTAAGTGTAAAAATTAATAAAAAACATTAACATGAACATAATTATAAGATGAAATGCAAATAACCTAAGAGTACAAAATAAACAATCTTACTTGTTTATTTATCTAAAGTCAGAGTGAGAGGTAACAATGAGTTAGGGCTCGAAGAAAGCCTTCAAAAATCATTTGTTTGGGACCTTGAAGAATTTTCAACAGGAAAAGCTAGAGGATGAGAATTTCAGATGGCAAGAACAGCATGGTCTAAGGTATAAATGTAGGAAGGCACAGGATATTCCAAGTCATCCAGTATAACTAGATTACAGGTTATCTATAGAGTGAGTGTGTGTGTGTGTATGTGTGTGTATACACACACATATATACACATGTGTATAGATGTATATCTATACATGGATAGATGCTTGTATAGATATGTGTGTATACCTGTGTATATATGTGTATGCATATAGATATATATGTTATACACGTTTGTGCATATGTGTATGTATACATAGTGAGAGGCAAGACTGAAAAGGTAAGTTGAGATCAGAATGCTGAGGTATTTAATAACAAGCTGAGGTGCTAAGATAGCTGAGAGTTGCTGGTTTTTAGGCATAAGAATAATGAAGAAGTCATTTCTTTCTTCCCCTTTATTCTCTTTTTCTTGGCTATCTCATCTGCTTCCACTGATTAAACTACCAACTTTATGCAAGTAAACCCAAATCCAGTCAGCCACCCTATCATCTTTACCCTGAACCCTAGTGCCAAGTATCTAAGAGTCTGCTGTGCATTATACCTAGATTTTCCACTGGCATTTCAAATTCAAAATATCCAAAACTAAACATATTATCTTCTCGTAAACTTATGACCTTCTCAATTTCTCTTTTACTGTTCAGGGCACCACCATCTTCTCAGTTTCCCAGGCTCAAAGTCTCAAGTTATCCTCAGACTCTTCCCTCTCCCATGCCCCTGACAGCCAAGAAGTTGCCAAATTTTACCTAGTCTACCTTCACAACCTCTCCTGCATCCATTCCTCCATTTCTCTTTCCTCACACTGTTCCCCTTATTCAGGGCATTACCACCTCTCACCTAAATTAAAGTCATATCCTGGTCTCCCAGGCTTCAGTCTCTCCAATTTTCCAATCCATCCTTCTACTGCCAAAAAGCCTCTTTCTAAGGCAAAGACCTCTCCTTTGCTAAAAAAAAAACAAAAACAAAAAAAAAAAACCTTCCATTTCTTCTTATTGCTTATATGCCAGAATTCAAGTTCCTTGGCTTGGCATTTAAGGCCCTCCAGAATGAGGTTCCAACATATCTCCCCAGTCTTATTTCACATAATAGCCCTTTATATACTCTATATTTTAGTCAAAACAAATTCCTAGTTTTTCTTCAATTTCAACATATTGTCTCCTGACTTCATATATTCAAAGAGAATTCCTGCATGCCTGTAATGAAGCCCCTTTTCATACCTACCTTCCATAATCTTTATCTTCTTTCAAGTTTCTGATCATATGTCACCACACCCTCTATGGAGCTTTCATTAACCACTCATATCACCCACCCCAGCTGAAAGTGCTTTTTCCCTCCTCAAATTTTCCTAGAACACTTTCTCTGAAAAGTCCTTTTTTTCTCCATCACTCTCAGCTTATATTATCTCTATACATATTGCTTTCTAACCTATGAAATTAGGAAAGGAGCTGTATATTTTTTATATATGCCCAGATGCTAGCACAATGTCTTACACATTAAGGTGCTTAATATCTATTGAAGTAAATGGCAGTACTATACTTGTGGAAGTTTACTGTGAATGAATGAATGAATTACACTGGTATCTGAAATAGATTGGATGTGGGACAAATTGAAGAGAGACAATTATTTGACAGAGTACTGCAATAACCTAGATAAGAGATAAAGGGGACTTATACTAAGGAGATGTCCAAGAGAAGGGAAAGGAAAGGATGCATGTGAGGGATTCTGTGAAGGTAGAATCATCAGGATTCAGGAACTAACTGAATATGGAGAGCAACTATCAGAGAAGAGACAAAGTATCAAGCCTGGGTACCTGGGAGAATGCTGATGCCATTAACAAAGAAGAAAGTTAGGAGGAACAGTGTAAGGAATGGTATCTTTTGTGAATTTTCAGGGTGACCTGTGTGTCAAGTTGAATCATTCTGATTTTTGATGTAATGGTAGCATTTTGCTTTCTTTCTCCCTCCCCCACCCCACCTTTGTCAGGGAAAGAGAAATTCAGTAGCAAGTGATTACTAATGATAAGACCAGAATACCCCAAACCACCAGGTCATAAAGAGGCTTCCTGATTGACTGAGTAAGCTCAGTATTATACAGCAAGCAAATGAGCTTGCTCAGCAAACTGGGGAAGACACCATCCCCTTCTGAGGAAAAAAAAAAGGAAATAGACATTCATTGCTTAGAACAAGAGTTCTTAAATCCTTTGGCATTCTAGTGAAGTCTATGGACCCTGGCCCAGAATAATATTCTTAAATTACTAAAGGCAATCCTAAATTTGAATTAATGGTTAGTAAAAAAATTTAAGAAAAATTGTTTGTGCATGTATATGTGTATGTATGGTTTTTTTTTTTGTTTTTATTTTTTCCCCATCTGTCCAAGTTTATAGACACCCTAAAATAATATTAAGAAAAAACCCTTGGTTTAGAGAGAATCATGAAGGGTCAAGCTAAACTAGAAACTAGATAGAACAGCTTAGGTAATTCAAGGGCCATCTAATCTGAAACTAGATAGATTTATTATATTTGCACTCCTAATTAGGTGGTGAAATGGATAGAGTGCTGAGTCTTAAGTCAGGAAGACTTTATACCTGGTGTTCAAACCTGGCCTCAGACACACACTAATTGTGTGACCCTGGGCAAATCACTTAATCCTGTTTGCCCTGGTTTCCTCATCTGTATAAAAAAAAAAAAGCTGGAGAAGATGGAAAACCACTCCAGTATCTTTGCCAAGAAAACTCCAAATGAGGTCACAAAGAGTTGGACATGACTGAAATGACTGAACAAAAACAACTTCTAATTATGTTAGTCTGGCATATATGTTTGAACTTGTATGTTCTTTCTCTTTGTATATAAACCCATACAAAATGCATTTTTGTGGTCCGGGGAATGCGGACACAATGTGGGAAACTGGCAAATAAGAATGCAGATCATCCTTACAATTAGAACTGTCCAAAGGTGGAATGGAATGCTTTGGGAAGCAGTGAATTCCCTATTACTGAGATTTTCAAGAGGAAGCAGGACAATAATTTATTGGGGCTATTGTAGAGAGGATTCTTGAGCAGGCATGGGGTTGAACCATGACTTCTGAAGCTCTTCCTGGACCTGAGATGCCATAGTTCTAGGTGGTTAGAACCAGGCACCAAGATTATAATGGCAAAAGCAGAAGAGGAAGAGACGAGGGATCAAGAGCGGCAAACCTGTGAAATCTAAGAACCAAGGTGACAACGGACTTCAAAAGGGTAGGGCTCTCAGGGCTTTGAGTTGAGAGGTCAGTGATTAGAGAAGCTCAGAATGTAGTAAAAGTTGAAAGTCAGTAGAAGTCCCTTGGACTGGTTCAGAAGGAGTGCTATTGACCCAGGAAGTGACTTATTACAACAAGGTTGGTTGATTGAGAAGATTCTTTATAAGAAGATTTGGTTTGGAATACAGTGACTAGATTTTGGACATGTTGCACCTGAGGCACTAGGAAACAGTTGGATCTAATTGAAAATGTAGATATGAAGCACTAGAGATAGATTGGGGATGATTATACATATTCAGGAGCCAGACCTATATCTGAAACCATGAGAATGAAACAACAAGATCACCAAAAGAATAGATGTGTGTTTGCGTGTGTGTATACATACACATATATACAAATACATATATATGTATATATGTGTGTATGTGTATGTATAGATATGTATGTGTGTGTGTGTATATATATATATACATACACATATGTGTATATATATATATGCATATATATATATATATATATATATATATATATATATGTAGAAGAGAGAAGAATTGAAGGCATTGGAGTACATCTACTATATACTTAGAGGGTAAAAAGATGGAGTGGGAATAGTCAAGGTGGTAAGAGAACCAGGAAAATACAGTATCCAAAAATCCAAGGAATCATCGGATGAAACAGAAGAGCCAAGGAGGATGAGCCCTGAGAAAAGGCCACTGTAATTGATGAAAAAATTATAAATAGTGACCGCTGAGAAAGTATTTTCATTGGAGTATAGGGACAATAAGTATATAGTAATAGGTTAAAAAGAGAATGACTAATGAAGAAATGGAGACTTTAGAGAAGTTTAGTGGTAAAATGACAGAAAAAAAGAATGGCAATTCAAGGGATCAGGAGATCTGAGGGAAGGTGTTCTGTGTGGGTTTTTTTGGAAAACTGAAATAACATCTGTACTACCTAACTCAAAGGACTGTTGTGAGAAATGCATTTTGTTAAGCTCAAAGCACTACACAATTCCTAGTTATTCTTGTAGGTAAAGAAATTAGTCTTGGAAAGGAAGTGGGACACTTTTTTCTTAAGTCAAAAGGCAAGCTGAGGAAGCTTACATCAGGTGGCTTCAACCTTCTTGTTAGGTCACCATATAAGACTGAAAGAGGAAGAATGGTCCCCCTACCCTGACTCTAGTCATCAATTCTTCATCAATGTCAAAATAATTATCTTAGTGACCTATGTTACTCCCCAGTTCAAAAATTATATGTGTGAGTCTCCTACCACCTCTGGAATAAGGTACAAACTTCCTAGAATGAATGACCTTTAAGGCTTGACCAATCTGATTCCCATCTAACTTTTGTATTTTTATTCCTTCACACACTCTGTGCTCCACTCAACTTCAACTACTGGCTAATCTATGAAGGTGTCTGATAGTTTCCAACTTCTATGCATTCACACAAGACATTCCCCATGCCATGAAAATCACCCTCTCCAAGGAAACTCTGTCTTTTCTAATTACTATATTCCTTCTATGAATCCTCTTCCTCCATGAAACCTTCTTTGATTCCCAAATATCCCACTAAAAGTCATCTCTCCTTAAAGCTTCTTAGAGTATTTTGTTTGTATATCTCTTTTGCTTTTATCATAATCTATCTTGTATTAACACTTACTTTATTTTTTTATAATCCACCAACTAGATTGTTAACTCCTTGCCGGCAAAGTCCATTGTTTTTCTTCATTGTATATTCACATAATAATATGTATGCATGCAGTAGACACTTAATAAGTACCTGCTAAATTAAATTTAAGAGAGAGACCTGGAAAGGTTTGTATGAACTGATATAAACAAATCCATGAGAACAATTTATGTAATAACATCAATACTGTTGTTGTTTCAGACTTTGAAAGCTAAAAGAATTCCAATTAATGCAATGACCAGTGATGAAGCATGCTGTCCACCTCCTGACAGTGAAAGAAATGATTATTCCTCTCTTTTATTAATAACTAATTACTGAAGCAGGACCAAGGTTTTTTTCCCCTTTTCTACTTCCTCATCCAGAAGTCAACCAGTGTAGAAAATCTTTCTCAAAGACTTACTCAGGCTAACACTCTAATCAAGGACAGTAAAAGAAATTTTAAGCTTAGGCTAATTGGTGGATTCCTGCTCATTATGTTTACTAAGACAGTCTGGGAAAATGTGGATTCTCTCTTTTGTCAGATACATGATAACGGAAATGGATAAGTCTCTGACCAAAATTTGGGTGCTCAGTGTCACACATCTCAAGACCCTCATTGTAATATAGCCCACCTCTCATTATAATAATCATTCTCTCATTAATTATTAACCAATCAGAGTTGACTGACAACCTCAGGAACACCTTTTCTTCCAAGTGCATATAAACTGTATGCCCACTGCCATGAGAGTCTTTGGCATTCAAGAGTACTACTGACCTCTTTTATTAATAGCACATTAGCCTTATTAATAAAATTATTAAGTTACCCAGAAATTATGTCTCTTGAACTTTTGAAATATCACCACGGAGATGTAAAAAGAGTGAAAATTAAGGCACATACTTTTGGCCAATGCAGGAATTTTTTGTGTGTGAATATGCATGTTTGTTATAAAGGGGTTTTTTCCCCATGAAGGAATGAGAGGAAGAAAAGCCAATTTTTAATTTTAAAAATAAAACTTTAATTTTAAAAATGAATTGAATTAGAGTAATGAATGGTGCATGACCATGAGTGAATAGGCATGTATTTTGTTTATATATCTCTGGGTGAGGCTTTTACAAATATAGAAAATGCCTGTGGAAGGGTGTGCCTAAGTTTGAGAATCAGGATACTAGATTGTTAGAACTTGAAGGAACAATACTAGTTAGCATTTATATAGTGTTTTAAGGTTTGCAAATATTATCTCATCTTAATCTCACAACAATCCTCAGAGGTAGGAGCTTTAATTATACCCATGTTCCAGATAAGGACAGTGAAGGAGGTAAAAGTGACTTGTCTGAGGTCATAAACTAATGAGTGTCTGAGGCTAGATTTGAATTTAGAACACTCTCATTTTGCATAGCATAGGATCATAGATTTGGAGCTGGAAGGGATTTGGAGATCATCTAATTAAGCTCCTTGATTTTACAACTATTGAAACTAAGGCCCAGAAAGGTGCCACTAGTTAAGAGTATGTATCTAGACAGTGGAACCATAGGAGAAACTAGTTCTCCTGACTCTTGGTCCAAAGCTTTTAAGCTCTAGGGACAACTACTGTGGATAAAGGTATTATTATTCAAGGCCAATGTGAGTCTGGTGAACAGATCTGGCCTTGACATGGAGGAAGTTGGCTCAGAGTATATGGGATTTTGTTTCCAATCTGACAGATGCCAGCTGTAGCTTTCCATCTGCCTCCCTTCTTCCCATCCTTTAGCATCTCACTGTTTGCACAATCCATGTGCAGATACATCCCCTGACCTCACACAGGGAAATTGGCATGGTGAAAGGGCATGGACCTCAGCATGCAAGAGCATACTGTTCAGATAACAGAGGTACCACCCATCTTGTATAAACCTCAGCAGCCAAAGGTTCCTAGATCTCAGCTTAGAATCTAGAGAAAACTTTGAGGAAAATAAAAATAGTGTGGTTATAGCAATGCCTACTGAAGTATATGCCTGAAGTAACTACAACAAAGGGAGAGCCTGTGGTAATAGCCAAAGTGTCTACTCCCTCCACCACCACTCTGTGCATCAGTTCTGTTCTATTTTTTCTTTCTCTCTTGCCTTCCTATGTAATTTTGTGAACTAGAAATCACCCATTGGAAAAGCAGGAACACTATGAACAGACACATGTATAATAAAATCACCTTTGTCAAAGATTATCCAAATGGGCAGAAAATAGGAGAGTAAGACAGCGTCATAAAGAATCTGTGGAGAAGACACAAAATAGATGACTGAAGACCTTCTGTCAGTTCTTAGGAGCTGAGCAGTCTTGGGCAAGATTTTATATCTCACCATCTGCATTACAATTGGCATTCTCCATTAGACAAGTCTATTCCATCTTTCTCTTTATCCACACATCTTGTTCCCTCACGAAGGAATATATGGAGAAAACAGACATGGGGAGCATACAGTTCTCAGCAACATGAGAGGTAATGAAACAATTCCAAGGGAACCTCAAAGGTAGATTCTCTTTCTATATTTCTCTTTCACAGAGTCTCAAACTGGTAGACTTCCCTTGGTTGTTATGGAAAGTAAGGGGGCACATGTGCTTGTAGCTGGCATGGTAAAGGATAGTTAGTAAGCATTAGCTTGTAATTTTAGTTATTTTCTTTTTTAAAATATTATTATTAGTCTTATTATCTACTCCATGAGAGTTCTTATCTGAGCCCTCATCATGACATAAAGTTAACCTTTGGATCTCAAAGATATTTAGCAAAATATAATTTCTGGAATTTCCTATACAAATCTAAGGGAAGTCTAATGATAGATTGATGGATTGCATGTGTGAAGGGGATAAAGAAAGAGAGAGAGAGAAGGGGGAAGGAAGAAAGGTAGAAAAGTAGGGGAAAGAGAGAGAGACAGAGAGAGAGAGAGAGACAGAGACAGAGAGAGAGAGAAGCCTTGTTAAACTTGGATTGGCTAAGGCACCAGAAGATTGAACAGGTGATTACTTGGTTACAGTAATTCATTAAGTCACCAACCAAAATGTGAAGGACTTGCTTGCAACCTACATCAGTGTAGTGAGCGCCCACACTAATGAAATTACAGAGCCTTGAAGTTCTGAAGTAAAATCAAAGTCAACACTCTCTCTCTCTCTCTCTCTCTCTCTCTCTCTCCCTCTCTCTCTCTCTCTCTCTCTCTCTCTCTCTCACACACACACACACACACACACACACACACACACACACACTAAGAAGGAAGCAATACAATTCCACAATGCCATATTTGATGGCAGAACCTATGTCATGCATGGAACAAGCGTAAAGAAGAGGGCATATAAGGAGAACATCAATACCTGCTCTATATTCCCAGGTTAATCTGTTTGTTCCAATCAACCTCTTCTCTGCCCAAGCCCTAGACATCAACTGATCAATCAATGGCCCCAGTATCACTGCCTTCTAGCACCCATTCTTATACACAATCTCTATGCCTATATACAATCTTCCAGGCAATACATGTCAATCTGGGCTACTGATCTAGGATGTTCTCATGTAGACTTTTTTCTGTTTCTTTCTTTCCAAAGATAGTAGAGAAAGCCAGCAAGAACTAATAATTTATCAATTCTCCTTAACTTACTTTTTTCTTAGAAAAGCACATAATAAAAAAGCATACAGATAGATAATACTAATTGACATTTGTGGTATTTTAAGGTCTGTAGAAAACTTAACATACATTATGTCATTTGTTTTTCTTCTGCCTTTTGCTTAGCACAGTGCTGGGCACATGACAAGTCCTTAATAAAAGCCTTTTAACTGAACCTGACTTGATTCTTCCAATAAGCTTCTGAAGTAAACATTGTGGATATTATCATCAACATTTTCTAGATGATGAAACTGGGGATCAAGGAGGTTGAGTGATTTAGCCTCAATCACACAGATAATAATTGTCAAATGTAGGTCTCTTCCAATTCTGCATCTAGCATTCTAGTTGATATACCATACTCCCCAGTTAGATAAACATTAGGTCCCTGAGCAGGCATAATGTTTTCTTTCAATTGGAGGAGATTTTGTTGCAATATACCCACCTATTTCTAATAGCTGATCATTCTTCACAGCAAGGAGTGACCACTTGTTCATTTTTCTTGCCTCTTTCATTCTCAAAAAATCTCTGCCCTCATGGCCTGTCCTTCCCACATTCATTGTCTCCCCTACCTTACTATATATAGGAGCAATGAGCATCCTAAACAAAAATCTTCTCCATAGCAGCCTAGGAAATACTGCATCCAATCACAGGAAATACTGTAGCCAAAAAAAAAAAATCTCCCCCTTTCCCTGAACACGAATTCCACCCCCTCCCATATACACACCAAACATGGCTTCTACCTCTTTGCTCCATAACATAGACTGTCCCATGAGTCAAAGAACGAAAGTATGGCTGATATTTATTAGCTGTGTACGACTTTTGGAAATTCATTTAATCGCTTGGCACTCAGTTGTATCACCTACAAAATGAAAGGGTTAGAGTAGGCAATTCTTAAAACCCCATTCTAGCCATAATGATGTGTGATGAAAAATAAGCTGCAATGGAAGATAAAGCTAGCATCACACCAAGATATGCCCCTACTATCCTCACAAACTGAAAGGTGGTGCCTGGGGATCTTAATCTGACAACCACTCTATAGCCCCGGCAGGCAGGTACCAAAGGATCCTACAATTCAGAGCTAGAAGAGCCTGGGGAACGGGAGGGTGGGGAAGGTCACCAAATGAAGCTCCTCACTTTATAGAAGGAAACTGAGTTCCAAAGGTGACACATCATGCAGTGTCACAAGGTAGTAAGTCGAAGCTTTGGGATTCACCAAGGTTGAAACCTGGTTTCACCTAGATGAAACTTAGGTTCACCAATTTCCCAGTTCAACACTATTTATACTATAAGATAAAAGCAAACGATGAAAGTCTTCAAGAAAGAAGAAAAGGATGACCAAAAGGAAGATTAGGAGGAGAAAGGGAAGGGATTTATGACCATGCAGCAAAATGAATAAGTAAATAAAATCTATTACAAAATAAATAAAGGATGTCAAAAGAGACAGCAGCCTCAAACTGGCAGTATTTTCCTCCCTGCTGCAGTAACAATCTGATTAGGGTCCAATCCTACTACATCCTTCATGCACTAACTCATCTTCGCTGAGTTTAAACTTGTTCTTGAATATGGATGGAGAAGATACACTAGCAAGGCTCCAATTCAATACGAGACCCAGCAATTTGGGGATTTCACAATCCTTTCCACACCTGGAGCCAAAGCCCCTTCCACAAATTCCTTTCCTGGCTGACTCTAACAAGTCTAAACTAAGCCCCTTATGCTCTCTGTTTTATGGACCTGTGAACCAGGTAGGTCTAAGGGAGCCCCTAGCCCCATATCTCTTTGAAAATTAAACTCAAGCAGCATTGTTTGGGCTTTTCTTCTACTGTGTGTTCTAGCCCAGCCAAGGCCAGAAGCCCAGGGCAACCCCTACCTGGGTCTAGCCAATAATAGCAAAAGCACTGTCTTTTTCTAAGTACAGACAGCATCTAAGTTGGTGATTCAGATGCAGCTGAGATAAATTAGCCAAGAAAAATATTAAAATGGGAGATGGCAGACATTCTGATGGAAGATATCACCTCTTAATAGCTACATCAGAGCTGTTGAACAGAAAGCAATAGGAATATAATTTCTGAGCAAAAGGCATATGTAATTCAAAAATGGCATAGAGAATCACATCCTCAGCCTCTCTTAGATCCTCTAGAGCCTTTGTTTTCCAGTGATGCTCGCTGGCCTCTGCTCTAACCTATTAACCTACTTTGGTCTCTCATAAAATCAAACACTGCTTAGGCTCAGTCTTGGCTCACCTAGGATCAACTACAAAACTAGCCTTAATACTTTATGCCTCATGTTTCAAAGAACACTTAAAATCAGTCTGCAAAGTCCTAGTGATTCCCCAGTAAAATGCTATCTCTGCAGATAGTTAGCCTGAGGCTCCGGACTGTTATATTTTTTTTCCCAGTTCTTCCTGTAGTTGGCTATAGTTCATGACTCTGAGAGGAAGCTGGCTATTAAATATCTTTATTTTAGCATCATTCTCTTCCACCCCCCACCTCCACCACCCATTCTTAGATCAAGATTGGGAAGTCTCCCTTTTGTGTGTTTTCAGTTACATTTAGGTAAGGCAGCCAGAGGCTCCAGGGCATCTAGAAATAAACACATTTTATTCTTATTGCAACAAAATCATCACACAATTTGCCCAGCAATCTGTTTGGGAAACTTAGGAAGATGGTGGCAGGGTGAGATGGCTGCAGGGTGAGTGAGAGAATCTTTAACAGAAATCCTTTTGTGTGGTAAGACAGGAAAGAAATAATAGCTCATGTTTCTATACTGCTTTGTAGTTTATGGAGAGCTTTTTTTTTTATTATTATAGCCTTATGAGGTAGGCCATGAAAGTATTGCCTCTATCTTACAGATGAGAAGATAGACATTCAAAAAAATCAAGAGACTTGCCTACCATTACACATCTGTTATGTGGCAAGGATGCCAACTCAAGTCCCTGCCTCTGAGTTCAGCACCCTTTTCGTTACATCTTATTGCCTCTCAAACTGATATGCAAGCTAAGCTCAAGGCAACATGCATTTTATTAAGCACCTACTACGTGCTAAGAAACACAGAAAGGCAAAAGGAGTCCCCGCTCTCAAGGAGCATACATTTTAATGGTGCGGAGGGAAATCTTGGAGAAGTTCCCAGGCTAGGTAAAGGGTCACTTGCACAGAGTGTCTGAGTGATTTGTTCCCAGCATCTTACTAAACCCCATGTTATGAGTTTTCTACTTTCTAGTGCCCTTATATTCTGCTCACTCTGAATTTCCTTTTAGACAAATCAGCCTCTCTCAGTGAAGTGGAGAAGAGAAAGTCAGCGAACGTGTTGCATTGTAGTGCCAATGAGAGGTCCTCCACTTGCCCCTCTGAAAAATTAGGGGGATATTTTCACTAATTAATAGATTCAACAAGTAAAATGGTTCAATTGGTTACAAATACACCAGAGAAGCAGTGGGAAGCTCAGGAGAGGGATGATAAAGCAATGATCTGAGAAGTTGTTAGAAGGGCCCATTGGGCTATAGTTCCCAGAGGGAGCAGGAAGAAAATTCATGAAAAGAAGGCAGGTTTACATAGAAGATAATTTGTATGTTTGTATCTCATGCTATTTCTCTCTCTCTGTCTCTCTCTGTCTCTCTGTCTCTCCTCTTCTCTCTCTCTCACTCTCCTTCTCTCTCTGATTGTTTACTTCAAAAATCACAGTTGGAAAGATTATTTTTTTTAAAAGTGGTTAGATCTTGGGGAGTTAGGAAAAAATTAATCCATCAGTAATCAAAATGAAAATTAATTTGAAGATTTAATTAAGCAGGCCAAGGTGAGCTAAAGCTTCATAGAATTTAGAGCTGGAAGGGAGGGGCCTCAGAAATCTTGCCGTCCAACCCCCCCATTTTAACAGGAAATGAGACTAAATGAGATAAAAGATTTGTCCACAGCTACAAAATAAGTCAACAGCAGAGCCAGAGTTTGAAGCCGGGTTTTCTGATTCCAAACATTTCCTAGACATTTTTCCAATATTGTATTCCTCTCACAGACACTAAGATGGTACCTGAGAAAGGGAAAGAGAAAGCTAAATGATCCCGAGTCTTAGTGATTCCCTCCCTCTGATGTCAGAGCTGCCCCCTTGCCATCAGACTGACTTGCTTCCACTGCTGGTCCAGGGGTACTTGAGGGGGGACTATCACACTTGAATATAAAATAGCATAGTGGTGAACTGACTATTAAGTACAGAACTGACTATTAAGAATCTGGATTCCTACCCCATCTTGGACACTGGCTAGCTTAGGATCCACAGGACTATTTGACAAGAAAATCAGGTTAATAGTTTAGTTATCATATGTCTTCAAGGGACTGACATTCTACTGGGGATTATATGATAATCACCCAACCTAAGTAAATGCACCATATCAGAAAAGGACTTCTTTAGGAACTGGCCCCTGAGTTGTCTCTCAAAAGAACCTAAGCATTCTAAGAAGTAAAAGGGAGGATGAAGTGAATTCTAGGCAGGGAAAGAAGAAGGCACTTGTGCAAAAGCAAGAGAGAGAATGTTGTTTATGGGGAAGAGCTAAAAGGCCAGTGTGAGTGGAACAGAGAAGTAATGGGAAATAAGATATAGAAGGGAGACAAGAACCAGATTGTGAAAGACTTAAAACTTCAGGGATGAGGATAATTAGAGAATGATTAGTCATTGGTTTTATATGACAAGGATATAAGTGAAGCTCTTAGTGGATAGTGATACCTAAATGCACAAGTAGTACAACATGGTAATGGGGAAAAAATATATATATCCTTGTGCTACATTAAGAAAGTCATGACATACAGGACAAAGGAAGTAGGAGTCCTGCTGTCCTCTGCCTTGGTGAAAACATAGCTCTTGTTGTCATGTTTTAGAATGACCCTGACAAGGTGGAAAACATGCAGAAGAGGGTGTCGAAGCTAATAAGAGTACAGGAAAACATGCCACATGGAGGTTAGTTGAAAGAGGAAAAAGGAATATTAAGCCTAGAGAAGAGAATACATGGAAAGAACAAGGTAACTATCTTCAAGTATTTGAAGGGCTGCCATAAAGAAGTGGGATTAGGCTTGGCCTGCTTAGTGCCAGAAGGGAGAACTAGAAGTAACGAATAGTTATAAGAGAGACAAATCAGTCTCTCAATGAGCATTTATTAAGCTCTATTTATTTGTGAGGCACTGTGCTAAATTCTGGGGATACTAAGAAAAGCAAAAACAGTCTCTGCCCTCAAGGAGCTTACATTTTAATGAGGGAGACAATATGCAAACTGTATACATAACAAGAAAAATAGGAAGAAGCATTAGCCTAAGGACATAACAGGTTCTTCTGGACTATAGGACTTCCCACATAATATACTTGTCAGTCATGTTTAGTAGGGATTCTTGTTCACTATAGCCTTGATTATATTACCTCTGAAAAAGTACTTCCAAACCAGAAATTCTGTGAAGACCTTCTGAGCTATAAATTAATTATGCTTTAGCCTTGATGGATCAACGCCACTACTTTTTCCACTTTTCTGGCATGCTGCTTGTGAGACTGAAGGGTGGGGTGCAAAAAAAACGGAAGCTAGGGGTGGCTAGGTGGCACAGTGAATAGCGCACCAGCCCTGGAGTCAGAAGGACCTGAGTTCAAATCCGACCTTAGACACTTAACACAAAACCAGCTGTGTGACCTTGGGCAAGTCACTTAATCCCAATTGCCCTACCTTCACCCCTCCAAAAAGATTTTAAAAAAGGAAGTGTTGGGTTGGTTCCTTACTACAAAGGAAGGAAGAAGAGAATTCCAGGAGCATTTAGCCTGAGAGGCAAAAAGTGATTTGTGTTATATATGTATGTATATGTTTATATTTGTATATGTTTAGATATAGGTATGTGTGTGTGTATATATATATATATGTGTATTTGTATATATGTGTATGTAGGTATGTATATAAGTATACATATATATAGGTGTGTATATGTGGATATATATGTATGTATATTATATAGGTATAGCTATGTGCATGTGTATGTATATAAGTGTACATATGTATATATATAGGTATAAGTATACATATGCATATGTGTTTATGCAGGTAGGTATATGTACTTGTAAAGATATAGCTACATGAATATGTATGTATATATATATATTATGGACAAGATTTAACAGTTAAATGCAGACTGTGAGTAACTAAGTAATTTTTTTTCTTTGGTTGTTATCTGTATTGCTGCATAGTAGTTAAGTCTTTTTGAAACAAACCCACCTAGAAATGTCCCATTTTTTTTTGAGAAGACAATAAGGAGTTGAGAAAAGAAAATGTATTCTTCCCCTGGTCAGCTGGGAATATGGAATACAGAAAACTGAGGAAAGGCAGTGGTAGTTCTATACTTGAAAGAGGTACCAGTGAGCTAAGACCTGGGCTTAATGGCTGGGGAATTAGGGAGAGCGAGTGGGGAAGAACAGGGTAAAGCAATTTGCTCCACAGTACCATGATGAATGTCACATCTTTGTGATCAAAACAGTTGTGAGCTACTCTAGATTTTCAGATTGGCCAAAGCCTACTAAGAAGCTATAAAAGTCTCCTCTGTGCCTCCAATCCTCCAACCTGGCTACCTTCCCTAAACTCTTTCAGAGGTCAAGCCAGGAACAGATTAGCTCCCAGCCACAGTACTTCCATATCACCTCCCTTCATGCACTCTGCCTTCTAGCTACCTTACTCATTAGTCCTAAATATTCTATTTCCTTCAACCTTGCTTTTACATGAAGGTCCCGGATGCTTGGAACTCATCCTCACCAGCTCATCCATGCTCCTTGGAATCTCTAATTTCCTTTAGCGTTTAATTCAGATCCCATCTTCTAGGAATTTTTTCCTTGTGTTCCTACCCTTTATTCCCAATCCCAGCTGTTAATGTTCTCTCTCACCTGAAATTACTGTGTGCTTCCTTATCTGGCTTGTTGTCTTTCCCCCTGCCCCTTTCTGTTAAAATATACACTGATTGAGGGAAAGGATTACTGTGTTTTTGTTATTAAACCCCAAGCTCCTAGCACAGTGCCTTAGTAAGTATTTATTCAAATGAACTCAATTAAATATACACCTTGGTCTGAGATTGAAGTAGATTTCCCCACACACCCCAAGAACAGAGAAATGCAAACACCTACATGCATATAACATTCCACAATAGAGTGGGAGAGGGGCAGCAGGCTGTAGTAATATTTCCCATTTGGTCTGAAATGAAGAAGCCTTAAGGAAATCTCCATAGTTCACAGGATCAGTGACTTTATTCAAATAACTTTGGACCTTGCCCAGCCTGTGGGCATGTGTTAAGACGTCTGAAGTTAAATTAATTTGGCTCTCATTATTATTGTTGTTGTCAAAAAAAGTTATTATTCACTCCATGGATGTTTTAATTGCCCAGATGTCCAGGAGCTGTCACCTTCTATTAGGAGTTTAATGGCCTTAATATAAAGAGTTGTAGAGCAGAGAGGCAGAAGAGTCCTTAAAAGGGTATCTAGTCCAACCCTTGCCTCTAGACAGGGCTGCCTCCAAGCTGTCCTAGACTAATGATTCTATTCTCAAAGATCTTTAAGCAGAGTGTCTATAGGCTCTCTAGGTGACTCTTTCTGGGTTTATAATTAAATGAGATCATATATATATAAAGCATTTAAGAAACCCTAAAGCTGCCTACAAACAGCATCAATTATTATCATTGTTGTTTTCAATATTTAGTATTCTCCAAGCCCTAAAGCTCTTCTACCTATATAACTTGAATCTCTGCTGCTGCAATCCCGTTCCAACAGCCTGCAAAAATCTCAGGAGTCACTTTTTAAGAGATACATACAGTCAGCCTCCACTGCACTGGAAGGAAGGCCACATGGCAAATGTAAAACCCTTATCTTTTGTTTTGTATTTTTTATTGTACCTAATATAGTGCCTTGCAAAAAGCCCAAAAAAATATATTGTTCAGTGAATAATTAGGAGGTTAATTTACTAAATGATAATTAACAACCACAACAACATATTGTTCACTACGTGCCAGGCACTGTGCTATGCTTTAAAATAATTATCTCATTTGATCCTCACAACAACCCCAAGCAATAGGTGGTATGATTATTCTCATTTTACAGAGAAAGAAACTGAGGCAAGCAACAGCTAAGTAACTTACCAGGGTCACACAGCTAGTAAGCATTTGAGGTCACATTTGAACTCAGGTCTTTCTGACTCCAGGTCCAGTGCTCTATCCATTGCACCACCTAGATGCCTGATAAATTGATCCTTTGTTCCCATTTCTAAACTTTTCACTTGTCCTCTGAATTTCCCCTTCTTTGCCTTTGCCTCTCACTTAATTGTCTACAGATTAACTTGATTAAAACCCACAACCAGCCACCTCCTTGCCCTATTGTACCTTACCGTCACACATATAATATTCTATTTCTTGGGTCCCTCGTTATATTTGAAATGCTTCCTCAAAACTTCTCTAAGTGTCCCCTGTTGCCATCATCCCCCTTCCCCCAAGCTATTTCTACCTGATCCAAGGGGAAGTTGAAAAAAGGAAAACCACATGCAAATAATAAGCCTTAAGACACTCAACACCTTAGAGAGGTAAGCACCTTTTCAGAGAATGGATTTTTATGTCCGAGTCATTTGTCTGTCTAAGTTGGGCTGCAGGGCCCCAAGGCAGGCAAGGTCTACTTTATGTCTCCTATAGTGCTGAACACGCTGTGAACACTCAACGAATAATAAATAATAATGATGATGATGGCAATCGGGAACAGTAGGCCAACCACTTTGTCAAAATCCACCTGCCTCCACCACTTTCTTGTTAGCTCTGAGCTACAATGGCTCCAGAGGCACTGTCCCATCCCCTGCCTCTGCCTTAAGACACAGACCAGAGCACAGCAGCAGGCACACTGGGTCCCTTTTTAAAAGGGAGTTGGAAATAAAGATCCATATTTGTGCTTTCCCAGAAGCCTAAGCAAGGGCCCTTTCCCAGACACTTCAGGAATAAAATGGTTCAAATCTCTTCTCGCCTCTGAAGGTCTCCATGAATCACAGATGATCATTCATGGAGATAGTGGCCCAGGCTGCCTCCTCAGGGGACTCTAAATCTCTTACTGGAAGTGAACCCTATTCCCTACCCCAGAGGCTTCCTGGGAATGTGGGGATAGATTTGGTATTTCTCACTGGGACTGAGAAGTGGAGCTGGTTTCCAAGAAGGCCAGCGAAGAACCCAAGTAATACAACTCTCTCACCTGACTCTGAGCTGATAGAGTCATATAAACTCCCCCAAATACACTAGATCCTCAACAGAGGAAGCTAAAGAATCAGGAAGGAGGGAATAGGTTTCTACCTAATAAAATCCTGCCTCCCAAACAGATGCTCAGAAATCCTATGGCTGTAGACCTTTCTTTCCCCAACCACTATCCAACCCCACTCATCAGCTGGGCTCCCAGCTGTGAGTAATAACTTGAATAACAAGAGTCTATGTGGTCACCTTCATCATTGAACCTCAACTCCCAGTGGTTAACAGCCCATGATCCTAGATGGCTATTCTGCCATTTCTTTCAGTCACATTATTTTTTCTGCCTATTTTAAAAGTATTAGATGGCACAGAAAAATGAGCATAAAGTTGTGGCTGAAAAATCTATGGGGACAAGATGGAGAGCAAAGCTATCCAAATGTAATAGGGCATAAGAGGAATGAGTGCCCCATTTCAGAATCCTCATGGCAATTGTATTCCAGTGAAATCAATTCAATAGCATTTATTAAGATTTTGGGAACCTCTTGTATATGAAGAGCAGTGTTCTAAGAACAGGGAAAGAAATAAAGATTTAGTAATAAGTTGTTTCTGCCCTCATGAAGCTGACCATGGAGTAAGAAAAAACAGCTCATATACAAATGAACACAATGAGACGTAAGAACCTAAGAGAGGTGCAAAGTAGTAGGGCAGGTCTTACAGAAAAAAACATTATCACCAGCCTAGGGAATCCTTCATGGGTGAGGCGGCATTTGATCTGGGCCTTAAAAGGTTAGGTAAAATTGAAATTCCAGTAGCCGACATTGTACCAAGTCACTAGAGGCCTTAAGCACTGCCCACTCCACACTTAAAGAAAGGTCATTCCTGAGACTGGCAGCGTTACTGAACCATTTTAGCACATGACTTGCTAAGCATGGAAAAAAAGGTGGTTAATAAATGTTTGTCGAATTGAATTGAATTGAACTGTGACCATGAGTAGCATCTCTTTAAAAACCTGCAGGCTCCAAATAACCCTGAGAGATAATTCAGACAAATAAAAATTAGAATCAAATCAAGTGCCTGTTACAGCCCTACTTTTTGTCACAGGCAAATGGCACTAGGTGGAAAGAGAGGGGCCAAGTCCTAGCAGTCTGAATCTGGCCAGAATCCAGTATCAAAGGGAAGTGGCCACTAGAGAAAGTAAGCAAACTTTTAACCATCTCAGTAAATCTTGCAGAGCAAGGCAATGAGCGAGAGCCACTAAGGAAATCAATTCTTTCCCTTAAGAGGGCAAGGGCCAGGTCCCAAGAATTTCAGCTTCTGCAGGAAAGTGGAGCTCTGAAATCATAAGGCTTTGTTTTGCTTGCCTGATGCAGAGTGAGGAAGGCTGGGATGAATTAGCTGAAAGGGAACATTTAATAGCTGAGTCTCATATAGTCCACTCCTATCACTGATTGGCAGAGCACAGTTGCTTGAATTGGGTGGAAAACTTTTCCCACAGAGAATTGAGACCCCCATGCCTAAAGAAGTCAGTCTGATCTGGTAGAGGTTTGTCCCTCCTTGAATTAACTGTACATTGTTTAGGAGAAATAAAGGATCTGGAAATGGGAGTGACCCAAATCCAGCGGATGTTTAAAAATAATAACAGATAATATTTGCATATCCTTTTAAATTTTGCAAATTTACTTGTATTTGAGTCCCACAATAACCCTATGAGGCAAGCGCTATTATTATCCCCATTTTGTAGATGAGGAAACTAAACCTGAGAAAGGTTCATTTAAATGTTTCAGGTCAGAAATAGTAAGCAGCTGAGGTAAGATTTGAACTTGGGTCTTCTAGACTCCTAGGTTCTCTTTACCAGCAGAGTAAAACTGAAATAGAAACAGGAATTTAGTCATAAATAAAGACTCCTGGTCATGTACTGACTTAGGAAACCACAAATGAACATTTTCTACATTTTATTATATTTTTTTAAAATTATTTCCCAATTACATTTTAATCTGGTTGGGTCAAAACTCCTGGTTGTTGCTAGCCATGTGTTTGACTACTCTGTTCTACCATCACCTCCACCCTCTCAAAAAGAATACCTGGATACCAGCCTCACTAGTGCTTATACCTCCATCATCCTCTCATTAGGAGTACCCTGACCCTGGAAGTATTCCCCTGCCCTCTACCTTCACCCTGCCCCAATATCCAGGATCGTCTTCATCATTAATTCAAACTGATAGCATTTACCAGGAACAATATAACCTACTTTACCTTGACAAGGTTCCTTTCTGTTTCCCAGCCCTCCACTCATTTAATAAAGCTCCCTTACTACACCCAACTGACTGACTGGGCTGGATGTACATCCGTTCACACTCAACCTACCCTCAGAGCTTTGAAAGGCTCTGAAAGGAGAGGGATGTATGGACTATGCTAAGAAGCACCATTAAGGATTCATCCCTATGATGAGCTCCCCCCAAAACCATTTGCATCCACCAACCTCTGACCTTAAGAATTCCAAGATCATCCAGAGCAGGGACTAAATGGCTTACAGTTATATGACACAATGATATCTGAAGTGGTAAGAAGAGCAGTAGGTAAAGTACTGACCTGTAGTCAGGGAAAACTGAGTTCAAATCCAGCCTCACTTAGCAACTGTGTGGCAGTGGATAAGTCACAACCTTTGTCTGCTCCAATTTCCTGATCAATAAGATGGGGATGATAATCGCACCTACTCCCCAGGGAGGTTGTGAGGATAAAGTAAGATAATGTTTATAAAGTGCTTTGTTAACCTTAAACTATATAAACGCTAGATATCATCACCATTCTCATCCTCATTGTCAACATTCTTCTATTCTTCTACTTAAGTATCCCTCTCTTTTTTTGTTACTCTTACCTTCTTTCCTTCCTCCTCCTATTCCCTTTTTCCTTGTCATTTATTTCTCACCCCTGCCTATGCAAATGTCCCTACCTGTGGGACCCAAAACCACAGAATGCTATATCATCCAGTCATAGGATCATAGTTTTAGAACTGGAAGGGTTCTGAGAAGTCATCCATTTCAACTCTCTCATTCTACAGAAGAAGAAACTGAGACCCAGGAGCTTGGGCAGTAAGCATTAGAGGTGGAATTTGAACCTAGTAGGTCCTCTGATTCCAAAGTCAGTGCTTTTAATCACCTTAAGTTCCTGGGTCAACGCCTTAATTTTGTCAGTGATTAGATGTGGTATGCCACTAACATCATTTATTGGTAAATTCTGAACTAAGAACTTAAAGTTTCTAGATTCCCAAACCAATGATCTTTCTACCACATCAGACTTTCTCCCATTGATTAATCTTGCTGGTGGTTCTTGGGGCTAAACAACTTACTGATCCCTGCTCTGAAAAGTTCTCAAAGACTACAAGTGCTCTCTAAAGAAGTTATAGATTTCAGAGATGAAGTGTCCCTCTTGAGAAAGACTGTCCTTGGCTGGACTTGAGAAGGAAGTATGATAACAGGAAGTGGAAAGGCCCACATAGTCTCTAGCGCTCCATATATATTCCTGCGGATAAAGTAGAATCTGCTGGCCTAGAAAAACTGGTTCTGATTCTCTCATCCCTCCTTCCTCACATGAGCCTAAAAGATGCTTGTAAACAGCTGCTACACTTGCCTAGGTCCTCAGCTCTCTCATCCCTACTCTCTTCTTCCAAGAACTTAGATCAGGTGTTTGAATAACCAGCAGCAGAGGGAGCAACCATCCCCACCATGCTTTCTCTCCAACCCATTGGAGGGCAATATTTCCTGCTGACATTTCTGAAAAGGGAGTAGGTGTATGCTTGTGGGAAGAACAGAGACAGGATGGACTGAGATAGGATGATTCGTTTTGTCATGAGAGTAGGCAGAAAAACTCCATATGTCCAAGCAGCTCACATCTCTATCCCTTTCCCTCCCCACTCCCAATGGTCTAGAATAGATGCTTGTTAAAGATGGTCTATTCTCCCATCTGAAGTCATAGAAGTGATTTTTTTCAGGGAAAAAAACTCAATTAAGAGGGGAATGACCACAGGCTTTGGGGGAGATCAGGGTCTAATTAAGACAAATCTCCATTCAACTGACAGGAGAGAGCATATTCGGTAGTGGCCATAGCAAAGAATCCAGGCCTTTTAGTCTGTCTAGTAAGTCTGGAGAAGCCAAGGACTGCTCCAGCTCCTCGGCTACCTCGGACTCTTGGCCATGACCAGCACTCATTTTGACAAAATGCTCTTCCCCTTAATTTTGAAGCCCCTGTGTATTGCAAGGGAAATTTAATCCATATGTTTCTGATTCATTTATACTTAACTCATCAACATGTTGTTTTGTAAGAGCTATTTCATGTCCAAGTTTCCTTTTGGTTTTCTTTCTTTTTTTCTCCAGCTCCTAAAATCTTGGGTTTTTTCTTCGAAACAGGAAATCATTCTGTGCCAAGAGTAAAGGAACTTGAGGCCCAAAGGTTCAAATTGGGTTCAAAGCTCCTGCACCCCAGAGATTCCCCCAATTGACTAAAAATTTGACACACTTCACCCTTCCTTTTGTTCCCAATCCACACTATAGTACTCTTTCCTGGACACAGCTGGACAGTGGTTGAGAGGAACCTTGGGGGGAAAGTTTATGCAATATTCTTTTAAGGTAAAGTCTTTTGCTCCCTCACAGGTTCATTCAGCTCAGAGATAAAGGAGACCTCCAGGCTGCATGATGGAAAGGAACTGGTCCAGTTCTGCTTCATTAAAAAGAGCGTCTATACTCAATCCAAATTACTACAATCAGGTTTCACTGGAAATGACCCTCAGGTCCTTGCTCTATTTTGGGCTTTCTCTAAGATCTCTGGAACAGCAAGACTACTTGAAAGGTCTGGGCCAGATGGATGGAAAACAATGCATTAATGCAGATCCTACTTTTCTTTCCTCCAATCCCCTCCTAGCCATGCTGCTGTTTGTTCTCCTGCTTGGGAAACAAATAAAATCTCTTTGCTGATTGATCTAGGAAAAATATGCTCAAGTAGCAGAAAATGAGTAGTTTGGTTCCCTTAAATTGTATGAAAGATCTTTACCTGCAGAAAATATACAGATATTTGGAAAATCCACATCCTTTACTTATTAAGAAAAAAAAAGTGTGTTTGTGCATCTAAACGCACATTAGGATGTCTGTATATATTTATATTTGCATATAAATACAATATAAAATATATTAATAAAATAAATATAAACCTATGTACACATACTATACATACATGTGTACACATGTACACACACGCACATGCACACCAAGTTAGAAAATCTATATTCAGGGCTATTTTTCCTGAGATCTGGGGAATATGGAATAGCATATTGTGTTAAACACTATTAAAATATATGTTCACTTATTTAACAAAACTCTTATACCTATAGCCTTTTAGTATGCAAAGTGCTGCCATATTATCGCATATGATCCTAGGTGAACTAGTCTGTTATCGCCATTCTACAGATGAAGAAATAGAGATACAAAGAGGAGAACTAAGTTGCCCAAAGCCACATACATAGCTATGAAATGGCATGGCTGAGCCAAGATCTTTCTTCTAACTCTTACTTAGATGAGTGCTTTTTTACACCAAGCTGATTACTAATTTTTCAAGTATGCAACAAGGTCAGTAGAGCAGAAGGCCTGGCAGTCAACATAATGGAAACCGTGGATCAGAGCTATGAGACAAAATGTTAACAAAAAGTAGATATGGAAGAAGAGAAGACAGTGGAGAGTATACAAGTCATCCATACCCAGGATGAACAAATGGGAGTTCCAGACTCTACCTTCTGCTCATAAGGTCAACTTCTTATAAGTGGAATGGAATTCATTTAAGTTCAACAAACATTTATGAAAAATTTCAGTTGTGTCAAACTTACATACCACCAGAGATTCTGCCTTTATTCATTCTTGCTTGAGTAAAGCTATCTCTATGGCAGTGGGGACATGTTCCTGTGCTTATCCCACTTTTCTAGACCTTCACAACTCTCCCAAATTCACTGTCCATAGAAATCACACAGAACCCTCACTTTGTTAACTTATCTAGACATAATTTATACGGCTCTACCTTCTTCTCAGTCTTCCCTGCCAATGACTGCTTCTTGTCCCATGCTGTAATGGTGTGGCAACCTTGTTTTGGCTACCTGGAAAAATATTAAGTGAGCTTAGCCCAGGGCCTAAAGGACCATGTTCTCTTCTTCAACTCTGCCAGTGGTTTGTTTCAAGATCCAACACTGGTCCCTTAACCTCTCTATATCTTCTAATTCCCATCTCTGAAATAGCTAGATCTCAGTCCTGGTTCATAGAAAGGTTGCTAGAAATAAACTAAAATGAAATTACAAAGTACTTGGCCAACACGTTTCATCTGAATGTTAACCGTCCATATTGATAGCGATTAAACATTAATAACATACAGCCTGTTCCCCAAAGACAGAATGAACCTTAGGGAGTCAAGAAAAAACAATTGTGTGTGGCTATAGGACAGTTGGTCCTCCCAATCTAGTGAAGCTCATCATTCACAATCTGAAAAGGGAGGCCCCAAGGAAATACTGACTCAGCTGGGTCTGGATGGGATAAGAAGCAAATCCAGCCTGACTCCCTGGAAATCCTAGTGCTAGCAGAATTAGGGAAACTTTCCAGATTGCTCCCTTGAGGTGACCTTATGTACAGGTCACATCTTTTCTTCATTTTGCTCCCATTCATTCTCTCTTGCTAGGGACAGTGTCCCAGAAACTGGTTCCTGGTTTCCCTAGAGTTTCATCTGTTTTCATAGTTCATAGTTCCTGCTATTCCTTCACCTCATGGAGTCAGAGCCACCTCTTCTGTAACCTTGGGAACTCTCATAGATGGGGAGTGTAGGGGAACAAAGTAATGGCTGTAGGAGGAACTCCACAGGTTCTCCTGAAATAATGAAGAGCCCCTTTTCCTGAGACCAAGGGAACAGGAAGAGACATAGGTTAAAAGGGGCTCGGAATTATTATTCATGAGTAATACTCAAACAAAAAGTTGGAAGGGTATTCATGGCAGGTATAGCTGAGATAGCTGTGGCATACTGACTGTGGAGTCAAGAAAGGACTGAACTTTCTGGAACTGGAATCAGGAAAATGGGACTGAAATACTACCTCAAATACTATCACTAGCATCACATACTAAAGACCATGTACTCATTGGTACCTCCAGTGACTTCCAACAGTCAATGATTCTGCCACACATATGATTTTTTTTCTTTTTTTTTCTTTACATTTGATTTCTTTGGCAAAGAATTGCTAGAAAGGGGATTCTCTCCATCTATGCAGATTGTCACTATTCTGTTGTAAATGTGGATAGATGGGTAGATAGATTGAGGAACTCATTTATAGGTAGATAAGTAAAGATAGAGATATATCTGTATGTATAGATATGTAGACAAATCTATAGATATAGCTATATACACATCTATACATACTGATATGTGCAATTATATTTATATTATATACAATTATTTTATATAACATACAATGTTTATCATAATTTAATATTTATATGTGTGTCTATACACACACACACACACACACACACACATACACACAACATATATTGCCTATGGTTAAGTAATTTGCCCGAGTCAGAAAGTCAGTGTGTGTCAAAGGCAAGACTTGAACCCAGGTGTTCTCAACACTGAAACCAATTCTCTTAACCATTATGACTTGCTGCCCTGTTATCCAGAAGCCAAATGACTAACCATATTGTCAATTAAGATAACATTGGATTATGGTTATTCACCAGACAGAAAATATGGAAAAACATGTGGAGGAAGACTTTCTCTAAATGCCCAGGAAGCAAGGCAAGAGGAGGACAGAATGATGAGGATATATCAATGACCCCTATGCCCCATGGCAGAAAGAAAGATAATTAAGGTTAGTAATATAAAATATTATCAGGTCCTTAGATACACAATACTGTTGTCATAAAGCATTTTATTACCTAGTTTATTAGACAAATGTTTCAATATCATATTTTTTGAATGGAGCTAGTTTGGCATACTGAATTGAATGCTAGGTTTGGAAATTAGGAAGGCCTGAATTCAAATCTTGCGTCTGATAGTTACTAGTCATAGGACCTTGGACCTTGACTTTTGTTTGCCTTAGTTTCTTCATTGCTGAAATAGAGGTCATGATAGCATCTTCCTCCCAGAGTTGTTATAAAGATCAAATGGAGAACTTCTAGAGAAAGTTCTATGGAGTCTGAACGCAGATCAAAGCATACCATTTTCTCTTTTTTGGTTTCTTCTTTCCCATGACTTTCTCTTTAGTTCTAACTCTTCTTTACAACATGAATAATGTGGAAAAATGTTTAACAAGATTGTACATGTATAACCTATATCAGATTGCACACTGTCTTGGGGAAAGGGGAATGGTGGGAAGGGAGAAAATTTAGAACTCAAAATCGTATAGAAGTGAATGTTGAAAACTAGAAGCAAATAAATAAAATTTTAAAAAATAAAACAAACATAATATCAAATGGAGATAACGCGTAAAACACAGCACAACTCTTGGCACGTCGTAGATGCGATATGGACGTTAGCTGTGATTATTATTGTTACTATTATAATTATGAAGCACACTGAAGTCACAACTGCATTAGAAACCACTTGCTGATTTCAAAAGCGCCTAAATGCCTTTCTTACTGAACTCATCAGAATTCTCTACTTCTGTGTGATGGCCAGTTAGCGTCCTAAAGTTACCTTAGTTGTCAAGATGAAAACTGGTTTTACTTTCATGTCCCTCAGCCCCCACATTTGTTTTCCCTTCTCCTCCTAAGCAGCACACATTAATTTTTTCTGGATAGGTTTATGAAATGTTTCCCCTAAGAGGCATGCTTCGTAACAATGAAGTCAGCAAATTATTTGTTTTACCAGAAAGCAGAATATGTACTTTGCTTTTCCGAGTCAACCATTATGGCTCCATCCCACTACATCTTTGAGCTTTTCTTACTAAACTATTTTTAGCTGTGAACTTATAGTACAGGATTATTCCATTTCACAGCCCACATTCAAGTGTTCTGGCATAGAACAGCAATAAGCCTTGTTTATTGGTATAAAAAATAATGATAGCTGACATTTACGTAGCACATTGAGATTTGCCAAATACTTTACATGTATAAGCTCACTTGATCTTTACAACAACCTTGTGAGATAAGTGC
>CM053582.1:478833894-478901521 GCA_028627135.1 Pseudochirops cupreus
TAACATTTGATTATGGAACTCCAGATTCTTTCTCCTCCTCCCCCACCACCCATCCCCACTGGAAGGACAAGCAATCAAATACAGGCTGAACATGTGAAACTATGCAGAACCTCCCCACAGTGAGCACACTGTGAGAGTCGGCACACAGCTAGTATTAAGAAAGGCAAGACTTGTACCTCTGTCTGCCTGACTACAAGACTGACCCTCTGTACACTATGCCACATTACCTCTATTCCTAGTAGTATTGCTCCTAAATTAAGGTGATGTACCTTCAATTTTATTTACTTGTTCATCGTTCCATAATACCCATTATGTTTAAGATTTTCTGAATATATCCAAAAAAAATGGACAGTGTCCTGGGCCTACTTTTGTCAATTAATTGGCAACACTGAGTGGCCAAAGTTTACTTCCCTCAGTCTTTGGGCCTAAGACATTTCATGAGGGGACAACAAGAATATTTTTATACTATCTGAGTGGTTGGTTAGTTCTATTTTAATGCTAAGTTTCTGGTGCTTTGGTGAAGTGTGTATATACCTCATGAGCTATAAGTCTTCAACTTCTCCTTCTCACCGAGAAGCCCATCTGGCTCCCGCCAAACCATTAGGGGAGGAAAACGAGAAGGTCCAGGTCCGGAAGGCCTGCCCCTATTCAATCCACTTACACTACCTCAGAATTAGTAATATTAATAACAGACATTTATATTGTGTTTTATGGTTGTACAGTGCGTTTCACAAATTACCTCATTTGATACTCAAAGCAACTCTGGGAGGTGGGTATCATAAGAAACAATATCCCCATTTTACAAATCTAGGAAAGGTCAGGCATCTTATTCAAGGTCACATGGCTGGTTAGTGAAAAGGGACAAAACTTGAACCCAGAATTTCTGACTAATTAGTCCTTTCCACAGACTACTGGCAATGGAACTATGCCCATTCTCAGTATTCACCATCTACCACCTACCATTCTTGCTTATTCTCTTCTTCCTTTTATTACTACTATTACTACTACTACTATTACAACTGCCACTGCTGCTGTTACTAATAATAGTAATAATAAAACAATACTATTGCCTTACATGTATGGAATCCTACAGTTTACAAAAGGACTTTCATATTCATTGCCATCAAAGACAAATACAGCATACTTCTTTCTTTTTGGTGAATACTACATACCATGTCCCAGAGCAAGGATCTATGTTTTGGATCGTTTTGCTTAACTCTGTGTGTGTGTTTTTAAAAGAAAGGGTTTAATGGGGAAGAGGAATAATGAGAAGAGATTGTGCTGTAAAAACAAAACGCATTTGTTGGATTTTAATAAGCATTCATGATGTAAATGCATAAAACTTCTGAGTAATCTACAAGCCTTTGGCCTCTTTCATTTCTCAATTACATTTTCCAATTTTTTTTTAAAATTATACTCCCCTGGGACCATATTTGCATTTAAGTCATCAAATATAAATGTTCATGTTGCTTTAAAAAAAAAAACCCATACATCAGCCCCTAAAGAAAATTTTCAAGAGTTCCTTCAAGAAGTAATAATAGTTTATAGTTATGTGTTATGTTAAGATTTGCAAGCTCTTTTACATATGTTATTTTATTTAATCTTTACCAAATTGTATAGAGTAAGATTTCTTACTTAAAGCCTATTATCCTTATTTTACAGATGAGGAGACTGAGGCTCAAGGAGACTATATGACTTACCAAAGGTCACTCAACTAGTGAGAACTAAAACTAAAAATGAAAAACAGGTCTTCTGACCCTAAGAGAAACAGTATTTCTACTATACTTCAAGGTACTTGTTACCCTTTATCAAATCACATGAGACAAACATCACAATTCTCTTTTATACTATTTTTTCCTACACCTTTCAATGAAGTTTCAAGAAAAACAAGAAGAATGCCATATATAAGAAGGATTGTATTTATTAGGTCTTTTTTATCCTCAAGTTCAGTATCTCTAGGAAACTAGTGGAGTTTTTAGAGATACTATCTTGCCAGGTCATTCACAGGCCTTCAGCAAGCCTACTACACAAGTCATTAGTGCATTTGAATAAAGAAAGTTAATATTGGGGCAAGAAGAAAAGCTGAACCCATTCTGGGATGGTCATGAGGGTGCAGCTTAGTCTAATTTTCCTAAGGCCCTTCAAGATTTAAGTTTCTAGATCATCCTCAAAACCACTCTAGGTTCCTGGGGTTCCTTTGGATCGAGACTACCCTGCACCCACCTGGCAGGCTGCATATGTTTATTACAGGCTGATGTTGACACCACCAAGGTGGCTCAGTGAGCCTGGAGTCAGGATGACCTGAGATAAAAATCCAGCCTCAGACATTTACTAGCTGTGTGACACTGGGCAAGTCACTTAACCCCTGTTTTCCTTAATTCATGGCGAAGAAAACAGCAAACCACTCCAGTATCTTTGCCAAAAAAAACTCCATGAATGTGTTATATAGTCCATGGGCTCCCAAAGAGTCAACCACAACTGAACAACTGAACAGCATCAAAAACTGGACTTTCCAGCCCAAACTGTGAAAAGTACCAAAACAATTTGTATTAGATAAAAGGAAGAAAATTTTGTAAGGTCTTCCACCCCTCTGCATATACTAAGGAATTTGTTAGATAGCATTCTGGGCATTGCTAGATTGCTATAATGAAAAACTCTGTAAAGAAAGAGCCCCAGGTAGCAGAGACTAGATGAAATGCAAATTATTTTACCTGAACTCCTCCTATGGCAAAATGATTAGGTTGAGAACATAGCAATGACAACAGTAATGCTAATTTAAAGTAATACTAATATAAATTACAGGCTGATAACATTTGGGACCTATTTTCTAGCCTTTGACACCGTACGTTGTCCCAATTTCTGTGAATGTGTGCTCAGTTGTTTTCCAGTCACGTCTGACTCCTTATGACCCTATTTGGAGTTTTCCTGGCAGAGATCCTGAAGTACTTTGTCATTTCCTTCTCTAGCTTATCTTACATAAGAGAAAACTGAGGTAAGCAGGGTTAAATGACTTGCCCAGGGTCACACAGCTAGTAAGTGTCTGAGGCTGGATTTGAACTCAGGAAACAAGTCTTCTTGACTTCAGGCCTAGTACTCTATCCACTGAGCCACTTGGCTGCCTCAAAGTTCAGTTTAGGAGCTGACAGTGTCAACTTTGGCCTGTAATGGAGTTTTGCAACCTGCCAGGTGGGTGCCACTTAGCTGCCCATGACTTTATGTAACCACCCCTCACAAAAAAGACTTTTTGACAAAAGAAAACAAGAGTAAATATGGTGTCCCAAAAGCTGCCCAAGCTCAAAACTGCCCTAAGACTTTTGGTATACCCTATATAGCTCCAACTACAAGTCACTGAACAGAAGCACTAAAGAGAGCACAATTCAGTCAAGAGTGAGTGGAATTGGGGACAATAAGATGCACTTGGGGTTCATAAAGAGCAAATCACATCAAATCCCTAGAGCGATGGCTTTTCCTGATTGAAACACAAAATTAGTGGCTGAAGGGACTGTAGGCAAGATGATGGATCTGGATTTCAAAGGACACGACATGAAACCTCTCAAAAATCTTCCTTGAAAAATTAATTCAAATTGGCTGGGATATGCATGCTGTCACCCCTAATATTAACAATAATCATAAATTTTATTTATGCAGTGCTTATCTTGCCAGGACATTTGCAGGGCTTCGGCAAGCCTAGCACATGAACCATTAGTGCACTTGGCTGAAGCCAGCTAAAGCCGGGGCAAGATGGAAAACTCCCTGGGAGATGGTAAACAATCAGGTTTATGATAAAATACAATTTATCCCATTGCAGGGAGGGCCCTGGATGAGAGAGGAGGCAAGAGAGAGGCTGGACCAAGGCCTAGAATTAGGGAACATCTTTATTAACAATCTAGCAGAAGAGGGTAAACAGAACATTAATTCAGGAGGGATCTCAATCTGCAAAGGTCAAAGGGGACAGCAGAATAAACAGTATACAGAGAATGAAAGCGAAGTGGTGAAAGGAGGGGATGCAGGGGAAAGGAACAAGAGAGCAGGAATAATGTGGAAGACAGAAGACAAAGAAGAAAACGGATGTGGAGAACTCCCAGACAGACAGTGCCAGGGCAAGGACAGAGCAGACAGCGAGGAGGCTAATAAAACAAGACAGAGGCTTAACAGCCCTCGGGGAGCCCTGTGCTCCCACAGTGACTCCATGTGGCTCTACTGAGGTGACATCAGGGCCGTGCTGTGTACCTTGTTAGCAGAGAGATGACTGCAAATTGGAGGGGATTCTCCAAAGCAGAAGAGACAATCGAGTCGTGCAGCATGACTGATTTTGGAAGGGGAAGGAAATAAATGGGCCAGTTAAGCTAAACAAGAGAAGGCAGCTGAGAGGGGCCAGAGAGCATGTGATGGGGAGGCTGCAGCTGGAGGGCCTAGACACAACAGGCAATGACAAGAGGCAAGGTGGGTCTATGGTCCGATGGGTCAGAACACGAATTCAAAACCTGATGCCTTTTATATGTGGCATCTTCATTTTGTTTGCACGTTAGGGACCATATCATCAATTTAGCTATTTTCTACATAGCCTCAGAAGTGTCTGGGAATTTATGAGGGGAAAAAAGGAGCCTGGAAAATAAACATATACCACTGATCCTTATATTGTGGAAAGAAACTATTGTAGGAGTCAGGAACTCTAGGACCTGGAAACAACTCTGCTCCTAACTAGCTGTGTGACCTGGCCAAGTGATTTAGCTGGTCTGGGTCTTAGTTTCCTCATCTGGAAAATGTTGTATAAGATAAGCTCTGAAATCTTTCTAGTTTTAAAGTTCCATGATTATCTGATAATAGCTATTTTTTAAAATGAGGTAGTATTGAATACTAGATAGAGGACCAGCCTCAGGGTCAGGGTTCAAGTTCAGCTTCTGATACCTACTAATGATGTGACCACTAGCAAGTCACAACCTCTCAGGGCCCCCAGGAAACTCTTTGAGACTATAACTTAGAGATGAATGACTGATTCACTGTATGTTCCAGTCAAAGCGATCTATTTTACCATTCTCCATACACAACATTCAATCTCCCACCTCCGTACTTTTGCATGGTCTGTTCCCCAGAACTATAACATTCTCTCTCCTCACTTCTACCTCTAACTCACCTCAAGGCTACATAAGGATTTTCTCAATGCCCTCAATTTTCTCTCTTCTGAAAATTACTTTGCCTTTTCTTTGTATGTAGCCTGTATTTACTCATTTGTGTACATGCCCTCCCCAAGAGAATACAAGCTTCTTGAGGGTAAAAACTGTTTTGCTTTTGTCTTTGAATTCCCAGAATGCAGCACAGCGTCTGTAACAGAATAGGTACTTAAGAAATGTTCGCTGAACTAAGTTGAATTTACTCCTACATGGAATGAGATGCAGATAGTGGAGAAAAAAAGAAATGAGAAATCAAGTTCAATGCTTGAATACCACACCTCCACATTTAAAATCTGGATCCCCTACCACTCTTCTCTATGTAGCCTGGCAGAAGTGGCACCTCTCAGCTCTTTCTCCATGATGGCACCTTTCCTGTCCCTGGGACAATGACAGACTCCTGAATACAAAGTGGAGAAATTAAGATAAATAGCAAGAGACTGTACCTGGGGCACAGCTGTTTCAAGTTACAGCTCCCAAAGATGGCAATGTCAGGTGCTTCCCCTTGATTAAAACACACCACCTCCTAATTAATTCCTCACGAGCCATTAGGCCCAAATTAATTGTATCTATCTATTTATTTATTTATTTCAGGGACAAACCTTCCCACTAGTAAAACATCTGGAAGAAAAAAAAGAAACTCAAAAAGCATTAGGTACTCTTCCTAAATTATCTCGCCAAGAAACTTCCCTCCTTCCCCTAACAATCTTCCAGGAACAATCCAATGATAGATAAGAGTTGTGATTTAAAAGAGCATTCTTCTCATTGATAGACTCCCCCAAGAACTGTGCAATGTCCTTCTCAAATCCTGAAATATGTGGAAGGAAATCTGCATAAACTAAAAGGATGTGGGTGTCCTGTCACTTGCCAAGCTTGCCTTAAAAGGTATCATTCCAGGCCCTTGCATCTGATAATCCCCACACTATCTGAGAGAAGAGGAAGAAGGATGACTATCCAATCTGGAGATGAAAAAGAAAAAAACAAAACCAGAAGCCCAGAGAGATGATCACTTAAAATTTGGACTACTTCAACAACCTCCTAATTTGTCTCTCCTCAAATCCATCATGGGCACTGCTGCCAGATTAATCAACCTAAAATATCATTTCCATTATATCACTCATCCATTGTAATCGTTCAGTCATTTTCAGTCGTGTCTAACTATATATGACCCCATTTGAGATTTTCTTGGCAAAGATAGTAGAGTAGTTTGCCATTTCCTTCTCTAGCTCATTTTACAGATGAGAAAGCTGAGGCAAAGAGGGTTAAGTAACTTGCCCAGGGTCACATAGCTAGTAAGCATATGAGGCTGGATTTGAACTTAGGAAGATGAGTCTTCCTGATTCCAGGTCTGGCACTTTATTCATTGCACCACCTTGCTGCCCCATATCACTTATCCACTCAAATCCTATTTTAGTGCCTCATGATTCAATAGAGATGGTCATGGGTTCTCACAGGTGATGATACTAGAATAGCAGCTCTAGCTCAGGAAGTTGAACCAAACTCAAAAGGCTTCAGAGATTGATCTGGCAATGGACTGTACATCTGTCACCCGATAACCACCTAGATGATCTGTGAGGAGACTCATCACTACAGTTGTATACCTGGACGAGTAACTTCTCCTCTTCATTTCTTTGTCTATAAAATAAGGATTATTAGAACTGACGTTCTCTTAAGTCCCTTATGGCTCCAAATCCTAGGATTCCCTTTTAGCCCCAGATAGAGGATGTCTTAAGATGTAAAGGTCTCCTGGGAAAGACATTCTTCACCCTTCAACTCAGTACTCACACCGTTTATAGACAAGGAAGTACTTCTTACAGACCACCTAAGTTCCTTTTGTGGCCATGTGAGCCCATTCCTTCATGATACGTAGTCATGTCTCCTTTGCCACATTAGATGGCCGTACAATCCTTTGTGGTGATGAAGATCACAGCTGCAGTCTCTTCACTCTGTACACGGCAGGATATTTTGACTCAGGTTGAATCGGCCTTGACCATTTTATGCCAACAGTCTGTCCATTGCTGCCACTTTCCAGCTATCATGATGGAAATTTAGTTGCCTTCAATTGTGTTTGTAGGGTTGTATTTTCCGGCCGACTTCATGTCTGACTGCTCTCTGTCAGTCCTTTACACAGCCATAGTTCTGGTTTTTCACTGCCATCTCTTTTCTTTACATGACCAGCCCCGTACACACAGGCAAGCTCCAGGAAGCAGTAACTCAGGAAACAATAGAAGGAGGGCATACGTTCAATAAACATCCTCATTGAAACTCATTCCGGAGGAGTTAGAAAGGTGAAGACATTATAATAGAAGAAAAGGAAGATGCTCATCAGCCAGGAGGTTAATGTTCCACCTTTCCTACCCTTATTTGGTTGGGAGATGCCCCCTCCACCACAGTCTGCCTTTTCAAGTTGACATTAACACTTAGTCCAGTGAAACAGGCTAATTCTCACTTGGCTAATCCCAAAGCTCTGAAATTCTCACTGAGGTCCAGGCAGTCTCACCCCAGTCCTCAGCTGACTTTAGTAGCACAGACTGCTGTGAGGTCTCCGATTACTAAGACTTCATTAATCTCCCCAAATAACTATGAAGTGTCTTCATAAATAATTCAAATGAAAGTACACTTAGTGAAAGAAAGCTCATTCTGGTGAAGCAGCTGCCACGATTGTTATCATTGCTCCCTTTGGCTCATTTGCTATTTTGCCAAGTTCAGTTATCCAAAGCAACTCTCTCAGAGCTAATGAGCATTAGCCAGGCTACCCGGACTTAATACTCTGCAAATACCTAACCTGTCTGTGAAGGCAGGTCAGAGTCACACATGACTTAGGGAACCAGGATATGTCAGTTCTACTTTCCCAGATCAATCACTGTTTCATTGGAATCACAATGGCTAAGGTGGAAGGGATATTATATTAGAAGACATCTAGTCCAACTCTCACCATAAATAGACAAGAAAACTGAAACCCAGAGAAGTCACAGAATCTTAGATGTAGAAGGAATGTCAAAGGTCATATGGTCTGGCACATACCAAAAATGTGAATACCATCCCCAACATCCATGACAAACGGTGAGTCAGCTTCTGTTTAAAGCCTTCCAGTTATAGGGAACTCACCAATTTTCAAGACCTTTCATTGCACTTTTATCCATCTCCAATTATTAACAAGATCCCCACACACACACCTTCACCCCTACATTGACTTCTTTGAATTTTCTTCCCATTGCTCCTACTTTGGCCTCCTTCAACCCATCCAAACAAATCTAGTTCCAGTTCCAAATGCCAGTCTTCCCAATACTTGAAGACAGATATCACAGCCCCCACTAAGTATTCTTTGAGCTCAGTATCCCCATGTCTTTGAATAAATGCTCACATTATATTGTGTTCTAGTCCCTTCACCATCATAGTCACTCTCCTCTGTATCCCATCTTGTTAGTGATCTTCCTAAAATGTGGTGGTAAGATGCAAAGACAATATTATGGAGGTAATCTAAGTCTTTTAGAAACTGTTTCTGTTACCGTTGATGAAGAACACTTTTTTCTGAAGGTGGGGGTTGGTAGGGGGAGTTGTCATGTTACACTGTTAATTCATATTAAGCCTGCAGTCCACTCAAATTACCAGGATTTCTTACCTAGTTATTTTGTACTTAGGCAGTGTTAAATCTAAGTACAGAATTCCCCTACGTTTTCAACCTAATCTTGTCAAAAAGGAAAATAAAGTAAATATGGAATGACTTGCTCTTAGTGAACCCATGTTAGGTTCTCTTTCCAAATACTAAAAAAAAAATCACTAGTTTTTAAAAAGTCATTATTTAAGTGTTTTCCAAAATTTTGTCAGAAATCAAAGTCAAGTTTGGGTTCTTATATCTTAATCCATGATTCAGAAGTCAAATATCATTTTCCAACTCTTTTCCCCCTTTAACCTTGCCTACAGACAAAGAGCTGATTAAAGTATGCTTAATGCTACAATCCAATACTCTTGACTCCCCAACCAATGTTCGTTCTGCTGTACAAAATGCCTCTTAGGTAAGTTACATTACTTTTTTTCTACCAAGTCCAACTCCCTCATTATATAGATGAGGAAGCTGTAACTCAAAGAGAATATTTTAAGGTTATGTAACTTGTTAATGGGCAGGTAGGTGGCACAGTGGATAGAGTGCCAGGTCTGGAGTCAGGAAGACTCATCTTCCTGAGTTCCAATCTGGCCTCAGACACTTACTAGCTTTGTAATCCTGGGCAAGTCACTTAACCTGTTAGCCTCAGTTTCCTCACCTATAAAATGAACTGAAGAAGGAAATGGCAAACCACTGCAGTATCCTTGCCAAGAAAGCCCCAGATGTGATCACAAAGATTCAGACATGACTGAAATGACTGAATTACAACAACAATAATTGTAGTTAATAAGAAAACCTGGGTTTCCTGAATCCTAGGTCAAGTCTCTGTCTACTATATGTCACCAGGGTACCTCCCAAACAGGATTGTGCTATCCACAATCCAGACCCCCATGACAGTAAGTAAGAATGCTACCACTCAACCACCCATGAAGTCCATCACCAAAGGCCTACTGCCTCCCTGCACATCCCCCATCTCATTCCCCAACTTTGCCCTCAAATCAACCATGCCCCCATAATAAATTGATTGGCAATTAAATATAAAACAACAGGGTCCTAATTTATAGACAGCAACCATTTTCCTGCCATGGCCACAGGGAACCTTGGTGCGGTGCTTAAATTTCTGTGCTAAATAAACAACAACACAGTATGAAATAGAACAGGTGGCAGATCACCAGCAAGGGGCCCCCCAATGAGCAGCAGGTGGGCTGGGTCATTAAATACTGCAGGTGTCTCGGCCAGCCCTATCATTAATGCACATTTGGAGGGATGTAAGCTGTGTGAGATCTGAAGGATTCAGGAAACTGAAGATGGGGGCTGAGACACTAGAGAGATCAGACGCTGGATGAAAGCAGAAAGAGGCCGTTGGGCCACAGGAGAAAAAGGTTCCCTAGAGAAGTGAGAATGTCTCCCTGACCTGCCCCACAGCTTCTCGCTCTGAAATCTCTTATTGGAATACAAAGAGGAAGAAATAAATCAGTATGCAGCCTGCAAAAGTAGAAGAGAGAAAGGAATGGTTTGCTTTGGATGCTGTGATGCATTCATTTAAAAAAGCACTGGCTTTGGAGTCAGAAGATCTGAGTTCAAATTCTTCCTTTGGTATTTACTAGTTGTGTGATATTTAACCTCCCTGGGCCTTGGTTTCTCAGTATAAAATTGAGATTTTGGGTTAGATAACTTTGTACCTCAAGAGCTATGGGTTTGTAAACTAATGACTGAGAAAGAAAGCTAAATAGTCTCACTCAAAATTGTTACTGACTTAGAGCTAGAGACCTGAGAGACCATCTAGTCAAGTCACCCCTCATTTTTCAGAGGAAGAAACTAAGTCTAGGAAGGGCAAATGATTTTTCCCAGAATTCCATCACTAGTAAGTGTCAGAAAGCAGTATTTTCACCTAGGTCTTCCTGCCTTCAAATCCACCACCAGAAAGGACTTTTGGCTGCTCACTGAGAAATATCAGGAACAGGAGTACAAAGATAGAAAAGAGGACCAGAAAGATATACAAAGATACTACCTCAGCCTTAATAATTTTTTCTATCCATCACTATACTTAAAGATTCCCTATACTTAGTGATCCTCTTAGGAAAAGGCATTCCATGGGGAATCTTAAAACATGAGTAGTCATCTGGAATGAAGTATTCTTTTCCCCATTCTACAAGCAATGAGATAATATCTGAAGAAAGGCAGGACCCAAGGTCATAAGACATGTTAGTAACAGAGCTAGGAAAAAGAAGCCAGGTGCCTCATCTTCCCATGCATTGCCAAAGCCCATGTTGTGACCACGTGTTATGAGAAACCTCTACTTGAGAACAAGCTTAATTTCATCTAATTCACCTTACTCTTAAAAGTTCCCAGGGTCAAATTCCTATGGAAATTAAGTTAGATAGTATATGGGACCATCAGCCTTGGGTGCAAAGGTACTACATCTGCCTTGCCATAAGTCATGATGTCCTGTGCGCAGGTGACTGTGTTTGGAGAAGGAGTAGGTCACAGAATATGTGACAAAAGGTACCATTAGCCTGTGGCAGGTATATCTGCATGAGGCAGGTTAAGCAGCTTATTAACTGATAAGAAAAAAGTGAGTAGCTCTTAGCTTTGGGAGACTTGCTTCCAGAAAGCCTATTGCCTAGGCAGAGATCTAAGAAAACAGGGAGGAAGGAAGAATAATCCACAGAGGCATTTGCATATACAAGACTGCTCTGATTATCTGCCCAGGTAGGTCATTTATCCATTTAGATGTGCTACAAGAGGTGAAATTCCCTTTATTCTGTGTCTCTCTCCTGTAGGGCCAGCTTTTTCATTTGAAGAAAATAATCCATGATTCCTAGCCATAAAGACAAGGTGGGATATCATCCTCCTCCTTAGTGTGTATCAAAGCCCTTAAGAAGCAGTTATTTCTCAAGAAAATGACTGGAATGTATGAATATTGCCTTTCCCCCGCCCTCAGGGAAAAGGTAGAAGCTTTGGCAAAGTGGGAGCTGTCCACTTGCTGCCTCTGTCACTTCCGGTTAATGTCATACCAGTTAAGTCCTATTAGCACACAGGCAAACAGAATTGTCTCTTTAGGGTCCCACTGGGATTCAAGGATAGTATCCTTCGTCTAGAAAACTACCACTGTCATCAGGAGAGAATCAACATGAAATCAGCTTGTCAGCACTAAGAGGGAATGTCTTATCCTGGGCTTGGGAACTGTTGGAGAACTAAGGCAGATGGGTAAGTGGGATATTGGCCTTCCAGCACCAATGTGAGACAGATTCCAGCCTTTCCTCCAGGGGTTATTTCATGGTAACTTCCATCCCCATTGTAATAGATACTTGAAATGTATTGAATTAAATCACTCTCACCACAGATTTCTTTAGTTTGGACCTTCAAGGAATTCAAAACACTTTTTAGACATCAGGACCTTCATCCTCTTTGAAGAAAACAGTAAAGTAGATCTTGTTTAGTTTCATGGAATTTACTAGATATGTGACCCTAGGCAAGTCACTTAAACTCCCAAAGCCTCAGTTTTCCCCATCTGTAAAGTAGGATAACAATAGCACATATCTCAGTTATTATAGGGATCAAATGAGATGCATGCAAAGCACTTTGCAAACCTTTAAATGCCATATAAATGTGAATTATTTGATGATGATGATGATTCTAGGATTATGTCCACAAGCAGGCTAGGGTCTAGTATTCCTATCTGCACTGACAACTCACCAGCCCTCCATTATATCTGTACTACATTCTTGTCTTAGTTCAAGTTTTACAGAACAAATTCTTTTATTAAGGGGATTTTTTTTCTGTGAAGTTTGGATTCAGTCAAAGGGCTGTACATGAGGATCTAGAGGGTCACATGTGGCTGCAGGTTCCCCACCCCTAGTCCAACAGTTCTTACCCTGGGCTCCTTGAGCTAGTTTTTATTTTTATATATTTTAATAACTATATTTCCATATAACTATTTTCTTTTGTAATACTATATATTTAGTTTATGAATTTTAAAACATTCTGAGCACCACTATTGCCAAAGGGGTCCATGAACTTCTGCCTTACTTAAAAAATTCAGAAATGCCTGTGGGAGTCCATTGTCCTAGATTCAACATTTAAAATGTCATGCCTTCTATAGGTCAGGTGGCAGTAGGAGTAGGGAGGGCCTTGCTGCTATAGATTTATCATTAGACTGGGGGGCCAGGGAATGAATAAGATGGACTATAAAACTAATCAGAGCTAAGCATGGTGGAGCACACCTGCAACACCAGCTACAGGGGAGGCTAAGGCTATTGGACCTCTTGAGCTCCAAACTGCAGTGGGCAATGTCAATGAGGTATCCAAACGAAGTTCAGTATTAATATGGTGAGCCCTCAAGAGCTGCAGGGAGAAGAAAGGGAAGAGAATGGTGAGCTGGTAGCACCAGCTTGTCTAAGGAGGGAAGAAATGACCCAGGTTGGCAGCAGAGCAGGTCAAAGGATAAAGCCTGGAGTAGTTTCTATACTTATAGCTTGTATTGGGAAGATCTAGTCTTTAAAAAAAACAAAGACTAAGAAGGACACTGTCAGTCTTTTGCAGGATGATACATGTATGATATGTTCTTCCAAGTTTATGGAGTCTGAAAGAAGCTGAAGAGGAAATTTTTAAAATCTAAAGGCTAACTTTCCAGGTTCTTAGATCTGTTTACCAAATCTAGGGGACAATATTAGTCTCGCTATTCTCCAGAAAGAGTTAGATGGGCCTAGAGACTCTTCACTTCATATATAACCTAATGGAGAGTAGAGTGGCCAGAAACAGTTATACTGATTAGTCCTACTTATACTCACATGACTTCCTGACAATGGCCTTTTTTCCTCCTTGGAGGCCTTCAAGGATAGGTTGGATGACTGTGATGGGATGGCAGAAGGGATTCCTGTCATGTTATATTCTGGATGAGATGGCCAGTGAGGTTCCTTCCAACTTTGGTCTGATAGAGGGACTTCTCACTAAAAAGTGTCATATTCCAACCTTACTTTCCATGGAAATGCAAGGACACCGATGTTCTGGAGCAACCACAGAACAAAATGGCTTAGGAACATCCTTACATTTGCCCAGTTTTACAAGCACTGATGGGCCAGAAGAGCTCAGAGAAGTCCTACGGTATTCTAAGGCATCCCTCCTCCCTTCATCAGTTATCAAAAACACAACCAATTAACCTCAGTTTATTATGCAAAGATATTTTGAGAGGCAGTTCCTGGAATAGCAAGGTCTAAGGGACTGAGAAATTTCCTTTAGGTCTGCTGTGAGGTAAGAAGACAGACATTAACTAATATTCTTCTCCGCCCTGGCTGGGAACAGTTCTGCATGGTTACCACAGGCCATAGGTTTTTGTTTTGTTTTTTTTTAACTCAAGATGTCTGTCAGGTAAGAAGACTTGGAATTTCCATGACTGATAAAGAAATTTTCCAGCCCTTAGTAAGTCAACTACACAAACCTTATTCCATGGGAAATTGGAGCACAGGGCAGGGTTCCAAAGCAAATACCAGGGGAGCATTAGAATAGACAATAATGGAATCAGCACCACAGAGGGCAGTCTCTCAGACATATACCCACTCAGGCAGCACACCAACTTAACCCAAGTCATCTGTTAGAGAAAGATTGAGATGTAGAACTGACAAGATATATAAAGATTGAGATTTAGCACTAAAAAAAAAAAAACCACAGAGGCCACTCAGTCAATCCCCCATTCTCATTTTACACATGAGGAAATGAGAGCCCAGATAACATAGGTGACTTACCCTACAGGCAGTAGCAGAGCAGGGATTGAAACCGAAGTCTGCTGAATCCCAATCCTACATTCTTTTCACTGTACCCTGCTGCTTTCCCTATCTTCCCTGTTGGATCTAAAGTCCTACCAGTTTAGTAAGCCACATTACCCCTTCAGATCACACTGTTTCTCATTGGACATAAGAACTAAGTGGGTTCGTATCTTTCTAGAGAAATATGGGGAAAGAGTTCTTCCAATTGCAAGTGATTGACTAAGAACTCTCGGATTGGAGTTTTGAATCTTGTACAGGTTTAATTTGTTACACAAACTGGGTGGAGAGATTTCCACTGTGCAATGACAGCTCTAAACTACCCCCATCATGAAATGGTGAAGAAAAGCAATATCCTACAAAGTAAGGAACAGAAATGCTGATTAATACTAAAATGATCCCCAAGCCTAATCAAGTTTAATAGTGATCAAGAACAATTGACAGCATTTATTTAAGAAGTTCCCTATCTGAAGTGAGTAAGTAGTAATAGTAAGATACTAACCTCATGATAGGTTCTGTTAGTGGATGTCTTGGGAGAAAACAGTTGAGGCTTATTCACCCCAAAGTGAATGGCTTACGTCACTTGGAGTTATATCTTGCTGAATGTTTTAGGATCAATTTCATTTCTCTGACCAATAACCTTTTAAGGCAGGTCAATATTTATGATTTCCATGTTACATCTGAGGTAATAAAAAGCACAAAGAAACTAAGTCATCAGCTTAGAGTCAGGGAACGAGGTAATAAGAGAATAAGAACTTAAGGCGCTATAATTTTCAATGACCTTTGATATCCACTGTCCCTCCATTGACTAACTCTATATTGTAGTTAACAATGGAGAAACTGCTCTTCTAGAAAGTATTTCCTGATCCCTAACACCATCATCTCTACACCAATTGCTCCTTTTTCTGACCTACCATGGAAATTTATTTCTCTCCTATGACAAATAATACATTCTGTTTTTAGAGTTATGTTTGGTGCTTGTCCTGTTTTGTCCACTAAAGTGTAAGCTCCATTCAGGGTATGGATTATAATTTTATATCTCCCACAAAAGGTGGTTTAGTGTAGTAGACAGCCAGTTTTGAAGTCAAGAAGAGCAGGGTTCAAGTTCCACCTTTGACATATACTAGCTGTGTGACTCTGGGTAAATTCTTTAATCTGTCATTGAATGTAGGCAAACTTCTAAGAGTATAAGTTGAAGAACAGTTATAGGTATGTATTAGTACAGTGAATTTCCTCATGGAGCAGCTCTCCACACCCTGAGGAAATCATGGGCTTAAACTAAAAAAGAAAAATCTCACATACAGTCTGAGTTCCAAAAGTCTACCTTGATTGAATGTTTAATCTTACTTTTTGCACTAATTCCATATTCTCCCTAAGGAAGAGTCATGGGTATAGAATTGAAATTCCCTGCTCTTACTCTAGGAGAAGTCAGAGAAACTAAGACCAGAACCTCAGTGACTTTTGGTCCTTTGTAAGGAGGAGTCTTTAAAGATAAAAATTCCACCACCCATGGGTAACTCCAGTTGCGTCTAAAGCTAAGAAGGTATTTACTTACAAATAATGCACTATAGTATAGGAGAGAAGGGAGCAGAAGAGGAGAAAAAAAGAGCAGGACTAAATTAATTTTCAAATCTGACTGTACTAGGGAAAGAGAAAAATAATAAAATAATAGCAAGCATTTACATAGAGCTTTAAGGTTTACACAACACTATATATACACATTAGCTCATTTGATACAACTTTCTGGTTAGGGTTAGGCTCTATTGTTATCCCAATTTGATAGATAAGGAAACTGAGGTTGAAAAACCTTAAATGACTTGTCCAGGGTCACATAGCTAGGAAATGTCTAAGGCAGAGTTGTGTGACTCAACAGTTCCTGACTCCAAGTGCGACACTACAAATCTGAGCTGTCTGTTTTTAAGAAAAAAACATCAACTCACTGAACACAAAAAGTCGATGACAAACTATCCCCCATATCTTCCATCAGTCACTCCTGTTGATCTTTGCCTCTGCAGTTTGGTATGCAGGGTATGAGTCATAACTCCCAAGGGTGCCCAACTGAGTGTCATTGACCTATGGCTATGGCTCATGGTGGCATCTCTGCTGGTCTCTTCTCCACAGCCCTGACAAATTTATCTCATATTATAAAAGGTCCATCATAGAAGGCAGTAAGGTGAAAAAGTGTTGGGACTGGAGATTTGTCATGGTTGGGTTATCTATTGTTGTTTTCAATGTGTTCCTTCATCTACATAAAATACACACACACACACACACACACACACACACGCACCAACACACACGCATGCCCATGTTAGCAGTTGCTTCTTATTTGAGTTCCTTGGCTGATTGTGGTTTCAAGGGCATTTATTTGTGTATGTTAAAGCCTGCTGCCATGTTCACAGGAGAATAAGTTGCATTTTTTTAAAGTCATGTGTAATGTAGACTGCAGCAGCTTTTTGTTAGCCAAAGTCAATGGCATGGTCAGTTACTCCTTAGGGGACAAGGGAAGGCTCCAGGGACATGCCATAGTGAGAGTCATAGAAGAATTTTTAAAATCCAGATAGGACTAAGCAAGGGGACCCGAAAGGAGAACTCTGGTGGGAACATTTACTGGGATTTACCCTCCAAAGAATCCTGGAAAAAAAATAACACTAGGAGAGCTCTCAGGCTGGTCTATTCTTGTTGACTAGTGAACTACAGAAATTATTTAACCCTATGTTACACATCTCACATGGTTCTGGATTAGAACAGACTGTGCTTTGCTGCCAACATTAAATTAGTCAATAAAATAGGAAATCGAATTGCCTCAAATAATGAATAATTCTATCTGTCCTTGGCTCAGTTGTGCAGGAAGCAAGGCGCTGCCAAGATTAACAAGCTAGTAGGTAGGGGTAGAAATAAAACATTTTGAATTAAACCCCATTTCTAGGTATTGCCATGCACATTTGGTAGCCAAGGCTGGAGCAGGGTCACAAGAAAGCCTCTGAGGACACAGCAGCAGGGAAGCAGTAGGACGACACTGAACTTTCCAGGGTCTCAGTTTTCTTAACCAGAAAATGGGATGGGGAAGGGGGGTAGAGAGTCTCTGAGTTCTCTTGCAGCTTTAGATCTACACACAGTCCTTTGATCCTATGTAAAATCCTTAGCTTCCTTTAAGGATCAAGTCAGGTACCATGTTCTTTTCTTTTTTTTTCTTTTTCTTTTTGGAGGGGGGAGGGCAGGGCAATTGAGGTTAAATGACTTGCCTGAGGTCACACGGCTAGTGAGTGTTAAGTGTCTGAGGCTGGATTTGAATTCAGGTCCTCTTGACTCCAGAGCTGGCGCTCCATTCACTGAGCCACCTAGCCGCCCCAAGGTACCATGTTTTCCATAAAGCCTCCCCTGATTCTCCCCGCTATTAGCGCCTTCCCCTTCCTGATCAGCGAATTTACTGCATTATTATTTATATTTCTACCTGCTGAATCTATTCTGCTCAGTAAGCTCTTTGAGGGCAGAGACTGCTTCATTTTTGTCTTTCTATCTAATTATGTTCTACATAATGCCTTACATACAATAAGTGCCTAATAAATGAATGTTCAAATTCAATTGAATGTGGCAGGGAAAGTATTGGAAAAGTAGAGTGCCTACCTGACTTGGAGTTAGGAAGACCAGAGTTCAAGTCTTACCTCAGATACTGTGTGACCCTAGGCAAGTCATTTCACTTCTTCTCCGTGCTTCAGTTCCTCATCCAGAAAGAGACTTGGTGGTCTCTACAGTATCGTCCACATATCTAAATACACGATCCTTGGAATCAGAGGTCTGGGTTCAAATCCCAGCTCTACTATTTACTACCCATGTAAACTTAGATATAGGTCACTTAACTTGTATCTCTCTCCTCATCTGTAAAAATGAGAGGGTGGCCCAAGAGATTAAAGAAATAGGGAAAGCTCCCATATGTATAAAAATATTTAAAGCAGCTTTTTTTGTAGTGCAAAGAACTGGAAACTAAGGTATTGCTGAGCAAATGGGGAATGGATGAACAAATTGTGGTAAATGAATATATGGAATACTGCTGTGCTTTATGAAACGATGAAAGAAATCTGGGAAGACTAATATGAACTGGTAGAGAGTGAAATGAGCAGAACCAGGAGAATAATCTCTACTTTAACAATAATATTGCATAAAAATAAACAATTTTGGAGGACTTAAGAAATCGAATCAGTACAGTGATCAACACAGTGATTAACCACGTTTCCAGAGCACTGAAGATAAAGATTGCTTCCCATCTCCTGACAGAGACGTGATGAGCGAGATATGCAAAAGGAAAATTCATTCTGGGACTTGGTCAGTGTAGGAATTTGTTTTGCTTGACTATGCATATGTGTTACAAGGATTTTGTTTTTTATTTATTTTGTAAGGGAGGGATGGAGGTAGAAGGAAGAAATAAAAATAAATCCCTGATAAACGAAAAATAAATGAGAGGGTGAAGGTAAATGATGCCTAAGGTCCCATCTAGCTCTCAATCATTTGATTCCATTGTGGTTAGAAGCAGTACAGAGGCATCTATCCCAATTACTGCTAGACCTTTCAAAGGACAGGGACATTCAGCAGTGCCAGAAAAATACAGGCTGTTTGAGTTCTTTACCCAAAGCTCAGTGGCTCCCCATTCTAGGATATACACGTAGTTGCTGAGCAGAGAAATTTAATCTGTATCCAGAGACTCTCAATAAATAAAGTCCAAAACAGAGAGAGAAAAGACAGAAGTCTCTTAGCTTCAATTAGCTCATGTTCTAACTGAGGATCCACCACAACCATTTTCATTCTAAATGTGCTATAAGCCAGCAGCTGGGGCTATTCTTTGGGGTTTAAAATCCTGAGACAGAGTCTAGGGATTGAGAAAGGACTTATGGGACCTAGGAGTGATGGGGGAAAGGATATGAGGACATGCATAAAGAAGATGGGAGGGACAGAGAACTATAAACTCTACACTCACAGGGTTTTAGAGATGCAAGAGATGTCTAATCCAGGCTCATCATTTTACAACCATGGAAGCTAAGGTACAGAAATGCAAAAGAATTTGCCCACAGCCTCCCTGGTAGCAAGTGGCAGAGCCCAAATTCAAACCCAGGCCTTTTTGACTCTTGTTCCAGTGTTCTTTCCACTATATCATACAAGGCAGGGTCTTAGAGACCAAGTTAGAAACTACTGCCAACTTGAGTTTAAAGGCTATTAAGGTTAATATCATTCTTCCTTGTTATCTCCATGCCAAGTTCCCTGCTGACACAGCAACAGGGGGTGCTCAGGGATGCTAATTCCCCCTCCAACTGAGGGAGGGAGCAGAGCTAGAAAGAAAAAGGAAGACAGCAAAGAAACCTAAGTACTCTTTCCAGATTCAGTTTTCATTTCACTATGACCCTGGGTAAATAATTTCCCAATTCGTTGCTTCACTTGAATCATAAATCATCTTTTCTTCCCCTTTCAAAGAGCATTATGACCATGTGGGACGATTTCCAAAAAATCAGGGTTGCATCTCACCCAAGGTTTAGGAAATTTAAAAATGCTTAAGGGCTGAAAGAACTTACAGATTACAGGGACATAGAATTACAGGTTGGAAGGACCTTAGAATCAGATAAGGAAACCGTCCCGGACAGGTTAAATGGCTTACCCAAAGTCATCTGGTAACAAGTGTCCCAGCAGGGATTCTTCTTTCCACAATACCGCTGCCTCCTACTTATGATCTGTCTACATACATACGTGTATATATAAACACATGTGTATATTACGTGCATATATGTTTTAATTTTCCAGTTTTTCTTGCATTTTAACTTCCAAACTGTCTTCTCCCCTGCCCACCACATACTAGAGAAGGCCATTTGACACAGATAGTATGTATAGATATATAGATACATATGTGCATGTAAAACCATACTACGCATACTTCTATTTATCAGCTCTTTCTCTGGGAGGTGGAGAGCATCTTCCTAGATCCTTGTAGTTGATTTGAATATTTATAATACTCAAAATAGCTCAGGCATTCAGAGTCACTCCGCACAATATTGCTGTTACTGTATACAGTGCTCTCTTGATTCTGCTCCTTTCACTCTTCATTATTTCATGCAAGTCTTTCCATGTTTTTCCCCTAAAATCAACCTGCTTGTCATTTCTTATAACACAGCAGCATTCCATCACAATCATATACCACAATTTGTTTAGCCATTCCCCCATTAATGGGTATCACTTCAATTTCTAGTTCTTTGCCACAATGAAAAATGCTGCCACAAATATTTTAGAACACATAGGTTCTTTTCATTTTTCCCTGATCACCTTGGGAAATAAACTTAATAGTGGCGTTGCTGAGGCAAAGGGTATACAGTTTTATAACTCTTTGGGCATAATTCCAGATTGCTCTCCAGAATGGTTGGATCAGTTCACGACTCCACCGACAATGTATTAGCGTCTCACTTTTCCACATCCCCTCCAACATTTCTCATTTTCCTTCCTATCATTTTAGTCAATCTGATAGGTGTGAGATATTTCAAATTGTTTTAATATTCATTTCTCTAATCAATAATGATTTAGAGCATTTTATACAGCTATATATAGCTTTGATTTCTTCATCTGAAAACTGCCTGTTCATATCCTTTGGCCCTTTATCAATTAGGTAATGACTATGTGTATGGGTGTATACACATACACACACACACACACACACACACACACACACACATATATACATACACATGCATCTATACACATATATGCATACATGTGGGTATGTATATATGTATTTTAAGTCCTCTTCCTAGTGCTTTCTTCTTTTTCCACCTTCTCTACCAACTCCATTGCTCCTAGCTTATGGTTTTGCCTACACTTTCAGCACAGCCCTGGGTAAACATCCATGTAGTAGACAACTGCCATTTCTTATGACCCTGGAGGGCTCTAATATCCCATCCTGCTGATAGAAACCTTCCTATGAGTATACCAAAACAGGATCAGGATGGAAGGCAGGGCTATGCCTCACTCCCAAGGTAAAACAAACTGGTTTACCAAAGGGACAGTAACTATGTTCACCATGAGCAAAGACCCAGATCCCTTGCCAGGAGTCAAGCCCCTTGAAATCAGGTCTCTGGCATTATTCTCAAATCTACTGAAAAACAGTTACCATCTATTTACAGGGGGAAAAAATGTTAATAATGCCCAATCATAATCAAATAGGCAACCACTTTGCTTTAAGTACCTATTAACTAATGCTAAATTACAATAGAACAGCTCTACAAGTACTTTTGACATCCACATGTACATCAGAGGCACCACTACAGCTCAGGCCATTAGAATAAAAAGCAAATGAATTGATAGTGATGGGGCACTTAAAACATTACCGGAAACATGGAGCTGCATTTATTTACTTTGCTTTCTTTCCAGCCCTCCTGATTCTCCTGCTCTGTCCCTTCCTAAGGCCACTGCTCTCCTTCTGCACTACCATCTTTGTTTCTACCTTCAGAAAGAAGTAAGCAGACACTACCTTGACACCAGAGCAAGTGCCTCATCCCCCAAAAGTGAGCCAGTGGAAAGAGCATTTTGTGTTTTGAGTCAAAGGCAAAGGATGTGGATTCAAATCCTACCTCTTTGAATTATCAATGGGGTAATCTTGGGCAAGGATCCTCACCTCTCTGGGCTTAGTTTCCTAATCTGCAAAATAAAGTGTTTGAACTAAATGACCTCTCAGATCCCTTTTAACCCTAAATCTTCCTATGACTCTAAGTCTTCCTATGATCCCTTTCCCTATAGTTAGACTTCTTATGTCAAGACCAAGAAAGGTATATTTCCTAGGATTGAGGAGAAAAAAAATCAATAAAGTATATTTCTTAAGAATTGAGATGACAAGTCCATTGTGAGACATTGCTTAGTAGTCTATTAACTCGAAAGGTTTCCCTAGGATCCTCAAGATCATGGTACCTAATCTAGATTGGGGACTTTATTTCTATCATTCTACTAGTTCTGGGATCAAATGATCTGACTTGCTCTAGGATAAAAATCTCCCCCACAATCCTTAATTTTCTCAAATATCTTAATTTTCATTTAGGCTGATAACTCCATTTTAATCTTCCAGTTCTCAGATACTCTTATCTTCCTAAAATATCCAGTCTCTTTCCTTAAAATAAGCATTTCCATAATTTATTTCTTAAGTTCAGAATAAAATAATTTTTTAAATGAAGTCTTACAGATCTTAGGAAGGATTTGCTATTTGATTATATATGAAGAGTGAAGTTTACAAATGTCCTCCAAAATATAAAATATCACAGGGACAGAGACTAGATCTGTGATGCTGGTGAGAAAATTCCCTTGTAACAATGGAGATTGGCAGTCTTCTGCAATTTATAGTCTTAGAGAATTGCATGAAGAAGAAATGTCAAACTCCCAGGAGCAGCCAGAACCCTATTAAAATTAATTGAGAAATGCTTAACAAAGTAAATAAAACCCAATACAATGTAGATAATGTTCATCTGTGGTTTTTTAAGTCAATTTGCAGCCTGCAGAGAGATTCATTTCTATCTGAATTTGGTATCAGTGGCCCAGAGCACTTAGAGGTTAAGGGATTTGCCCAGAATCACATGGCTAGTATGTATAAGAGGCAAGACTTGAATCCATTTCTTCTTGTTTTCAAGTATGACTCTCTCTCTAGCCCCCATACCACCACACACTGCCTTTCATAAGCATAGTGCTAAAAAGTTATCTGACCAGTAAAAAGATGTCCATGTTCTACTTTTTCATTCAAAGCTTCACTCTAATTTAAATTCTAGTTGCCACATCACTCAGTCCTTGGCCATCATTTTTATTATGGTTTAATTAGATCTAGGAACCTACCAACTCTAAGTTCCCTTCCTGTGGACCCCAGTACAGAAGAACATCTTTCCCCCAGGCCACACCACTCAACCCTTATCGTTCCCTACCTTCCAATCTATCTCCCTACTTTACTGAGAAGTTTATAAATTAGCATCACATCTACAATTAATAAGCCACACTAGGTTAGTCCCCAGTGTTCCACTCTTATAACTAGGTAACTGATACTCTATAAAGAAATCAAATGCATGTGTTCATTTACTAATTTTGCAAAGAGTTCATTTAGAAAACCTACTTGTTTGCAAGAACCTATTATATTCCTGTAACAATGGGCAAAAGCGGTCATGCAAACTGCAGGAGCTTACTGTACAAGATGAAAATAATCTAACTAGGATGGGAGGCAGACATCCATTCAAATTAATACTCCATTGCCCAGACTTCTGGTAGGCTCTCCATGTAAAGCCAAGACACTGGAGTACAAGTATAAACAAAGAAGAGGCTGAGTCCAGGACTGTTCCTATGAAAGTGAAGAAGAAATCTCAAGTATAGACAATAAAATCTCACAGGTTCTCTGATTTGGGACTTCATTTTGTTACAGTATCATCCCTGATGATCACAGCAAAAGGATGCAGTATAATATACCCTGCTGTTGAACAGTGGGGTGTCTCTCTCCTTAAAATTACCTCTAAAACTCTGGACAGTAGTTGTATCTCACTGTCTAAGCACTTTAATATCTATTATTTAATTTTCTCTGAACCACTCAGGGAAATACAGAATGCAGAAGGTGGGCATTTTTTTCCCATTTTACAAATGGAGAAACTGAGGCACAATGAGGCTATGTGACATAAATTTTCTGTCTTAAGTTCCTTCCAATTTAGAGAAGAGCTGGTATTAGAACCTAGTTCACCTTACCACACTTTGACAATGAACTATGGCAGAATGATGTCACTTTGCTGCTCCAGGCCTTAGTTCCTTCATCTGCAAAATGAGGAATTGGTCCAGATAGGCCTTTCTAGCTCTGCCATAAGGCATGCATAAGAAGGATCAAACATGAGCCCTGATCTCATTCTGACACTTCTCTCCTATCCAAAACGCCCATCAATAAAATAGTATCAGAAACATTGGAGCTTTTGGTGACACCTACAATGAAGTGCTGACCATGGTCATCACATGTACAGAATGACTTTGCTTCAAAACTGAGTGGAAGCGTCACCTGAGATACAGTGCTCTATATACAGTAGACACTTAATAAATGTTTGTTTAATTAAAGAATGCTCTTGTCCAGAAGAAAGTGGATTTCCTTCATTTATACATTATCTCAGACTCTGATGAATAACCTAGGATCTTTGAAATTATCTTTTCTCTGATTCCCTTCTCTTTGATTCTACTCTCTCCTACTGTTCCCCTTCCCCAGAATTCTAGGTGAATCCATACTATATTCCATTTTCCCACTCACATGGGATGACTGATTTCTCTGCTGGTTGTGTTAAAAAAGAGAGTTTGGTTGGCCAAGTTTGTACCTATGCCACATGAGCAAGAAAAAATAGGGAATAAAATCCTGAAAAGATCTCAAATAACTCCCTGGAATGAAAGAAGTATGAAACATCTTGATCAACACAGAGCAAGAAAACCAGAGTTGACACCTAAGATGCCTTTTTTGTTCTGGTTTAAAAAAATAATGAAATGCCTTTTTTCCAGCCTTATGGTAGGAGTTAGTATCAGGGTTGGTGTGATAGGATGATGCCTTATATAACCCTGAAATGGCTGGGACTCATATTTTTCACTGAATTTCAGAGTTGGGAGAAGCCTCAGTGATTGTCTTGTCCAACTTATCCTCAACAATATACCTGAAGAATGGTCACCCTGCTTTTGTTTGAGGACCTTCCTTTCAATAAGAAAGAAACCAATTGCTTCCTTTTGGACAGTTCTGTTAGAAAATTTCCTCCTCATGTCAAGTACATAGCTTTTGCCCATCCCAGTTCTTCCTTGGGGCCAAGAACAGATCTCAACCCTGCTTCACATGACTTCCCTTCAAATACTTGAAGACAGCTATCATGTCCATACAGTCTTCTCCCCACTGTCATAAGTATCATGTCTTCAAGGTCAACATCAACAACTCCTTTAACTTGTTCTCAGAAAGGATGATCTTAAGGTCTTTTATTATCCTAGGTGTTCTTTTGGACACTCCATCATTTCATTGTCCTTCCTAAACTTTAGCACCCAGAACTCAGCATATTCATCCAGACTTGATTATGGCAAAGTACAGGGCTATTTCCTTCCTATTTCTGGACATTCTGCCTCTCTCAATTGGGTCTAAGATTACATTAATTCTCCAGGCAGCTATATCACACTCTTGACTTATACTGATCTTACTAAAGTCCACTAAAGCTTTTTTTTTTCAGACTAAATGCTATCTTGCCACATTTCCTCTAACTTGGACTTCTGAAGTTGATTTTTTGTGCAAGTGCAAGACATTATATTTATTTCCATTACCTTTCATTCTATTCATTTCAACCCAATATTCTAGACAGCCAAGGTTTTTTTGTGGTTTAGATGTGTATTGTTGTGTATTATCTGCAAATCTGATAACCATGCCACAATAAACATTTATTAAAGCTATTAAGAAAAATGTTAAACAGCATAGGACCAAGCACTGATACCTAGGACATTCCACAGAAGACCTCCTCCTAAAGTGACATGGAAACATTAACAATTACCATTTGGATCTTTTGATCCAGTCAATTATGAACCCAGCTAATTGTACTGCTGCCAAGTACATAGCTCTTTATCTTTTCCATAAGAATAGCACAAAAGACTTTAATTTCCATTCCCATCCATTAGCAAGGAGAGGCTAAGGGTACCTCCCCTTTTACCTTTGGTTTAGTCAGTAAAAGGAGTTTCATCATGTTGCAGCTGAGCATGAAGCCTCAATAGCATCTCAGAGATACCTTCATATCTAGCCACAAATTAAGCTGATAAGGATCAGAGAATTCTACACAAGGAAGGATCCCTCAATAGGACTTATTATCAGATGTCATCAGTTCAAGATACATTGCCTTTCCACCTTGCCTCAGACTCTTTCCCAGCTTCATGGTGGCATCTGGCCTTAAGCCCAAAGAAATTCTTTATTTGTTACTAACCTGGATCAACATCCTATCCCAAACCTTAATAAGATCTAAGCTTGAGAGTGGGGATCCAGAAGGATGGAGGAGAAAAGGGTTCACAGAGTGCGGCTGAGTGGAGCCAACCCAGCACACAGGGTAATTCATCCGACATGGGGACATGCTGTTCCAGGAGCATTATGACAATTAACAGGAAAAATCTGCTCTCAGAGCACTGCCAAGCAAGTGGCAAGGTCTCAGCTGGTGGTGCTTCATTTCGGGAATGAGAGGCAGCTCCCAATTCTCTCTTTCTTATCAAAGAGGGGGAGGGGGGTAGTATTTCTGAAAGTGGTGGGAAGGACAGTTAAGGAAAAATTGTCTTAATTAGGGAAGATTACTTAAGCATGATTATCCTAGATATAACTATTTAAAAGGAAAACATTCACAGCTACCTTAAAAGCCTCAAGAATAACTCTACCACACTCCTGGCCATATGAAGCTCAGCACATCTGGCACCTGGAGAGTTCCAGTTGTTCAAACATGCCTATTCCATGTTGGTTTAAAAAAGCAAATCAATCTTATTCATGTCTTCTGGTCCAGTGACAATCTCCTACTCCTTATTTTAGTCCAGTCAATTTTCTTCCTGCTTACATTTTTTAGCCAATATATCTAATATTAAAGAAACATGATTCATTTGGACACGATGCTCCCAAATTCCTCAAAGCCAGAAGGACAGGCAAGACATATAACCAATGAGTGTCCAAGAACTTCAAGGTTTCCCTCTCATTTCTCCATTCTTTTCTCCATTCCTTAATACCATTTGCTAATGGTGATACCACTTTGTGTGTCTAATTTTTCTCATTCCTCATAACCTTACTGGAAAAACATCAACCTGATTCCAGGCTCAGCACCTAAAAGAAATCTTCTACAGAAGGCAGAAAATGTCAAGACATACCTTTCATTTATCCCAGTCCAACACCAAAAATGAAAAGGAATTCCAAGTTCAGAGTGAGTCTTGAAAAGGGTCCAGGTTTAAGACTGGTACCACAGCCTCCCATACCTCATTTAGACTGCCCTATCCCTGCCCCCAATTGGAACTTCATGGATGGACACTAATTCACCATGTTAACCCCTCTCATGCTAGACTCGTTACACCAACCTTGGCCAGAAGCCACCACCACCCGGTGCTGGAGCTAAGCACTCCACATTATGGAACCTGGCCAGTGGACTTAGAAAGCCTGTTGATCTTGGCATTGGCCCTGGGACCCTGTGTGGAGCTACGTGCTGAGACACCACCATGGGTCAACTATTTCATAGTAGAATCAGTCAGCTCACATCCTGCCTGGCCAGTGCAGCTCCACTTTTTCTTCAGATCCCCAAGGAGGGGTCCAAAGAATAATAAAATAATTTCTGGTCTACGGTTTGTAGGAGTAAGAATTCAACCTTCCCACCAGTAACCACAGAACAACCCAAATGGTCCCTTCTCTTTGCCACATCCCCAGATTTCTTTCTAAACTAGCAGAACTCCCACCAATACAGTTAACAAGTTCTGTACACCAGTTCCAGCAAAAACAGAGATGCCACATTTGGGCATCAGTGGGCAAGATCCCTGCCCCTATTCCCCAGGCTGAGCAATTACTGATCATAGCCATAGAGCAGGCAGTTCTCAGCAAAGTTAATTAGGAAGCATTACCAGCTACTAGATGATTGGGAGAGAATCCTTTCAGGGATCAAAGGAGATTAAAACAGCATCCTACAGTCAAAAGATTTGGGTCCCCCCAAAAGCACCCATGCTAATGAATGGAAATCCCACCATACCTTTCATTCCAAACTTGGACCGTCGGCCATACTTGTTGATCATGATAAAGAGAACCACCAAAAGGACACAGGCAAAAGCTGCAAGTCCAACAGCTATGGATACCTAGAGGAATAAAACATACTACTCAGGATCAGGGTGTACTACCAGGGTCCCACAGAGCATACTGCATAAGTGCTTTCTGCCCAAATGAGAGGTTTACATCAGTTCTTCCCAGTACACAATGCTGTGTGCCTGCTGCATAAAATCCATAAAATCCAAGAAATTGATTAACAAGACACTGAAGACTCCCAAGAAACTTACCACAATAAATTGGTAGGAAGAAGAACTCCTGGTTCCAGGATTCCATTCTCTGAGTTGTTCCCATCCTTGGTGAATGGTATTTGGAACCTGACTCAACCACCAATCATAAATGAATTCCCCTTTGCTTTTTTTTTCAAAAAACTTTGATTCCTAAATGCTACACGGAGCAAAGGGTCATCCCAGGGTTCAGAGAAGCAGTCAACCACCATGTCAAAATGCTGTGTAGAAAGTCCACCTCTTTTAGTGACTACCTATGTGAAACAATGCATATCCTGTTGGACTCAATTGATGTGTTGGTTAGTTTTGATAAACTGCTTTTTTTTTCTTTGTTACAAGAGATGGCTTGATGGATAAGGGAGGATATATAGATATTAATATAGATACAGATAGGTTTATATCTATATCTATATATAAATATATATCTATATATAAATTATATATAAATGAAGGTGATATAAAAACAAAAGACATCAACAAAATTTTTTTTAAAGACAGTCTACCTTTAATGGCACAGAACTCAGCCTTAAATATCCAGTCTTGCTCCCTAATGAAATACCAGTCTCTGGTTTCCTTCTGTCTCTGTGAAGTGCTAATCAGAGAATCCCTGAACCAAGCCCAGTCAAGCCCCTTTGGTGAGGTTAACTCTTCTTGACCAGGATATGACTCACCCCAAAAGTGTCCTCCTCTGGTTTGTGGGTCACGGTGATAGGAGGTGTGGGGCTCACTTCATAGACTGGAACCAAAAGAACAGAGCAGGAGGGCAGTTAGTCAACAGACCACACATTAGAGAGCATTGGGAAACTTTTTGGAGCCTAAGTCACAATTCCATCCCCTGCCCCAAAGAATATGCCATCGATCCCTGCAAAAAGACATTCACTCCAGTCTGAATCTTTGTATCCTAATATCTCCCTAGGTTCTGAGGAAATGGCTCTAGAACATAAATCCCTTTTATATTTCCTGACTAAATGCAATAAATAGCTCAAGAGCACATGTGCCCACTGCTATCCTGTCTTTAAAATAATATTCCTATTATCTACCCCATCACCCACTTCCTCAAAGGGAAAAGGAAAACTTAGACTCTATAATCTATGAACCACTGGAATAACACAATGCTTTATGGATGGGGGAGGAGGACTTAGAAATTAAGCCTAAATAACTAGGTTCTAGATGTACCCCTGAATGAAAAACAAGGGGAAGCTTCCCACAGACTGGATGAAAGTATACAACTCAAAGCATTATTTCCACTGACTCCTGAGGCAATTGTTGACAGCAGGCTACCAAGAAACACTTCCATCTTCTTCCTCCTTTATTCTCACATTCCCTTTCTTCTCTATACCATGTTTGTGCCATGAAGGTTACTTGATCTTAGCGGTGGCAATTTGGATCTAAAGAGGTTATCGATTCCTAGCCTAAAATAGAAACCACCATCTCAGTCATTCCTCATTGAAGCTAGTGCACTATGACAACTCATCGCATTATATATGAAAGAGACACCCATAGAAATGCCTCATTCACAGTTACCCAGTCATGCTGAAGCCAAGAGTTAGTTTGTTCTAAGGCTTATAGCATCACCTTGGAGAACAGCTTCCCCACCTTGGACATCTCTAGAGGAACATCTTGTGGGGGTACCAGTCTCCAGAGACTGAGAAGGAATAAGAAACACAGATGACATTTGCATCCAGATAAGGCAACTTGGATGTGGGGGGACAACCTCCACAAAAAGGTGAGACAAATCCCCATAATTCTGTCATAAAAAAGAAATAACAAAGGGGGTAGACTTCCTTCATAAAAATACAAAACATTATATGCAAGCCCCTAATTACCTTAAAAGCAGTTTAATCCTTGCTCTTAAATTATCTGTACACTCAAACTTCCATAGTTTCCCCCAAAAATCTAATAAGCTACCGTCACATAGGAAATAGATCGTTTGTCATCTCTCAAATGCTCAAATGGACCTGTGATCTCACTTATTTGAATACTGACCCACCCCACAAAAAAATGCACATTGCAATCCATCTGTGCTTTCCATTCATCTCTATGTAAGTTGGAAATACAAAAATGGAACATCTGAAAACTTGGGTATCATACTTCCTATAGGAACTAATATCTGAGGCACTCAATATAAACCCAAACCCAATCTGATAAAAATGAGGCCTAGAAAGTTCAATTCCACTCTAGGGAACTGAAAACTCCTCAAACTCTCTAAACAGACTTCCCTAGGTGAAAAGGAGCCCGGGAGAAATTGCTCCAGCAGCCTAGACACTACCTTCCAATTCTCTCGGCCACAGATATCTCACATTCCCTCAACTGTTGGTGGAAGAGGTAGGAGGGCTGTCTGAATTCAGAGGAACTAAAAAAAGGATTGAGAACATGAACAATTACAAAGCAAGAGGCAAAGGAGACTTACTTGAGACAAAGTTATCCGTACTCTCTGCAAAAAGGACAAAGAGATAATTAACACATTTAATAAAAAACAGAAAAGAGTAAGACAGCCATTTCTGCCAGTCATCATCTTTCCCCCTCACCCTGATGTATCGTTGCTTTAGCAACGTCCCAGATACAGGCCAGCTATCCCATCTCATCACCTTAGTGTGATGTCCACAGTGTTGGGGGAGAGACTGAAGATACTCCCTCTGATTGGAAGAGGCATCACTGTCTCCATACCTGGAGGTCATGCTGTTTTCACTGTAGTGAAAGGAGCTGGAACTTCTTGTGTCACTCCACAATTATTTCTTTAGATCCCAGGGAGAATAGTGATGGTGGAGGGAGAGATGTAAGGGTAGGATGTAAAGAGCATCAGGAAGAGAAGCATGCTCTTTCCATTATATTCTGAAAGTGCCACTTGTGCTTGAAGAATGAAAATCCAAGCATTTGTATTAGAAGGCAAGTAAAATGTGTAGTTTTGTGGTGCTCTGACCCCAGAATAGATTTCATACACTGGTTGTATTGATTATCTCTGATCTTCCACGATGTACTTCCCTTCATCTCCCAGAAGAGATGACTTCTCCTCTATTTTCCTGTTAATATCAAGAGACTCTCTCCATTGACAAGTCACAGAGATATACCTTTTTTCCTTAAGTGGGAAGCTTGGGAAGGTGACACCCTGAAATGGCCTTTCTACCATGTACCCATAATACATTCAATGAGGGCAAGAATGAAAACCACAGCCCCTTGATCCAATTTCCAGCTCCTTCAGGTTTTAGCCAGTAAACAGTCTTCTGTAATGACCTCAAGGGGAAGTGATGTCTTCTTTGGGGAGGCTTACCCCAGGTGCTTCTGAGGTAACACTATTCATTATCAGTTCACTGTTTTCTTAGGCTGTTAAGCCTCATCTGAATGCCTGTTCTGACATTCCTGCTGCCTCCATATTCCAGGTGACAAAATGCCTGCCCGATTTTTTTTAATGGTCATGCCCTGACAGCCTGAAAGAACAGAGTTGCCAGATCAACTCACGGGTTCATGCTGATTTGCATGTTTCTCATAAGGTTCTCATTTATTAGAGAATATTCTCACGTCAGCCAAATGTTTTAACCGAGTCTGTGAACCCTGTAATCTGCCAATCAGCCTATGAATGCTTAAATCCTTCACTGCTGTCTGGAAACATTTATCCATCCAAGATTCACGTGGACACTGAGAGAAGGTGCCACATTCACAGCACAAAACCCATGGGTGGATTTGGAATTTCACACTATTGATGGACCGGGAAAATAGTAACTTGTTTTTAATCAGTCCTCACACCTAAATCGGAATGGAAGAATGGACTCGGAAAAGAGTTGGAAGGTAGGAAAGGAAACATCCTTGTCAGATCATCACCTGAATCCTTTGTTCTAGGAAGAATATAGCTCACATCTTTCTGTGGCACAGGCCCAATACTCCCTGGGAAGGCCCCCAACAGGGGGAGCAAGTGGGGCCCATAAAAAGAAGAACAGAGCCAAAGACTTTGTTCAAACATCCCTGACCATAACCAAGATAGGCTTAAAAGCAAAGGCAACAGGAGATTGATTCTTCCTCTTTCCTAGCTCTTTCCCCCCAAAAAAAGTCAAAACCCGGGTCATGGATGAGAAGAAATGGGCTTTTATGCTTCTTTGTTCCCTAACACATGCATCCCATACATGCGAGCTTCATTTAACAACAGCTAGCATCAGACTCTCTTTCTGATGGTGATGCTAATAAAATGGCCACCCCTACCCAGTTCCCTATACTGCGCTGGCAGCAGTACCTTTGATCCCATGCTGTGTCCTCCAGTGGAAGGCAGCTGGCATGGTCAAGGGAGATGGTACTGGAGCCTTAGCTTGCAATCCAGATCTGACCAATTCAAGCCTTTTTCTACTGCTCATTCTCCTAACAGATTCAATTGTAAAGCTTCAAGGTAAAATCACCAAATGACCAAGGGCACAATCAAAATCAGTCAGAAAATATTTATTAAGTTCTTACTATGCTCCAGGCACTATGCTAGGTGCTGGGGATACAAAGAAAGGCAAAAAGAAAAAAGAAAAAAGAAAAGAAAAAAGAAAAAACCAACCCAATCCCTGCTTTCAAGGAATTTGTATTCTAATGAGGAAGATAGCATGCAAACAACTGTGCGCTAACAAGCTGTCTATAGGATAAATCAATGATAAATCAATACAGGGAAGGTACTCAAGTTAAGGAGGACTTGGGAAAGGCTTTCTGAACAGGTGAAAGCTTATTTGGGACTTCAAGGAAGCCAGACAAGCAGAGGCAGAGATAAGGAGGGGAGGGCATTCTAGGCATCGGTAACAGCCAGTGAAATACCCAGTCAGGAGATAGGCTGTCTTGTTCAAGGAGCAGAAAAGAGGACAGTGTCTAAGGATTTTCTGTGAAGATTTCCCTTTGACATCTGACTTATTTCCAAACTTGGCCTAGCAACATTCCCATTTCTTATATCCCTCACCTACTGTTTCCCTAACTTGGGACCATCTTTAAGCCCTAATCTTCCTCCTTCCACCTGTGGGTAATCATCCACCTTCCTTGGCTTTTTTTCTTCAGACTATTCCCTCTAATCTTTATTCCTTACAGCATCCCCCCCTCTCTCAGACTCTGATTTTTTCTGACAGCCTCTCTAGGCCCAGAGGATCCTAAACAGATATATTATCATACTTTTTAAAATGACCATTCTGGATAGAAGACCACTCTCTGTATCAAAGCTGGAGTTCATTTCCAATGTGCCCACTACTTCTCTGATAACATCCTTATTGGCAGAAGCTATTTTTAGAATGCCCCTTAAATTTCCCCTTTGATTACTTCCTTTCCTCATTTGTACTTTCAGACTTCCTTGGGGCTCAGAATAGTCATTCAGAGGAGAATTCATGCTTCTCCCCAAATCCCTTTTAATAAACAAATCTCCACATTGAGAAAGCTTTTATTCTATTCCTTTAATTATTAACCTGTGCCATTCTTGCTCTATTTCTGACTCATGACAGATGAAAAGGAAGCAAAACCCCCAACCAAGGATAAATCTTCAGATGGTTTACCCCAGCGAGTCATTTCCAAAATAAGATGTCTCGAGATGTTTTCTTAACAGAGACAAAGGGGGAATAGGACTTGTTTAGTTGAAAAGCAACTACCAATGGAATAATATATTGTGGGTGTAAGAGTATATATGAGGCTAGGGAATGGGACGATCTCTGCCACAACCGCAAATCTGAATGGGGGCACTGAATCCTGAAGTATCAGGTTCCTGACAATAAACTCGTGCTTGCTGTGATATCTCCCTCAGCGTGGAATGCTTCCTTCTGGGACCCCAGGATCTGATCCACCCCATTCTTGGAAATACTGACAATGCTATACCCTGGCCTCATGTCTCCCCTATCAGAGGATCTTTAAAAAGAGGATCAATTCTTTGTCAGCAGGGTTTAGATGGCCTGAGCTAAAGATAATCTGTTGGAACCTTTCTGCCCAATTTGAAAAATTCTGCTGATTTTTCCATTTACAGGCATATGTCTGAGATGCAGCAGCATCTTAGTGGAATATCATTCCATCCCTGGAAGAATGCCCTGGGAAGGGGAAAGCACACGTATCTCTCCACACCCTTCATAGGTAGAAAAAAATCTATCATGTATTCATACAGTTGCTTTGCTTCCTAGGTTGGGGAGACAGGGAGGCTGATTGTAAGAACAGGCCTTATTATTCCTCTCTAGCTCCATCCCCTGAACAATTCACCTTTTTGTATACATTCATCCCTTGTCACTTTCATATGACTTTTCCATCTGATTCCTGTCACCACTTTTTCATCATGTACTTAATTCTAACATGGCCCAAAGTGAACTAAATACCCTTCCCCACCCCAGTCCCCAAAGACTCCTTACCCTGTCTATTTCTTTTAATGTCACCATCATCCTGAATCATCTTTTACTCTAATCTTTTACCTAATCCAATTGCCCAGACCTCATCAGTCAAACCTTGATGATATCTCTTAAATCTGTACCCTCCTTTCTATTTCCATAGTACTTCACCCTAATTAGGTCTTCATTACCTCTCATCAGGATTACTGTAATAGCCTCTTAACTCATCTTCCTGCCTCAGGTCTGTCTCTTCTCCTACCCTTTCTTCATACTATTGTCTAAATAATCCTCATAATACAATAACAGTCTTCTACTCAAAAAACCTTCTGTAGTTCCCCATGGTCCATTTAATAAACTATAACAATTTACCCTGGCATTCAAGATCTTCCCTAACCTGGCTTCAATTAACCATTCAAACTTATTTCAAATCACTCCTCTTCATCTAACTCTACATGCCAATCAAACTCCATACTCATCTTACGCTCTCCCATTTCCATGCCTTTGCTGACACTGTCCCCCAATGTCTATAATGGATGAATACCCCCTACCCAACTTCTCTGCCTGTTGAAATCCCTCCCTGCTTTCAAGAGAGTCACCACATCCTCCAAGAAACCTTCCCTGACCCTTTTCTTCCCCCTCCTCAAATTTTTCATCCAACTTCTCTTAGATATTTTCTTGTGTATTTATATTTTATATTATATTCTGTATTTATATACCCTACTTGTATCAGTTACTAGTGTATGTCATTTACCCACTATTATATTGTAAAAGCCTATGAGAGCTGACAGCAAGAAATGTGTCCATATATATGTGTATCAATATATGTCATGCCTTTTTACATACATATATAGATATATATGCATATGTACACATTCATATAGTTATCATTATACACATATATACATATGCATTCATATATTTAATAGAGATCTTTGTATCCCTGCTACCTAGCACAATGCCTTGTCCATAGTAAGTATTTAATAAATGTTTGTAGAACTTAATTAAATTGAAATGAATTATTAAAAAGTCACTGCTCTATAATGAAACTAAACTTTTATGCAATGGGCTTAACAAATTATAGCTGGAAATGTTCCCAGTTCAAGGGCAAATGAGTCAGTATAATTCATAGTAAAGGTCTTCTAGGTCTCTCCAAGGACATCCCCACTTTCTCCTGCTACCTACACACACATATGGGGCACCACTACCCACATTACCATCATCACCAACATATCCTAGAAGTTATTCTGATGAATTCTGATGACTGAATAAAAGATCAAAACATACCCAGAGTCTTTGTAAAAAAAAAGGCCCATTTAGTTTTATAAAAGAGTAGATTCCTGCCTGTCTGGAGAATACAAGATGCTGCATCAATCCCACAGAAAGGAAGGAAGGAAGCTAAGTTTTCTGGATACCAGACACCACTCCATTGTTTCTGGTCTCTGCAAGTCTACCTCCCTGACATGGTCTATGAAAGGGAAGTTCAGCTTAACTTCACTGCTCCCCATTCTTAGACAACAAAATTGGCCCCTTCAAAGACGCTGACAATTCACTGCCTTACCCAGTCATCATCGCCACCATCACCATCATCGTCATTGTTACTGTTGTTAATTATTGTAATTATTATTACATTATTATATTATTATTAATTATTTCTGGCATTAATACAAATTTTAAGATGTACAAAGCATGTTACATACGTCATTTTATTTGGTTTTCATAGCAGCTCTGTGATGTAGGTACAAGCATAATTATGCTCATTTTACAGATGAAGAAAGAGAGGTCCGGTGACTTTGCCATGGTCACATATTAAGTGCCCAGAGGTAGAATTTGTACCCAAGTCAACTGACTCCAAGGCCCCAAAGGTTTTGTTTGTTTGTTTCCCACCACAGGATGAGCGGTTTCAGAAAGAGAGTACAAAGTTTACTTATCGGGAGTCTTTTTTTTTTTAATTTATACTTTTCTAGGCAAATTTATGTGTTCCTCCATGCACATGATGGAATGGAGCAAATGATCTCTAAGAAGCCCTTCTAGCCCTAAAAATCTATTGAGCTAATCGTGCACTAAGTGATATGATCCAACCGTCTCTGAGTTTGAGAATTCTTTGTACTCAAAGCAAACACCATAACTATTTCTACCTCCCAGAAAACAAGGGAAGAATGAGTCAAACAAGAAAATCTCTTGAACTTAACCCACTCAGATCTTCCTCAGGGCTGGGCCTGGAAACTCCCTTGAGTTCCATCCCTGTGTAGTTTTCAGTATCTGAAGCACTGGAGTCTCTATCATTCCCTTAGGAAAGATTGTTCTCTAATCTCCATGGTCTCACTGGCAAGAAGTTTTCTCAACACTCAGCCTCATTTTTTTCCTTTTCTTCCTTTGCTCCCAGTACTCCTCATTATAGCCCTCTTGCACTAAGTTAAATAAGGCATCCTGAAGTTGACACTTCTCAGTTATTTGTGGACTGCAAAGTTCCCTTTCACAACAAGCAAACAATACACAGATTTAGCTCCTGATGTCTTTCTCATCCTAAATTACTCTTTCCATTTCTCCTCCCCTAGAAGAAACCTCAAGGGGTCATCTAGTCTACCAATTCTCAACCTTTTTGGTCTCAAGAATCCTTTACACACTTGAAACTTATTAAAGAATCTCAAAGGGCTTGTACTTATGTGGGTTATATCCATCAATATTTACCATATTGGAAATTCAAATATCTTACTATTATTATGAAAAACAGTTTTGATCTCCTGGACCTGCAGAAAGGGACTGTGGACCCCTGAGGATCTCTAGACCATACTTTGAAAACTGCTGCTCTAGTCTATCCCCTATAAGCAAATACCTAAATTATCCAAGAGTGGGTGCATGATTCCTAAATTATCACTCTATAGAACAAGAGATTATATAATCCTCTTAAGTAACCTAATTTACTGTCTGTTACCTTTATTAGGCTTTCTTTCTTTCTGATCCTGAAATTCTCCAATTAACAGAAGATACTTGGGGGGTGATCCAGCCCAGGTTGTACACAGAGTAAGTGAAAGACTATCAACTTCCCAAGGTCATAATCTAATTGAAGCTCCTTAAGTTGCTATAGTCATTGCCCTTAGCCTACTATCTACTCTTCATTGACTCTATCACTGACTTTTTTCCTTAGTCCACTTCCATAAATTTTTACAACTCCTCCCAACCCTGGCCATAAAGCAGTGTGAGGTAGTGGCAAGAAAAAAAGATTAGGCTAGGAGTCAAAGGGTCTGAATTCTAATTCCAGGTCTGCCACTACCTGGCTGTGTGGCCTTGGACAAGTCATTCCCCCAGTATGGATCTGTTTCTTCCTCTGTAAGATGAAGAGGTTAGTCCAGATGATGTCTAAGGTATTTTCCATTTCAAAATATCTATGTATGTGTCTGGGTGAGTGGAATGGAGGGTTATACCCTTGAATATGTAACTCTGCAAGTATATATGTAGGTTACCCACTTGGAATGGTAGCCTCTTAGAAGTAAGACCTGTATCCAGATTGTACTGACTCAGCTTGATGGTTCTAAGTTGAATTCACATCAAATCAATGCATAATGGTAATATAAAAGTACTGTTATTTTCTCTTCCCCACCACAAACCACTGAATATAACTGAATACTTTTGGGGAGATTGAGTCTACCCCAGGGTAGGAAAAAACCTGCATTCCCCTCACCTGGAAAGGGTTCCTTGAGGAAGTGACCCTTGATGGTCTGATTGGCTGTGCCCAGGTGGTTTTTGGCTATAAGGGTATAGTTGCCATTGTTATAATGGGTGGGCTTATTGAAGAGGAGGCAGCCTTCAGAAACCTCACCCTCCTGGTAGTACTCCACCCGAATGATCTTAGATTCCCTCAGTGGTTGCCCATTGTGCAGCCAGTGCAGGGTCGGGGGTGGGTTCCCTCGGACCACAAACTCGATGCAGTGCTCCAGCCGCAGTTCAGGTTCTTCTAGGCTCATCACACGTGGAGGATCTGTCAAAGGGAAGAACATCTAAATTGCTAGGATATTTTAAACTTTCACATCCTGGAACCTTGGAGGAACTAGGGCTTCTCATTACAGATTTTGCCTACTTTCTTTTTCAAAAGATTGTCTGGAGAAATGATAGCTCCACCAGCAGATAAGTGAAAAGTAGCTTTGGTACAGCCAAACTCCCAAGATCCCTCTCAGCAAGGCATCTCCATCTGTGCACCTTTCAGAAGCTTGTCCAGACAGGTAAGGGACATAATCCAAAACTAAGCATGTTTACAAAATCATCTCAGGAGAGGCCTTGACATACCTCTACAAGAGGTGTCTATACACCGTAGACACACCTCTACAAGAATTAGGGACTCTCCCTCCTTGCCCAGACTCAGAAAAACCATGTGTCAAAAGTACATTATTTCCCTGGCCTTCTCACAGTTCCTAAGCAATAGGCCTCCAACTCTAAGCCAAATCTATTAATGCCCCTTGTTTCCCATCCCATAGGCTCTTCTGAGCCCTAGGTTCTCTCACAGAGATGCTACATGCCCATACTCACAGTAAACGGTGAGTGCCACACTAGCATTACTCATGCCCACCACATTTTCAGCAATGCAGGTCAAGGTGAAGCCATTGTCTTCACTGGTGACATTGACCAGAGTCAGGTTGATGGCATGAACATTGGTCCAGTTAAGGTTTGTCTGAAAACCCCAATGGAGAAATAATAGTCAAGCAACCTCTAGCCAAAGTTCTTTATACCAACCCTCTCCCAAATTCCTTTCCTTTCCCCAGAACCTAACAGAACCTAAGGGAGAGCTCGGTAGGAGAGCCCTACCTGTCCATACTCTTGTACATTACATTAGGTGCACTTAATTATCCTAAAAAAGACAAGTTCAAGTCCAATATCTATTTCTCCCTTTAACCATTCAGCTACTACTCCTTTTTAAAACCCTGGCACCTTAGAGCTAAGAGAAGCTTTCAAGCCTGGGAGGCCGACAGCACCTAACCTGTGCTCACATCTTCCTTTTCCCTCCCAAAAGCATACCTGGTGGGTATTGATGGACTGCAGGCCTGTGACAGTCCAGTCCACATCAGGCAGAGGGGAACCAGAGCCATTACAGGTGATGACGGCATTCTCACCTTCTCGTACAGTCAGGTTGATGTGGCTTACACTGATCTCAGGTAGGTCTGGGGTGTAGAAGAAGACAAAGGAATTATCAGCAATGATTATCCAACTGTATCTACCTCATTCTCTCACTGGGTTTAGTCACTCTCTCCCCTACCTTAGTAAACATGATTCATGTTCTGAAAAAAGTCCTAGATGAGATCTGGGTAAACAAGACATCAATAAAGCACAATGGAAAGGATGCTACCTCTGTTACCTTGGATAGGTCACTTAACTTCCCTGGCCTCAGTTTCTTCATCTGTAAAATAAGGGGGTAGATGATCTCTGAGGTCCCTTCCAGATCTAAATCTACAAGCCTATGAATGCTTAGCAGGCTCCAAGGTGCGCATGATTATCCTAAAGAGAATCTGTCCCAAGTATGGAGTCCCAAATCAGACTCCTCTCCTCAAGTCAATGAGCATTTATTTATTCAAGTACCTACTACGTGCCAGGCACTGTGCTAAGAATTTGGGATACAAAGAAAGGCAAAAGATAGTCCTTGCCTCCAAAGAGTACAATCTAATGTCTTTCAGCAAGTGGTTGTTTAGAAGTAGAAAAACGATAATAGAAATAGTTTTGCACCTGTAGTCAGAGGGACCAGGTTTCATGCCCTGGCTCTGCCACTTCATAGTTAGGTGACCATGGTTAAGTCCTTTAACATGTGTTGGCCTCTGTTACCTCAGCTGTAAAATGAGGGCATTGGTCATGATTATTGCTAAAGTCTCTTCCAGTTCTAAATCTATTATCCTATACCCTTGTTATAGTTGGTCAGAAGCTTCGTTCTCAGCCAAGGTTGATGACTAAAAAGGTTTTGTCCCTCAGGGTCCTAAAGACCAGACGCCCAGAAGAAAATTCGAAGTCTCCCCTTGACAACATCCTTCACTAAATATAAAAGACATTATAGATTTGTTGCTGTATAAAGATCTTAGAACAACAAAGATCCATTGAAGAATGTCTCTTAAAGAATCTCTTTCAGGTGGTTTATCAGAAGCTTTGACTGTTTGAGTAGGTAAGGAGCATTCTCTCCATGCAAAACTTAAAATTTACACTTTTTAATGTGCAATCCACTCCCAAACTCTAGCCTCAATTTAATACTAAGTCATCCACTAGGAAAAAAAAGAATCTCCTAAAAAAGGGCAGGATAGTTAGGGTTTGTAGTGGATAGAAAACAGGCCCTGGAGTCAGGAGGACCTGAGTTCAAATCTGTCCTCAGACACTTACTAGCTATGTTGACCCTGGGCAAGTCACTTAACACCAATTGCCTCAAAAAGAACAAAAGAAAAAAAAAAAGGACTGCATCTGCCTTTTTTTTGCTTTGCATAGTAACATGCAAGCAGGAATTTAATTTACATGAGTTGATGGGCTCAGGAAGGTGTTGACTCTCCTCTTCTTAGGCATCCAGTAAGATGGTAAATAATAGGAAGGTGCTTGACCTCATCACTACACTATGGAACAGACTAGTAATCAACTGTTTTTTCTCTCCCAGGAGTGGTGGGGACTCCCCAGTTCACTCCCAGCCACCAACACAAACCATTTATGGTGCTTCAATAGACACAATTTATAATTCCCTAGCTAGAATGGACTGGTCCCCATCCCCCTTATTAACAACTTGATACAAAGCAAAAGGTGCCCTTGATCTTCTCTCCACACAGGCAACAGGACACACTGATTGATCACAGCTCTAACTCACAGCTCAGCCCACAGAGCCCCAACCATGATGCACGTGGCAGGCAGCAGCTAAGACGCTAGGCATTTCCCTCCCACCTGTGTTAGCCTGCCCAAGGGAGAAGAGAGCTGGAGGGAGGTCAAGTAAGGGAACAGTGGAATGTGGAAAGTGATGAGAAGTTTCCCCAAGGAACACATTCTCAAGCAAACATACTGACTTTTGAATAGGTAGTTCATGTTTTCATGACCATATGAAACACTACTCCAAATCACTAATAAGAGAAATGCAAATCAAAACAACTTTGAGATATCATCTCACAGCTAATGAATTGTAAAAGATGGGAATAGTCTACAACAGAATAGCTGTGGCTAGAGGGGCAAATTAACTCACTGGTTGGTAGAAATCTGAAGTGGTTTAATCATTCTAAAGAACAATTTGGAATTATATACTAAGAAAGTGATTAAAATGTCCATACCCCTTAACCCAGAGATCTCACTGGTAGATATATACCTCAAAGAGGATAACAACAAAAATAAAGGACCCATAAGAAATAAAATATTTACTGTAGAAAAAAAAACTAGTTGTCCATCAGTTGTGAAATAGCTAAATAAATTGTCATATATACATGTAGCAGAAAATTACTATGAATAAATATGGGGACATGTAGGAAGACTAACCACATATAAATTGATGTAAAGTGAAGGAAACAAAGCTGGAAAAACAACATATACAATGAATGACTACAACAACGTGAGTAGAAAGAACAACAATACAATAAAACTGAATGGCATGAAAGCACAAGGACCAACACATTCCCAAAGAAGATCTGCATGAAAACATCTCCCACACTTCATGGTAAAGGTGGGGGAATATGAGTGTGAACGTCTGCGTGTGATCTCAAACTTTTTCAATGTATAGGTTAGTTTTGCTGAAGTGTCTTTCTTATAAGACTCTCTTGGAGGGAATAAGTAGGAAAGAATCCATTGGGGAATATGAGGTACAAAAACAACAGATAAAATGTATTTAAAATAATTTTTAAATCAATTAATTTATTTTAATTAATTAACATTTTAAATGTGTATGTTGGTATATTGTTTACCAAGCATTTGAGGTAGTATCAAATAATGGCTAGAGTGCTGTATTTGAGGTACAAAGTACCTAGATGCAAAGTTGACCTTTGACACTTGAAAAGTGAACAAGCTGCTTAAACCTCTAAATACCTTCATCAACTCTTTAAGACTTATTGATTAAGTGACAGACATAAACAATCTGATTTCATCCTCACAACAACCATGGGAGATCAATAAGAGAAAATTTTATTCTCTCCATTTTATCACTAAGGATACTGAACAGAGCTCAAGGCTGAGAAATGACTTGGTCAAGGTTATACAGCTAATAAATAGTGGAAAATAAGATTCACACCCAGCTCTGCGAATTCTCTCCAGTGCTCTTTCCCGTATATTGTGCTGCCTTTCCCAAGACAACAAAATTAAATTGCATTAAGAGAAGAAAATGGATAGGAAGAAGTAGGAGATAACTGAAAGGAATATGGTTAATTCTCCTGCATTCCTAAAACCATGACTCGTATAACTGTCCCTTAAATGGATAGGGATGGCACAGTAAAATGGGGAAACTGGAATTCCCTTGAATCCCAGATATGTTTCATGAGATCTGGGCTAAAGAGGCAATAGGAGAGTTTGGAGGTCATAGTTTGACATAATTATTTTTGGCCCCAGTCATTAGTGGAAGATAAGGAGCCTAGGTCTTGCGGAGAGAAGACAGGAGAATTAACATTTTCGTTCAGCCTACTTACCACACTGGGTGATGTTCATACGCTGCAGGGGAATTCGAGAGCCATCTGTGCTGATGCAGAAGAGATTCTGACTGTTCAGTTTGGCCTCACCCTGCTCTTGCCACAGCTGCATCCAGCGGATGTCACAGCTACAGTTGAAGAAATTTTGCTCTAATCTCCTATGGACAAAAATAGAGAAAGAAAATCATTCAACCAAAGAACAGGGTAACTCCAAGAATTTTACTAGAGAAGCAGAGATGGCCTACACCTGGTCTTCAGAGATTAAGGGAAGAGTGTATTTGACAAAACCTTATAAAAAATTGCCAAAAGTTTGCTCATCTATGATTTTTTTTTCTTTTTGAACTAGAAAAATTAGAGGAAAGATGAATTAAACCTGCTTCCTTTCCTATTCACCAGATAGTAATTAATATTCTTCATCCACAAAACGGATTACATCATTCTGTCGCTCAAAAACTTTCAATGGCTCCCCATTGCCCACCCAAGAACATTCGTGCTCCTCAATCTGGCAAAAACTGATCTTTCTAGAATTATCTTACACTCCTTCTCTTTTGAATACTCTATGCTCTAGCCAAACACTATTGCCTGAACAAAACCTGCATTATCCCACTTCCATGCTGTGACATGCCATTTTCTACAACTAGAATATCTTCCATTCCTACCTCCACCTGTTGCAAACAAAATCATCTTTCAAAGCTCACTGGGAAAGCTTTTTCTGTATCCCCCAGAAAGAAATTTTCTTGGATTTCACATTAACCATGTTTCCACAATTTATGTAAACCTGCCACATTCTATTTGATATTATGGTTTATTGTTTACATGTCACAGAATCACAAAAGCCCAAAATCATAAGATACCTCAGAGGTCATCCAATTCAACCTATAATGGATCAAGAATCTCACCTAAAAGATGCCAGCAAGTGGTCATTCAACTACTATTTTAAAAACTCCTACGTCCCCTGATCATCTCCTAGAAGACAAGGGCCTTGTCTCCCTCTCATTGAATCCTTCTCAGCATTAGGCACTGAATTTTGCATTTAATAAATGGTCATTGCACCAAATTTTGGAGAGAAGTAAGAAAAGAATATAGAAGGAAAGGAAAGAGACATTGATTTCAGAGAGTCAAAAATATATATTAAAGTTTAGGAGACTTTACCTTGGTGGGACTAGGGAACCACTAAAGGTTTTCCTGGTCAAAGTAAGGGCTTTTTCAATGCTAATTTGGCTGAAATACATATGATGGACTAGAAGAGGAAAAAACTGAAAGTGATGAACAGTTAGGAGGTCATAGCAATAATCCAAGTGTGAGTGAATGGGGTCTTGAAGTAGGAAAGGAACCTTAAAATGGAAAGGAGAAAGATTTTAAAGACTCATTATCCTAGAATTCAAAATGAGATAAACCCCAAACAATCATTTTTCTTAGAAGATTCCCAACAGATTCTCATCCAAGCTTTACTTGAAGACCTCTACTACCAAGAAATGCACTACCTCCCAAATAAATAAATAAAAGCTCCTCTCTTGTAACCTTTCAAGGAAATCTGTATGGTTTAACATATGTATGGAAAACACCCTTTAAGGTAGTACTTTCCAGTATTGAATCAAATGCTTTATAATAGTAAAACAACAGTAAATGCTTTGTAATCTTGTTCTCTTTGGACCTTTCAATCAAGTACATGGTTATAAAGATGTGGTCTAGAAAAGCATATCATTTGCAAAAACCTACCTATTCTCTCCTCATACCTTTTATCAAATGCACCTGTGTATGAGTAGATGATTCTTATAAAGATTTCCTAAGGAGGAAATTAGGAACCTGTATTAGCAGCTATTATTTTCTTCATCACCATTTTTCACTAGTAATTATGTCTATGATCTTTTCTAGTATTTAGTATTTTCCCTCTCTTAGATCTCGTAAGGTTGAAATCCCTTGGTGTCTTCAAAATTACATCACTCCCAACATGACCCTTCTCTGTGAGCATGTGATCTGGTCCAGCTGTGTTTCGTGTCTTTGTTCCCTTTGGCACCATTTCTACTACCTCATACAGCACGTCAGGGATTGAGACTTTGGAATCCAAATATGGTAGCTTTTCTGTTACTGATGGAGAGAATGGCCTGTTAAAACTCATATAGATATTGACCATTTTTATCTGATGGTTTTATTTTTAATTTATTTTATATTTAAATGAATTTCTTTCCTAAACTCATGTTGCCCTTGATGAACATTTCTCTCACTTAACAAGGAAATTATCCATATTCTGAAGTGTTTTTAGGCTCATTTGGACTCTTCTTTATGGTGATTGATTAACATAGGTTAAACTTCCCTAGATCAAATGAGACAGCACATTTAAAGCACTTTGCAAAGTTTAAAACATTATATAACTGCTACCTATTATTATTGCTGTTATTAGAAAAGTATCCTAGTCTATTTCATTGTCTGTTCTTTTATTCACTTCCCATTTTCATCATTGATAACTTGCTTAAATGAATGAGATGTGAGCTGTTCTAATTGCAGGGTATACATTATTATTTTTTCTAATTTGATATCGATTTTTCTTTTTGCTATAACAAATCAATGGGTTTAACTGTACAGAGACAACTGATTGGAAGTAATTCTAAGAATGGTAACCAGGCTATACGTTTTTGTAAAAATATGGTCAACTTCATTTTTGGTGCTATTGCACAATGTAGAGGGCATACCAACTCACTTCTTGAAGAAAGTATCCATTATACATGGGTTTTTGTGTAGTCTACAAGCTGTTAGCCCATCTTGCTTCTTAATCCTGAACTGGATTTTCCAACACATTTTTCATTGTTCTTTTTTCCCTATGCTCATGATGTTACTAAGCATTAAAGTATATGTTAATTTAATCTTCAGGTTTTATGAAGAATTTTGTGGAATTTTCCTACCTCTTCAAATTCTGCAACAGATGTAGGCACATATGCTACAACTTTTTTGTGGTGATTTTTCCCCAAATACTCATAATGAGCACTATAGTAAGAGATGACCAAGTGTCTCATGAAATGATAGTCTTTTGTTTCCTTTGGATACACAATTAACAACTCTTCCAACTCTGTTATTTGCCTCTGCAAGGAGAACATGTGAGTTATCCTTCTTTTAGTTTCAATTTACTTTTGTCTTCATTTATAATGAGAATGTCAATATTGACATCCTCTAGCAGTGTGTCAATTCATTGGTCATTTGACAGGAAACTCACATTTAGAGTACCAACAGTGAGAATGTATAGACTATCTAAAAATTGTGATTCTTAACACCCTCTGCCTTCTCTTTCACTGCTCTGCTACTGTGGCTGCAGAAAATGAAGGGGATAACACAGAACTGAGGGTGATTTTGCATTTTTCTTTGCTTCATGAATTGACACGAACAAAGAATTAATCACTGAGTGGCCCAACCACTGAAGATGAGCCTTTGCATATTTAGTTAGGCTGCTCCTTGAACAGCCCATTCCCAGAACTATACTCAAAGATTTTCCAGCATGGCAAAATCTGCCAGAGCTTATGTTCCACTGGCATAGACCTTAAGAAATCAGGTTCACCTCCATTCAGAAACCAGGCTCACCTTGCCTTCAGGAGGATTTGGAGTGGGGGCTTGGTGGAGGGTTTTGTAGCTACCTGTCAAATTAGCCTTGTATTTCTGTACATTCTTTGGAAGTTTGTCCTTATATAAGGGTTAGTGTTTTCATCACCATAACAAAGTCAGAGTAGATTCAGAGGACAACAACATATCAGAGCTGAAAAGTTGTTCTAAACAAATTCACAGATCATCCTAGAAATTCTGGTAGAGAATGGATTTGAGTGGCTGATTCTGGAAGTAGTATTATAGGTGAAATGCTATATAAGCCATTCATTGGTACACAAAGTGATTTTACTATGATATTCCTATAGATTCCTAATTAGCAAGTAGCAGACCTAGTAATCACTGTGACTCCCTGAATGGTGAGGGGACCAGATGAAGAATTAAATAAGGGGTAAGGAAGGGCAAAGTAGTTACTTATGATGATACTGCCCTTTTCTCTCCTCTCTATTAGCCATCCTCCACAAAATCAGGTCACTTGCAGGAGTTTCCTATCCCTGAGTTTCAGGGGCAGATCTGTAAGTAATAAAGTACAGCTTTCTTAGATCTATCAATAATGTATGAGGTCCCCATGAATAATACAGCAGCAGCTGCTTCAGGGCAAAATTTACCAACACCCTTCCCTAGCACCTCAATGGCCCAGGGCCTAATCACTGGACCCAGGGGGATTCCCACAAATTAACTCAGTCCAGTTACTGAATATGCTGTCCTACACTAGACACTGGCTCTTTGCAATGTGGCCAAGGCCATGATTGGGTTTTTATAAAAATTGATTTTCCTGAAGTCATTATCTGAGTTTTTTTTCTTTTCTTTTTCCATAGCATTCCTGGTGCCAGTGACCCTCTTGGATTATGATTGAGGGGGCCAAGGCATGAAGTAGGGAAATATAGGCATGCCATTTCATCAAACCTCATTAGACTCGGGGGGGAAATCAGGTTATATAACATTGATTCATGAAGAAATGCAGCTCCAGCTCTTTTAAGAAACCAGGAAGAAACACTGAAGCCTTCAGTTATGGAGAGATATCACATAGTTCACATCTCAGAACTGGAAGCACTGAGCCTTTGATCACCCCCTATCCTCTGCCTATACTGAGTTAAGTTCCAACTACATTGCTAAGTATCCCTGAGGAAAATGGTTTTTGTTTTTTTTTCTCCTCTCTCTAGAAATGTCCAATTGTCTGGCTAGTTTACCCAGGAAGGCCTTTTGAAGGCAACTTCATTCATAAAAGGCAAAATCATTCATTACCAAAGCTAAACTAGCCCTTCCTCCATTATCCTGCTGTCTCAGATCTCTTATCCTGGAATGGATAGGCAAGGGTTCAAATCACCATGCAACAGAATGAATTTTAGCATGTAAGCATGGATTAAACAGAGATATTGACCACAATAGTATGATATATCCATTGAGGCAGAATCAAATAGGCCATGGAAATTTCTCCCTTAGTTGATAGTTAGGTTGCTTGAGAGTTTCAAGGCTATTCGTCCAACTGTACTTCTAAGATAAGCACATACCTTCTTAATGCGGAAAAACAGTCGTGTTATTCCATGGCTATGGCAGAAATTCTGAAATCCATATCAGGGCTAGCTAAATGGTAACCTTTCTAGGAGAACAAAAACTGTTCCCCTTGCCCTTCCCTGAATAGAATTCTTGAAATCATAGAATTTTAGAGGGGCCAGGGATCTCAGAAACTCCCTAGCAAAAATTTTTAGCTGAACAGAATCCCTAGCAAATGTTCAAACAAATGGCCAGCCATTCATCCTTTATTTGATGGCCTCTGGGTGACTATTTGTTGGATATATTGTAGGGGGAATTTGTCTTCCAGTCTATATCACACTAGATAGCCTCTCTGATCCTTTCCAAATGAAATTCTGTGGATACATAGGCAGTCCATTCCATTGCTGGGCAGCTCTAATCATTTGGGAAAGGTTTGCATTTTTTTCCCTTAAATTGAGCCAAAATGTTCCTCCATCTAATTTCCACTCATTCCTTCAAATTCTAATCCCTGGGGTCAAGAAGAACATATAATCCCTCTTTCATGTGATAATCCTTCATATGTTTGAGGGTCTTGTCTTCTCCACACTAAACTTCTCCATGGTATCAACTTTTCTCATCCTGGTTACCCTCCTCTGGACATTTTCCAATTTATCAATGTCTTTCCTAAAATATGACAGATCAACACAGTGTGCTCCAAATGGGCTCTGACCAGTGTCAATATCAGTAAGACCATAATCTTCCCTTTTTGGACACTACTTAATACTGTAAATTCAGACACTAACCCATGCATAAAAATCCAACCACATATTAACATATCTATGTTCTTTTGTATTTTTACTTTGTTAAATATTTCCCAATTAAATTTTAATCTGGTTAGGCTCAATGGCTGCATATGCTATGCTATGCTATAATATACTTAAAGCTCAAGAGCTTTTTTTGGCGGTCAGTTGACTAATATCAAGTTTGCAGTTGCCTCAAACCCCAGTTCCATTCCATGTGGAATGTCATCTAGCCGCATCTCCCCCATTCTTTACTAGTGCTGGTGGGTTTTTTTAACTCAAAAATAGAACTTTTATTTCTTTTAAGATCTAAAGAAAATAGAGATCTAAGAAGGTCTTCATTCTTACAAGGAGAAGAAAAGGAAACACAATTTCAGCACAAAATGATGTTCTTAACTACTCTGTTTCCATGTCACACAAGCCAGAGAAACATCCGATGGGTTCACCTCCTCAGAAACTCCAATCAAGAAGAGAATCCTTTAATGGTATCCACCGTTCATTAGGAGGGTACTAAGCTTCTTTGAACAAAAAGTACAAATCACAGCAAGGACAATAATGACCTAATTGTTCAGGGAGATTTGGAAAACAGCATATTTCTGAAGATACATCTCAACTTACTTCTTGAATAAATTTTCATGATATGTGGGTTGTTGTTTAGTCTACAAGCTATTAGCCTTCCTTGATTCTTAATCCTGAGTCAGATTTCCCACATATTTTTCATCATCCACCCCATCTCCACTTTTGCATTAAAGTTATTCACTACTAAAGAATATGCTGATTTAATTTTCAGAGGCTTAGGTTGTTCTTTGTAGACTCTCTAACTCTTCATCCTCTACAACAGATGCAGGCACAGCTGATGCAAACAAAGTCTCCAAGAAGGGCTGTGAAAATTACCCCATGAAAAGCCTTTGAGGAAAACTCAATAATTTATAGCATCTTTTTGCTTGGTGCTTCCTCTCTTTCTCTTCCTTTATTGTCTAGTGGTCCTCAGTTTTTTTTTTCTGGTCCTTGACAATTCCTTTGCATCTCCATTGAGTCCTACTAATGCCTTTCATTCCTGTTCCCCTGCAGTGTAGGAACCATAATCATATTTTTCTTCTATCAACAGACTGTGTGCCAGAAATGGGAGTTGTTTAGATTTTAATCACAGTCACAGCAAAAAGGAACCTGATCCTTCTCCCATCTGATGATAAATTTCATATCTAGCATGTTAATTGTTCCTCATAAATAGACACCCCCCACCTGCTTGAATCCTCCTCAGAGGGGGATTTCTTTGCTTAATATTTTTTTATTTAACAATCTGACAGAAATAAAATACTCAGTGGACATGGTAGTGATAACACACTGACTTCCACTTGAGAAAATATCTTCATTTGTTCATAAGTCACTGATAGCTCACAGCTCTATTGATCACTGGTGAAGATGAATGCAGAGTCCCATGATCCTCTGGGATAAATCTGACTTTTTTTTCAGTATATATCTATTGAACAACTGTTTCTAAAACTCCACAAAACAGGTCACCAGGGCAGCACACCATTGATTTCATGTCCAATTATTTTTCAGAAGGAGCACTGAACGCTTTATCAATAATTCAGTAGGCTGTGGACCTTCAACATCCCCAGAGAGATGCTATCCTGTTTCCCAGAATGAGTGGGACAGTATCTCTGAAGCCCCAGTCTAGAAGCTCCCAATACCGACAATTCTTAACTAAATCACAATCTTTTTGACTGCATCTTATACTTCACTGCATCCTCAACCCCTAAAATAATGCCTTGTCCATGACAGATGCACAATAGATGTGTTAGGATAATTCAGGCTACATACACAGACTTCTTTACTAAACTGAATGTGCAGCATATCAGCCCCTTCACCCCACTGAGCCTTGGCAACATAAAAGACTTCAGATTATACACAATAAGATTGTCATTGAAAAATTAAAGCCTTTTTAACTCAGATATAAGTGGAATATCAAAGTGTACATACAGCCGAGCTTAAGGATAGGACTGGCAGGAAGGCAGACGATGGGACAGTAGAGGATTAATCTCTAAAGGAATTAACAATATGGTGCAGAGAGAAGAAACAGATATAGAATCATTGGACTTGTGTTCAAATATCAACTCGGCTATTTGCAATCGAGGTAACTTGAAGCAAGCTGTGTTGATTTCCACAACAATAAAAAGAGAGCTAAAGACCAGATGATCTCTGAGGTCCCCTCCATTTCTAAATTCTAGGCTTCTGTGACAATTTCCTAAAGTCAATAGATAAAATTAAATAATGTAGCTTGCCATTTAGTATCCTTGACATTTTCCTATTCATTTAAAACCTTTCTTTGCTTGATATTAACAGAATCATTAATTGAATCCTGTTTAGTTATTTATAGAGATATAGTTTCTAAATAACAAGCTAAGGCAGGAGACTTTAGTAGTATATCTCTGAGTTTAAGAGATATGTCACAAAAGATAAAAAAAGACTACAAGGCCTGCTACACCAGTATCAGGTACCATCATTCACCTAGTCCTCATGATCAGAGGCAAGGTAAACCCTAAGAAGGAAATAACAAACCCTGCTAGGATTTGTATGAAATGGCAAGCCCTCTCAGAACATATATGTTCCCTCTGTAAATCAAAGTATACCTGTACTTTCCCAACCAGTCATTCCTGTGGGTATAGAAGAGGCTCTTGATCCTCAGGATCCTTGCAGACAAGTAGCGTCTACTTGGTGAGATGGAATAATGTGACACAGGATGTAAATATTCCCTTCCCTGCAAGCTGTGCCTCTCAAGGTATGATTATGACTCATGCATGCCCTTCAATCCTGACAGATGGCGTGAGGAAAGGGTGAAGGGCCAGCAGGCCAGGCATGAGTCCAGAGCACTTGCATCTTAGCAAAAACAATGGAGAAATTTACATTTTGAGAATTTGGACTGAGGCATTTTACTCAAGAGTCATCAAATAAAAAGGGACATGAGTAGGATTCCCAGAACCCAGAATGCTGGATTTCATTCATAAGATGAGTCTTCTCCAAGGCATTCTTTAATTTATTCCATGCTCAAAAATAACATTATTGACTCTACCATCAGCATTTGCTTTAAGTTACTTTTTTTCCAGAGGTAGTCATGCATCTCCATTCATCCATCTACTCTTACCCTATTCCCACTGTAACCAGTAATATGCATTTGCAAGATGGCTGCCTGAGGTTAAAGATGCTGTCATCAGTCATGGAACAGAGCAGAGCTAACTGCCAAACACAGAAGAAGAGAACTGAAGACTGAACATGTGACCTTGGCCTCATAAGCTCTGTCTCCAAACCACCAAATCTAACTAGCCACAGACCACTAAACCAGGGCCCACATGGCAGAAGGATTGTTATCTTCTGAAAAGAACTGTACCTAAACATGGACTTAGGCAGAAAGCAAGCTATGTAATGAATCTTTTGGCTTCCATTGTCCAGCTGGGCAGACTGAAGACTTCAGCACTGTCCACATGCAGTCTCTTATCCTTGCTTCCTCACCACCCTGAGTACACGTGTGCATGCACACAGACATATACAAACAAGCACACACAGAGCTACTTTTGAGAAAGGCCATCAGGATGAACTTACAATTCACGGAGACTCAGTGTCTGGAAGAGTTGCCATGACAGTGTGGTAAGCCGGTTGCTGGAGAGATTTCTGCAAAATTAACAATCAAAGCAAAAAAATAAGAAAAGGGTTTTGTGATAGATAATTCCCTCTATATCAAGCTCTAGTGATTTAACATCTTCCCTCCCAGGTTTACAGCTGAGAAGACTTTTACCAATAGTTGAGGCCATCAATCAGATTAGATTAGTTTAGAGAGTGGGAGAGTGGGGAATGGCCATGAGAGGGGAAGGAAAGGGGTGCCTTCTCAAAAATAATTTTTATAGAACATAGAAATAATTATAGTGCCTTGATGTTTCCCCTGAATCCTCCACTCCCAGGAAAATTAGGATGTAAGCTCTCAAAGGTTAACATACCCTGGACACAGGTGAGGGCAGCAAAACCTGACACAAAGGGAAAATGATTACCATTTAAAACATAATAGTCACCATAAGAAAGCACTTATTAAGTATGCAGTCACAGTTGTGAATGTTCCTGGGCTAGACACTAAGAATAATTTGAAATATGAAAGGGTTCTTCTTGGTGAAGTAAAAACCCAGAAATACACACAGATATGAATGATGCCAACGGACGTGACTGTTTTCAATCTCAAAGCCACAGGTACAGAGGTTTCATCTCACTTGTTCCCAGTTTTAGTTGGCTTGTACCACCAAAAGCCCTCACATTCTATGATTCTCTGCTTTTATCCAATGAGAGGAATAGTGAAATCATAAAGAAGTATTTGAAAATGAAAATTTTTATAATAAAATAATGCTGTTATTTAAAATGACTGTTGTGTTTTATATATTATTAGCTGGCAGTTTGGACTCCCCATCTGTATAATTGCCTTGAAGGTAAAGGCTACATTCTTTTGCTTGGTACTTAAAACCCTTCATAATCTGGATCTAGCCTACCTTTCCAGCTTGATTATACATTACTCCCTCTCATGCACTCTGTGCTCCAGCAAAACCAGACTACCTGCTGTTCTCACTCTCTGTATAGGCTGGTCCCTATTCCTGGAATATTTCCCTGCTCACCTGCTCATGTCTTGGAACACGTAGATCCCTTTAAGGCTCAAGTACCATCTCTTTCAAGAGATCTTCCTCCCTTCGTTAATCCCTTAGCTCCCCAAATTTTATATATTTATTTTATTGTTTATTCTGCATTTGCTTATTATGAACCTGTTGTATCCCCCTAGTAAACTCCTTGAGGTCAGGGATTCTCCCACTTCACATCTCCCACTTCACTGTCCCCTCATATAGCAAAGTTTCTGGCACACGGAAAGGGCTTAAATGCTTGCATGTAATACATGCTTACTGTCTGAAATCCAAAGGCTTCCTACCTCTGAAGATTCTATAATCATGTTTGCTGGGTTTTTTTTACTACTAATATTAAGCTGATTAAAATTGAACATGACATCCTTGTTCTGCCACTAACTAACTTTCTGTGTGACTCACTCTACCTCTTAGGCCTCAGTTTTCCCCATCCATACAACAAAGGTGTTATACTAATTCAGAGTTGAGGAACCTACAGCCTCAAGGCTACATGTGGCCTTCTAGGTCCTTGGGTGTGTGACCCTTTTGACTAAGTCCATGTTTTACAGAACAAATCCTTTTATTACAAAGATTTGTTCTGTGAAACTGGGATTCAGTCAAAGGGTCACACTCATGAGCCTAGAGGGCCACAGGTTCTCCCTCACCCTTGTGATCTCTTCCTATTAAGTGATCCCATTAATATTGCTAACTTTCCCATGCTACAAATAGATAGAGAATGTCATACACGACTAAGACCTCTCAGCTAAGTCCTTCACAGACCAGATTATGTTTATTTGTACTATATAGAAAATATTTCTTGTCACAAATCACTCTTCTCAGCCACACCCTTTTCATAATGGATACCTATAGTCATCAGCAGATATGTCTTAAAAACATTGGCCTTATGAGTTGGAGAGTAAACATACTCACGTATCATTGCTTTGCCTCTACCAGGTTTAATGTGAGAGCCCTTAATAAAGGTAGCAGACATGAGTGGCTGAGAAAGTGTCAACATAAGCACCATCTAGTAATCTAATAAGCTACTGATGTGAATAAGCATTAGCCTTAATATATGAGAGATTTGTGCATATAAAGATCATAAGAAATAAACATCTATTATATTTATATACATACACTATATATAAATAATGATTACAATTAGAGACATATAAATAATACACACAAAAAAATTTAAAACTGAAGAAGATACAAACTTCCAGGGGGAAAAATGTTTTTAGAAACTTTTAGTAGGGAATAGGAGGGACATACACAGCCTAAGAGAATATTTCAACTAATACATCAGATCAGACTGAGTGATGGAAAAGAAATAGAATAAGCAACCATTTTTCTTCTTCCTTTCTTATTTGTACATATGTGGATGTGTATATGGATATGGATATATGTATATGCATGTGTGTATGTCTATCATATGTGTATAGGTATATTCTGTGTTGATGAACAGGCCAAGAGATGACACTTGTACAGGCCATTAGCAGAATCACAGAGAGGGCCATAATACACAAACAATTTTTGTGTGTTGTCTCCCCCTTAGAATGTGAGCTCCTTAAGGGCAGGGACCATATTTTAAACTTTCTTTCTGTCCTCAGTGCTTAGCACAGTGCCTACAGGGGCTTAATAAATGCTTGTTAATTCAGTGATTGATTGATTAATGTGGATCACATCCCCTGTAGGACTTAGTAGATGGCATTCATGAGTTGCAGCTACAAATCATCACCCTCTGTCCAAGCCTAGGGTGATGAGGCTGTCCAAACTTAGCCACGTAGGACCTGTCACAAGTTCAGCTCTCCTGGAATAGATTTTGAGAATCAATCAAGCCACAAGCATTTATTAAGCACCTGATACACATTGGACTAGGGTGGCATTAGGGGCAATATGAAGAATGAAATAATCCCTATTCACAAGGCCCTTGCACAGAGGAGACAAGAATATAAATAAATATGTATGTTATAAATATGAAGTTAATAAATAAAATACATACAAATTAGTTAAATACGAAGACTTTGAGAGAGAAGGAGCTAGAATCTGGGAGGATCAAGAAAGGCTTCATGAAAAAGATGGTGCTTGCATTGCAGGTTAAAGGAAGAACAGGAGTCTTTGAGGCAGAAGTGAGAAGGGAGCACATGGAGAACCTGGGGTCACTTCCTTATCATGGAGACTCCTAGGGCCGATAGATTCACAGGCAGATGGGACTTTGAGATAACCAGTTCCAATCCCCTCATTTTACAGATGAAGAAACTATGGTCTATATAAATTAAATGACTTGCCTAAGGTCACACAGCTGGCAAGAGGAAGAAACACTTCTCAAATATACCTCCTTCTCTCCTGAGACATTACCACCACTCCAGTGCAGGCTCTCATCACCTCGTGCCTAGACTGTCACAAGAGCCTGCTCTTGCAGATTCTGCCTGCCTCAAATCTCTCTGAACTCCAGTCTACCCTCCATTTAGCTAATTATGTCACCACCATCCCACTACTCCCACTCCAGTGGCTTCCTAGTGCCTCCAGGAACAAATACAAAATGCTCTGTTTGGCATTCAAAGCCCCTCATAGCCTAGCCCCTTCCAGTCTTTTTACACCTTATTCCCTAATGCCCATTCTTCCATCAGTGATACTGGCCTTCTGACTGTTCCACAAACAAGGCACTCCATTACTTGGCTCCAGATATTCTCCCTGTCTGTAAGCATGCCTGGAATGCTCTCCCTCCTCCAACCTGACTATGACCTCCCTGGCTTCCTTTAGGCCCCAGCTAAATTCCCTGCTTCTGCAGGAAGCCTTCCCCAACCTCTCTTAATTCCCTTGCATTTTGTCTAGTAATTATTTCATATTTATGCTGTATGCAATTGTCTTGTATATATTTATCTACATATTGTCTTCTCCATTTGATTGTAAGCTCCTTGAAGGCAGGGAATGTCTTTTTTATTATTAAATTTTATTTTTAATTTATGGAATAAAACATTTCCATAACATAGTACAACAAAAACAATGATTGCACATGAAACTGCAAATCTACTATGTACAACTTGCAATTCCTTTCAAATATAGAACAAATTTATCATGCTCCAACATTTATCACTTTCAGGGACTGTCTCTTGCCTCTTTTTGCATCCCTAACCCTAGCACTTAGCACAGTGCCTGTCACATAGAAGGTGCTTAACCAATGTTTATTGATCAAAACAGGATTGAAACTGGGTCCTCCAACTAAGAAAAGAAGAATTTATTTTTATCCTCCATCCCCACCCAGGAGAACCTTCCAATAGGAACTTCCTCTTCCCTATTCCCTCAACTCTCTGCCCCAGTTTAAGGGATGATAATCTCATTTTACATGCCTTGACTTTGTGCCGAGTCCTTACGACACAATAATGGTATGAATTGCTTGGGGCTTCAAAGATACCCTGTAACAACATGAAAGAAATACAACCATATAAGTGATTCTAAAAGTACTGACCCCACTGCAAGGACCATGGATGTGACTGCTTTTAATTCTGCTGAATCTAACAAAAGTATCCTCCCCAACTTCTAGCGCAAAGCACTCACTCACTCCTTGTCCTCGGAATAAAGGGTTTTTCCATCTACCCCGTCTTATGCTACAGCCCTCCCTCAACAAACTCTTCCTTCTCATAACACCCTAGGCAGTCCACATTACTTTGGAAGACACCCTTTTTTGTCTGAAACCCTGAAAAATTCAATGAAGATTCAGTGCCAAGACCCAGTGAAGTAGAGCCCTAGTGGGAGCAATTGTGCCCCTTAAGGGGAAGAGATGCAAAAACAACAACCCAGAGACCATGAGGCCAGGAGACCAGTGAAATGGCAGCCCTCCTCCTTTCTGAGAATGAGAAGTGAGCAAGAAGAGAGCAGGGAGCGAGCAGGGAGTACAAACCAGTGTACAGGCTGCCAACAATGTCCTTTGCAAAGGTCATGTTTTGCTACATTAGGCAGAAATGTCAAGTGAAAATTGGATTCCAAAAGAAAGAAAATAACAGGCATTACAGGCAAACAAAGAATAAGAAAGAGCATTATGCAGTTTACGAGGATGGGTAGCCACAATGTCTAGTTTACCAGGATGAGGGATGAGGAAAGTGGTGACTCTAGGTGTGTTTCTCAAGGGAAGTTATGTTGGGATTGTACACCTGGAGCTTCAAGGGACCTTAGAAACCCTCTAGTCCAAGCCCCTGATTTTATAAATGGTGAAATTGGAGCCCAGAGACATGCAGCAATTTCTATAAGGTCACACAGTTGAGTGGAAGAATCAGGATTTGAACCCAGGTCCTGGGATTATAGAGTCATAGAAGAAGAAGAACCCATAGCTGGAAGAGACCCCAGAGCCATCTAATTAAAACACTATCATTTTACAGAAGGAGAAACTGATGGTGTCCCTGGAGGTAAAGTGCCATGTGGATCAATACTAGAAGCGCCATTTGAATCCAGCTCTGACAATAAAATTAGCACTCTTTCCTTTTCACTCTTGTCTCTCTTCTTTCACCCTCCACTCCCAAACATCCACACCCAGAGAAGAAATGGTTTCTTTGATTATTCTGGTTTGGGGGTTATACTGTATCTCCAATCTCCATTTTCCCTAGGAATTCCTCAGCCACTACCACTGCCCAGCCTTCTCTCCTCCCTCCTAATTCTTTGCAATCTGGAATATTTCTTCTTAGAGGCAGCTAGTTAGTGGAGTAGATAGAGCAATAAACATGGAATAAGGAAGATCTGAGTTCAAATCTGGTCTCAGATACTCAATAGCTATGTGACCCTATGCAAGTAGGGTCTTGACATCACTCGGTCTCAGTTTTCTCATCTGTAAAATGGAGATCATCATCATCACAGCACCTCCCAGAATTGTTATGAGGATAAAAATGAGATATTTGTAAAGCACTCTGCAAATTTTAAAGCGCCATACTTTGTTATGGTTCAGTTGTTCAGTCACGTCCAAATCTTCATGACTCCATTATGGAGTTTTCTTGGCAAAGATACTGGAGTGATTTACCATCTCCTTCTCCACTGGTTTAAGGCAAATAGAGGCTAAGTGACTTGCCCAAGGTCATACAACTAGTAAGTGTCTGAGGCTGGAATTGAATTCAGATCTTCCTGGCTCCAGGCCCTGTGCTCTATCCACTGAGCCACCTAGAAATCTCAACAAAGTGCGACATAAATGCGAGCTATTATTTTGTTGTTGTTATTATTATTGCCCGGATGAAAGGACTGATTTTTTTCTCAAACCAAATTTCAATTCGTTGAATTGCCCAGAATTTTATTTTTCTTCCTGAAAGATATCTGTCCTGCCGTGCTCCCAGGTGACCTCTTCCTAATAAATGCTCAGCATATGTCTAGTCAGCTTTTATCCACAGTCATTTATACAATTGCCCAGAATCACCATTGCTCGTGTACAGATGAGGAAGCCGAGACACAGGATTTTAAAAGGACAGATCTGAAGTCTCCTGATGGGCTAGTGGCCAAGCCAAAATCAGAACTCACTGTCTGGATTTTCTAGTTTATACCTCACACACTGAGATTTACTGCCCCTGCATTTTGTTATTGATAGTCTTTAATGAGCTGGTTACCCTGCTCATAAGATTAGGAACCACTCTGTCTCTAAGCCTTAGAGTCTCCTCCCCCAGACACCTCCTCCGTCCTGACAGACCCATTTATGTCTGCCACTGCCTTCTCTCTGGGTCCAATGGCCAGTTTCCAAGTAACCTCATCATCTCCTCAGTGTGCCACTCTGAATTAATTGGGTGACTAAGATTTTATAAGACAATGCATCAAACATTTTTTCAAAATCAGACTCCATGACATTTCTTTGCCTCCCCTTTAGCAAAGCATTTTTAAAATGAACCTAACAAAGCCATTTAGTCGACCTGAATTTTTTTAAACAGGATTCAGTCCCTTGTCCTGTTCTCCATGGCCCAAAATAAAAAGATGGGGGGGGGGGGGAGAGGGAACAGGGAGGGAAGGAGAGAGAGACAGATAGACAGACAGAGAGAGAGAGAGAGAGAGAGAGAGAGGCACAAACATTTATTAAGTCTTCAAGGGGTTGCAATCCCCAGACCTGCCCTTTTTGTATAAATCTCTTGGCAGGGGAATTTTCCCAGGTCTGTTTATGAGGATGCATATTCCCCATTTAACTGGTGGAAACATGTAAGCAAACTATCCATTTAACAAGCAGAAACACGGGAACAGACATCAGTAGAAAGGCTTGCCCACAGGGAAGCCAACCATAGTAGTAGTGAAGTACCTGGGGATGCCTCCAAACTCCCTCAAATAAGGCTACCCCCAAGTTCAAGGTCCACTGTTAGAACTTCTGAGCAAAAAAAAAAACTACTAAGCTACAATTTTTAGTGGATATGAACATCCATCTAAGCAGCCTGACTCTGTAGTCCTACCAAATAGTACCTAGGAATTCGAGGAGGACATTAAAATGAATTCTTGAAACCAGGGTCCCTGTACTCCCACCAACGTAACCCTGGAGGATCAGACCTCACAGAGTATTACTTCTAATAAATCAACCAGGATGAGTTCTGTATGCCCCCAAGAGGAAAACCACTTTGAGTTTGAGTGGCAAAGGTAGGTTAAGACCACCTAAACACAGACTGTGATGTATTCCCCTGTTGACTATTAAATGCCTTCCAGGACCTTTTGGGATTCAAGGGAATTCTGTCAGGATGCCCTTTGCTTACCTTCTCTCTCTTTAAAAATGCCCGCGGGACTGCTAGAAACCCCCTACAGGGTTTCTTAACCCGGAAGGGATAATTGATGGGGGAGCAGGGGCATATTTCATGGAGGGAGGGAGAGAACACTAGGAAATAAGAAACTAAAGATATGAATACTATTTATCCCAAGGGCAATAGACAATGACAGTTGGTAAATGCTACTACTAAAAAGCAAAGCAAGTATTAAGGTTTTATGGCCTTGGCTTGTCCAACAGCTGCCAAGGAAACATCCCATTCAGTCATTTCTTCCCAGGTCCGTCATCACCTGTAACTTCACTTCTTCTTCTTTTTTTTTTTTTAACCTACAGAGTCCAGGTCTCAGTTCACTGGTGCCCCCTTCAGGTCTAGAGTGACTACCACATTACCTTGATTTCCTAGAGTTCTAGCTAAGCTGACTAAGAACCCTATGACTGAAAACTGAAAAGGACTTCTGGGGTCATCTAGTCCAGCACATTTTATGGATGAACAAACAACCACCGAAACTGGGTGACTTAGCCAAGGTCATCCAAGTTAAATAGTCATGTCGGTATTCAAACTCAGGTCCATGTTACTTTAATCATGTAGAGAAAACACAAAGCTTCGATTCCCAATCCTTTGCTTTCCCACCCTTCTTGCCTGACCGAAAAATTTAAAAAAGCATATAATCTTCCTTAGGCTTTTGTTTTAAAAGGGCTAAATGCTTTTAAATATGGAATAAAATATGAATTTTAAATTTGAAAAATGGGGTTGTTGTGCACTATCAGTTAATCCTGGTCTTACATACAAATATATTTAGACTTAAGCCTTAAGCAGACACCTGAAATCTCTAAACCTGAAGGGGCACCTTATTTTAATTTGTCTCTTTCTTATCCTTCTTCCCTATTTTTCAAAGTCATAATTTTTCCTGAGTCATAATTGTCCATATCATATAGACTTCCTTTACAATAACTGGAAGTAAGACACTGTAGGGCAAGATTAGGGAACAGAGGACTACAAAGCACCTGAAGGGAGGCAATGTATCATAATGCTAGCAAGCTATAGTTTGTTAGATCCAAATTATAAAGGACCTTGAATGCCAAGCTAGGAAAGTTTGCATTGTATTCAGTTGGCAAAGGGAGAGGTTTTGAGGAGAAGAGTTATAGGAAATCAGAGCAATCAAAGTAGTGCATTACTAAGATTACTTAACAGCCTGTGAAGGTTCAATGGGTAACCTTCAATTTCATTTCACCTTTCCTTATAACAGGAAGAAAAATCCAAAAGTAAATTTTGTATTCAACAATAAAGTTACTGATGACCTTGAAGACAAAAGTTTCAATAAAGTTATAGGGATGAGACCCAGCTTGCAAGAAACTAAGGAGAGAGTGGGTGGAAAACAAGTGAGTACAGACTATTCTTTCTGAAAGATTGGCAGGATCAAAAGAGAGATAGGACAGAAGCATGAGGGGATTGCAGGATGGAAGGAAAGGTTTCTGGGTTGCCTGCATGTTTGTTTTTAGAATTAGGGAGACCTGACTATGTTTGTAAATAGAGGGAAGGAATGGGAGAAAGAGACAGACAGAGATAGAGACAGAGACAGAGAGATACATTGAAATATCTCAAAGAAGACAGACAGGGAATGGAGAAAGATCAGGAGAAATTGGATTGAGGACATAGTTGGAGTTAGATTAGAGGAAAAGAGAAGACTAGTAAAGACATCCCCCTGTCCAAGCTACTTTAGTTCTCTCACCCATCACTCCAATCCCTTTGAGCTCTGAATAAAAGAAGCAAATGGAACAGCTTTCCCTATCATTCACAACCATGAAAAGCATATTGCTTCCATGTCTGCTCCATTCCATTTCCTAAGAGCACTGGGAACTATGGCTGGCCAAACATACTCTGTAGTCCTCACTTTCACCTCTCTGAAGTAGGGGCCGCCCATCATCAAAGGTGGTTGCATTTCTAAAAGTGGATGGGGAGTCACAAGTAAAATATATGCCTATCAGAATCCCAGTGTCAAGCTAGGAGGTCATTCCAGCTAAATGCACTGCCTCTAAATGCCCTGTGGCTTGATGCCAGCTGTGGCAGGAGTCCTATGGGCCATCTCCTTTCCAGTTCAGTGCCCATGGGCACTGAGGCTTGTTCTGCTGTCAGGATCCCTGGGCTGGAAACGAAAATCAGTTGGCAGAGTCTGACTTCAAGGAAATTGCAGCTCTATAGATTCAGCCTTGGTTTGTTTGATTTTTCCCTAAATAAAATGCAACAAAACTAGGGTAAGGATGGGGTTGGCTACTTAAACTATTTTATGCCGAGTGGTTCATTAACGAACACTAATGAATTCATCGTCTTTTCCCAGAAATCTACCTGTTCCTCTGACTTCTCTATTTCTGTTGATGGTACCACTATCCTACCAGTCATCCAGGTTTGGAAGCACAAGTCATCTTTGGCTCTTCCTCCATATTCATTTCCCATATCAATAAATAAACATTTATTAAATGTCTATCACATGACAGGCATGGGGCTAGGTGGTAGAGACACAAACACAGAAGTGAAACAAGTCCTACTCCCAAGGAGCTTACAGTCTATGTCCCATCAGTTGCCAAATCTTGTTAATTCTACCCCAATAATATCTCAAGCATCCATTCCCCTTTTTCCCCATTCCTGCCATTAATTATCTTAATTCAGATCACCATCTCTGTCATTCCCTCTCTGCCTCTGCCTTGTTCAACTTTGTCATCATCCCCCTTCAGCTGCCTTCTCACCCCAGAAGTTCCCTCTTCCCCTAAAGCCCCATGCTCCCCATTCTCCCCATGGTGATTTCCTCCTGGAACCTCTATTAGGAGGAAGAGCCTAGGCCAGTCATCCTCGAATCCTCTCCTGCTGTGTTTCTGACTCTCCAGACGTCACTGCCACGCTCCCTTCCCAGCACACCTTTTCAGCTCCTTTCTATGTCTCATCTTCCCCAATTAGAAGGTAAGCTTCTTAAGGGCAAGAACTGTCTTTTCTTTTGCTTGCATTTGTATCCCCAGTACTAAACACAGTGCCTGCCAACACGGTAAGCACTTGTGGACTTCTATTCAGACTATTCAAACTACTGTAAGAGCTTCCTAACTAGTTAACTTTCCTGTCTTTCCCCTCTCATTCCTACAATCTGTTCCTCAACCTGCTGCTCAAACAATCTTCCTCATGCAACAAGTATTTATCTTGTTAATTCTTCTCAAAAATCTTCTGTGGTTCCCCATTATTCCTACATTAATAATTCCTGATTCTAGAATTTAAGATTTTCTATAATCTGGCTGATATTCCTTCTAGCCTTGTATTAAGCTAATCATCATTTTTCTTGTTTCAGCTAAAATGGATTACTTTGCATCATACCTTCATCTCATTTTTGCTCTGCTTTTTGCTCGTATAGGTCCTGATGCCGGAAATGGACCCCTTTGCTCACATCACTGACTGTTGAACTCCTTCCATCTTTTAAAGCCCAAGTCACTTACCACCTCCCTCAAAAAGCCTTTCCCAACATCCTTAGATGAAAGTGAGGTCTCTCTCCTCAAATTTTTTATAGTCTTTTACCTAACTCCCTCAAACTGATTGCATCTTTCTTTAAATAAATCATATCTAGAGGCCCCCAAAGATTCTGGACTCACATGGAGCAAATCCAATCCTGTCAACCAATCCATTGAGGGTCAGTTACCCTGTTTGACTCATTTTCTTCACACACACACACACACACACACACACACACACACACACACACACACACAGAAGGACTACTTCATGAAATGCCTTCATATACTCAGGGCATAGCTTGTATCTTGGTTCTCTCAAATATGTGCAAAAGAGGTCCCTAATTCCCTTACAAGTATTTAAGGTACCAAACACATATTGGACATAGGATACGCTTATTCACATAAAGGTATAAGATACAACAGATACAAAGAAATCCATAAAGAGATGCAGAAAATATATTAAGCACTCAAATAGCCCATCAGCTCCTCTACCCAAAGGGAAATGAACTTATCAGATATATTCCCTGATATTTCAGTGAAGTCCCACCTTCCTATAGGGTATTATACAGACCCTTCTAGACTCCAAATATCACCCTGTAGTCTAGTCTTCTCTGGGAGAAGGAAACAAGCACTTATTAAGTACCTCCTGTATTCCAGGCACTATGCTAAGTTCTTTATAAACATTTCATTTGATCATCACAACTACTCCAGAAGGTAGATGCTATTATTATCTCCATTTTACATGTGAGGAACCTGAAATAGACCTGAGACTCTGGGCAAATCACTAACCTAAGGTTAAGTGACTTTCCCAAGGTCACACAACTAGCGTCTGAATCCACATTTGAACTCCGATTTTCCTGACTCTATGCCCAGAACTCATTCTACTATACCATCTAGCACAGCGGTTCTCAACCTGTGGGTTGCGACCCCTCTGGGGGTCGAATGACCCTTTCACAGGGGTCACAGGGGTCGCCTAAGACCATCAGAAAACACATATTTCTGATGGTCTTAGGAACTGAGACATGGCTCCTCTATCTGTCTCCAGGCTGGTCTGCCCACATGCAGATATGCCCACATACAAGTATTAAAGGGTTGCGGCATTAGGAAGGTTAAGAACCACTGATCTAGCAGCCTGATGCTTTGGGGATTCCTAAAACAAATAACCCCCTTCCCATTAGGCCTGTATGGAGTAGCTCCTTGGTTTTGCTATCCAAGTAGGAAGCTATGCAAGGACACTGTAGAGTATTGTCTTCTTGCTCCAAGGAGCATACTATATCATGAAATTCTCTTATCTCTCTAAAAGTTCCAACTTGGGAAGTTAAGAAATCTCAAATTTGAAATTATCTATTAGGCAACCCCAAATCTGGTGCTTCCCCATGAAACCTCCTTTTTCTGACTAGAATGCTAGATTCTGGGATCACATCGCCTTGGTCATTCAAAATCCCCACCTTTTCTGCATAAGACTGGGTGTTCACAAACATTATCTTGTTAACTATATTCTCAGGATGACTAAGAGCACATATCTATCACTGGCATGAGTCACAATCAACTATTTCTCAGAAACTAGTAGAGGTTTCCCATCTTCTCCCAATGTGTATATCCAAGCTGCTGCATTACATCCTACCTTTGGAGTATGGGAGCAGGAGAGAATCTAAAAGAAAGCAACTGGCTCACTTTTGTAGACCATGGAGTGGGACAGCTGATTCTCAGTCAGTCCATCATCAGGAGGCAGCTTCCATGTGTGAAACCTAAATCATTGCAGCTCCAGTGAGCATGCTCACATTCCATGGGGAGGTGCCCTTAGATATAGCCAAATAAAGGGCTACATCTTGTAATGGGATCAAGTTGATTAGGGAACTCAAATCAATTGAAGGACTCAACATTCCCTTTAACCTTATATCATAGTTCAAAAGATCACAGATTTACAGCTTGAATCAATCTTAGATATTGTATAGTTCAACCTTCTCATTTTATATATGAGGAAATGAGGCCTAGCAAGATGAAATGACAAGCCCTGGATCACACAAGTAGCAAATATTAGAGCCAGCATTTGAACCCAGAGCTTTTGCTTCTAAAGCCAGATCTCTGTCTCTACTATATATATATATATATATGTATATATACACACACATATACGTATATATATACATATATTTGTGTATGTATGTATATATATGTATGTGTATATACACATATACATATATTTACATAAATATGTGTATATACACATATATTTATATAAAAGAGATGACATGGTACATGATCTACCATATATAGGTGTATATGTATAGATATACACTTATGTGTACATGTATACACTTATGTGTATACACATATACATGCATGTGTTTATGTGTTAGAGTATTCAACTAGATTAGTCCCTCAATGAACTTGACAAGATTATAGGACATGGGCCTTTGCCTAAAGGGCATCTCATGGAAGTAGACATGTACCCTCTCTCCTTGGTGAAGGGCACAGAAAACTTGACTGGTACCTATTATGTAGGAATGCCTCCAAATTGATTAATGGTTGGGAATCAGAAGAAAGAGCCACACTGCCTCTATGAATTTGCTCAGCTCCTTTTTTTCATGCATTATCATAGACTTCTCCACAGGCTTTCAGACTGCAGTATGCAAGGAGGTACAAAGACTTCTCTCTCCTCTCCCCACCCTAGTAGCATAAAAGTAGTTTGCAGAAGAAGCCTATGGCAAGAAGTACATGATAGCTTGGGTAGTCTGAGATTTTCAAAGCTCAGGTTCCTAGCTGCCTTCTCACTTTCTATTTCATTTCCTGAGCACATCTCCAAGACAAGAGTTTCTGAGAATGTACCTTTCATGGGTGGTTAACTCATGGGTAATTTCAAATTCAAAAGTTCTCCAAATATGAGAGATACAAAGCTCATCACTGACCTCCTAGATAGAGATTTCCTCAACACCTAACTACTTGGAGGAAGAAGATGACTGCCAATAGAAGACTGCCCAAAGCTGTCATCCTGAAGCCACGTCATGGGGAAGGTGGGTAAGAGAGAAGAAGTAGTAGATTAGGAGCCTGCTAATCCCACTATTACCAAGAATTACTTGGACAATGCAGGTCCAATCTGAAGGGGAATTGTTTCTTTAGCAGTCTTCCAAAGCCCTTCTGGGAAACAGTATAATGGGTCAAATTTGAGTGCTTTGTGTGCCTGTATTTCTTCATGAGCTCCTGCAAGTCCTTTACATCTTATGCATTTTTTGTGAAGTAAAATAAAAGTTATCCCACACACAAGACCCATACCTTCCTTTGAGTTCCTATCTAAGAGTTGGGACCCCTGTGGCCTATAGTTAGGGAAACCTAGACATGAGCCTTACTTAAAATCTGCCTGGGGGGGGGGGAGCGGAGCCAAGATGGCGATGTAGCAGCAGCAACATATCGCAGCTCTCACATAGCCACCCCAAAATACCCAT
>CM053582.1:478902021-479002027 GCA_028627135.1 Pseudochirops cupreus
AAAAAATCTGCCCAGAGAAAAACTCCAAAATGGAGTCATGACTGCAAAGACATATAACTATAATATTCCCACAGACTTTGGGGACCCCTGGGTCATGGGTGAATATACATGTTTTTCCTTCCTCTCAAACTATAAGCTTCTTGAAAGCAGGAGTCATAGTTATCTTTGTATTGCCATCACCATTTCTTTGCATGTGTTGGGCATTTAAGAAATCCTTGTTAAATTGATTTGAATTGGAACAAACATAGCTTCTATAATCAAATCACAAATTGTATAAGTCATGCCTCAGTCTCAGATTAGTGAACTGGAGGTATTTTCCACTCTGTTCCTCACACTCACCTAGACTGGCAAAAGCCAATGGCTAAGAGACTCATTAGAAATGAACCACTATCAAGGGGGAAAACACTGACAAACGAGCTTATACATGCTTCCTTTTTAAAATTCAATAAGTCTGCCCCAAAAAAGGATGGGAGTATAGGGACATTGAGAGTGAGTCTATGGAAGGCTGGTCTCATGGCACATCCTCAACTCAGACAGAAGTGATCAGTTGCAATTGCCCCTTCAAGAGTGAAGGAAAGGTTTGTTTGTTTTTTACTCTCTATATAGAGCCTCTCTGTACCCATTTATTAACAGGCAAATCTAAATGATTTTCTGGTAAATTATTTAAACTGTTTCTTCATCCTTCTCTTTTGCTTCCTGTAAAATTTCATGATGGATCGTTTTTTTAAAAATTCAACTTGTCAAGGGGACAGGAGAGGCTTCATGAGAAGGGTTGTACTTGAGCTGAGTCTTGAAGGAAAACAGGGTTTCTGAGAGACATAGAAGAGGAAAGGGGGCATCCCAGGTATTGAGAACAGCCAGTACAAAGGAATAGAGATGAGAGATAGAGCAGCATATGTGAGAAACAGCAAGGCCTGTTCAGTTTAAGCATTAAGTGCACAGAAGAAAATTATATGAAAAAATAATGCATCGTCAAGTATCCTCTAGATAACCAGCAACTCAAGTTCTTTGAACAGTGTGATATTGGTGAAATCTCACTACATCCATCCAGTCCAGTCACCTGACCACTCCATTTTCCATCCTTACTACCCAGACACAAACTGTAACTCCTGCCTCTGCACTCTTCCAACTAGACCTTCCAATCCCACTCTGATTGATGAGAGCTCCCTATGCCTTATTGGACCCAGATACCTATACCATCTTCTTGCCATGTCATTGTATATGCCTATACCCCCTCTTCTGCCCAGCTTTCTATCTTTGGCTCTGAGAATGGTAATGAGATTGATACTACCACCGCTTCTGGAAAGGACACATTATTAAATTGCCCCATGTTTCTACTCACCCTCCCTATGATCGCATCTTTCCCCTGGCACCATTTCCTTATTTGTGTTACCCCCACTTTCAGCATATAAACTCTTTGAAAGTAGAGAGAGGTTTATTTTTTGTATTTACATCCCGCAATACTCGGCACAGTATATAGTAATTGCTTAATAATTGCTTATTTATTCACCCACTCTGATCTACATAACATCACCAGGAAACTACTGTACTTAAAAATATGTGTCTTTGTTCCTGGGAGAAACTTGGAATCTTTAAAAAGCATTGCATGATCTCCCAAATGTCATTCAACTCACTCTCATTCTATTCTGGGCCTAGAATCTATATAAAATATATGTATTGATAGACCACCTCTATGGAATGTCCATCCAACTTCGTACCATCATCTGAACAATAGGCATATACATCCATTTGGTTTTTCATGTGTGGATAGTTAGACCAAACTCAATTTTGAGTAATTATGTATCTCAGGCTAGTATTCTCAGCAGTGTTATAGGATTTGGTACAGTTAGCACAGTGTCATCCACAAAGAAGAGAATCTGAAAGATGCTCACTATTTATAGGTTCATACTACCTCCATTTGCACTCTGCTGCAAACATTACTTTGTTTTATGCCTCTCTTGATATTAAGAATCAGAAAGTCAAAGAAAATTATCTAGGTCAAGTACTAGCTATATGCAAAAGAAAAGAAAAGAAGCTCTCTAAGGCATCTCCTTCTCTTTTCTCCTTTGACACTAGCCACCCATTCCAGATAATCCAACATTTTTACCATGATCAGGAGGCCAGAGACCTTCTTGATCTATGGGACAGAAAGAAAGGAGCTATTGCCAAGAGCTTCATCAAAGGCATGAATTCTTCTCCCACTCTGAGGTTATCTATGTATGACACATAAAACTAGGGAGAAACCAAATTCCTTGCATGGCAGTGCTATAGATTAAAGGAGCATAGATTTAGAGCTGCAAGGGACTTTTAAAGTAATCAAGTTCAACTCCATCATTTTACACTGAAGCTCAGAGAGGTTGAATAATTTTCCCAAAATCACACAGGTGGCAGAGCTAGAATTTAAACTCAGGTCCTGTGAGTCCAAATTCAGCACTCCTCCATTGCGTCCAAGTTGAATGGCTCAGAAAAAGGAATAGTGAGAGAGCCAGATAAGGCTTCAAGATGGCAGAGGAGTAGAGTAATAAGGAGGCTGGTTACTATGGTATTTTTGTCCCTAGGGAAAGTCTCATGTTCTGAGCTATGCTGTAGGCCATTTGAGGTCTTAGGTCAGTGGTTCTCAACCTTCCTAATGCTGCGACCCTTTAATAGTCATATGTGGGTATATCTGCTCGTGGGCGGACCCGCCTGGAGGCAGATAGAGGAGCGGTGTCTCTGTTCCTAAGACTATTGGAAATATGTGTTTTCTGATGGTCTTAGATGACCCCTGTAACCTTTGTGAAAGGGTTGTTTGACCCCAAAGGGGTCACGACCCACAGGTTGAAAACTGCTGTCTTAGATAGGACACCAAATGACCAGGAAAAATGATACTGCATCACAAGACCAGCGGTAGTCACTTCCTTGACTTAGGTCTTCCCCTATTTACATGGGCATGCCTATGTTAGAGGTGATGAGAACCCAACAATATGGAGCAAGAAGGTCATGACAAGATATTCATGGAAAAGGTATTGAAGGGGCCCAGCACAAGCATCTAGCAGCAGAATAAGCATCTGTCCCCTTCCTAATACTTTTCTCCCTATCCACCTATTATGGGACCTCTCTCCAAGCTGCTGTCTATATCCTGACCTTTCCTCTGCTATTAACCAAGTCAGGCTAATACCTACTCAGGTCAGAAGTCTGGTGGCTTCAGGAACTTCCAAATTACATCATCCTGAAGGCCTATTTTATCTCATTTCACCTACATCAGAAAGAAAATCTGACCTCTAAGGCATCAATTCTAGCTATTAGATGGGTCTCTCTTCACCATGACTTCAAAAACCTTCCTACTCAGTTAAGAACCTTTCTCTTCAATGGAAAATTTATCATCATTACTTGGCAAACCAATTCCAATTTCCACCCCTTGAGTCTCCCCCCATTTCCCAGTAGAAACGTAATTCCAGCCCTTCATCACATGTCAAACTCCACACCCCAGGCTCCACTGAATTCTCCAAGAGCCCAAGTCTCCTTATGGATGCCAATTCAGTCATGGTCTTGGCAGCATCACAATGAGCACCTCTGGCCTTCTGACCGGAAATGTTAACGAGTTAGTGAAGCAAGGGCCAAGGACTGAATTCATGAGCTGGGCATTTAAAAACTGGCAGACATCCTTGGCTTCCTACTCCTTAATGGTGTGAGAGTCTTTCCAGTATGTCAGCAGAAAAATCTCTGGTTTTCAGGGACAAGGGACAAATAAGCACAAGGTATTCTGGGCACAGCAAAGATGATGGTTCTCCCTAGTCCAGAATAGCTGAAAGGTTCTGAATTCTCAGTTGTTCTGTGCCTTCAAATAGGGGCCACACTTAAATATTCTAACAGTGAATGAAAAAATAGATAGATGAGATTTTATTAAGTTCTTAATGTGTGTAAAGCATATAATAGAACTCAGTATCACCTTCCATAACTACTACACACACAACATCTACCTGACCTACTCCAGTTACCATTTAACCAATACAAGCCAAGTCCCTTTAGACTTAGTACAACTTAGTACAACTAATACCGAAAATATCTAAGTCCCAATTAGTAGTCTGTTGATTGACTTTAATATTTAATCCAATTCAGCAAACATTTAATAAGTCCCTGCTATGTATGAGCTTCTTAGTAAAATACTCACTACAATAAAATTCCATTACAACAAAAAAGAACCAAATGCAATGAGACTTGGTCCATAGCACATACTTTCCTGAGGGCCTAAAACATTTTAACATTGGCAGATCCACTATACAATCTTCCTTAAAGTTGATCTTCCTTAAAGTCACTTAAACAAAAGAAGTTCACTTTTAAGTGCTGCAGCATTAGGTTTGGAAACATGGCCATACACTAGCTTGAGTCTAGGATAGCCCCTACTCCACAAAAAAAGGCTGCTCCAAGAAGATAAACTCTGGCACCTGAAAAAAGCCCTTGAAAAGTCCATTCTGTTTACTCTCACTGTGTTTTACACCAGACCTTGAGTGTTATTGAGACTCCTTTCGGGGAATTTTGTTCCTTGGAAATTTCTTTAAGACAAATTAGCCAAAAGCTGATTGCCTAGAAACACGTGAAGTACTATTTGGAGCCCTGGGTGAACTCCAAGCAGCAGATGCCATTCCCACCCAACCACCCATTCCCATGACTTTCAAGCAGGCAGCATTATCCAGAATAGACTGAAGGAGAACAGAGCCCCACCAACCCAAGAAGAGGGTCCAAGACATAAAAAAATGGCTTGCTATAGCCAAGACATTGGGACTGTTTTTTGTTTTGTTTTGTTTTGTGTTGCTTTTTCCAAGTGCTATATCTACCAATAAGAGGTTGGGGTGAAAATAAAAGAAAAAAAAAAACCACAGCTCTGGGAAATTATGAAGCAATGATTCCTCTCTGCTGATAAACTCATGACTAAAACCAATCCAAAGAGGGAACCAGTTAGGGGAATCAGACCACACAAATCAGCCAAGCTATGTAACACATCACCAGGGCTGTTAAGGGAGCTGATGGTATTTATTAAAGTGTCTAAAAGTGTTATTATGACTTGAAACAACTTGAAGTCCAATAAGGAAAGAGAGAATGTGAGAGGAAGGCACAAATTGGCCAAGAGAATTGGGATGTGGGTAGAGCTGAGAGGGTACAAATGCAAAATGAATAGTCACCCAAAAATACAAAGATAATCATGCTGATTGCCACATCTAATGTGTCCTCACTAAGTGTGCCATTACGTTGATAATGGGAAAGTCTGCCATTCCCCAGAACATAACAAAATTATGAACAGAAAACTATGCTGAGGGTTGTTTAAATAAATAGAAATGGTGTCAGAACAATGTTGTAGCCTTCATCCCTCCTTTAGAAAGAAAAAGAAGAAGAAGAACTACAACAACAATAAGAATTACAAGATTAGAGGGGCTAAAGGGAACATGGTCAGTGTTCTATATTTGGACTTAAGAAAAACACATACACAGCATCTCATAAAATTTTACTTACCAAATTAGCTTAAATTGGCTTAGATTAAAACATGCCCCTATGAAATGAAAATGAGCTGGAAGATTATAGACAGATGGTAAAAAAAAGAAATGGAGACATGTCCAGATGTGAAAAGGCACCTTGTCAAAGGCTATAGGGTCACTGCATGGACTCCTGGGAATTAATGTCCTTATTGATAATCTGGAATATGAGTTAACTGTGTGATACAGAAATTTGGCAAGAGGAGCCTGAAGTGAGAGCAGACAAGGATAGAGGAAGGAACTGTTCACCACTGGTGACCTGGGTTGAAATTAACAATTTATGATTCCACTAACGAAGATAAAAAAAACTAACCTATAGGTTGAGTCAGTATGATCCTTTAATGAAACAAGCATTTGTTCTGTTTGAAAGAGAATGTGTATACATAAGAGGTGGAGAATTGACATTAGGAATCTCCTCTAAATGAGGTCCTAGGACTTTCTCTGTAGGAATGGGGCAAATCTAGACTGTCATATCTAACCCTGCCTACAACACAATTATCTCAGAAGCAAAAGTATCTAGGAATCTATCATAGCTATGAGACCAGTAGGATAAATGAAAAACAAGAAATGAGACAATGTGAGACAATAACCAAGGCTCCATTAGAGATGCTAGTAAGTTGTAGAGAGGAGAAATGTAGAGGGAGAGGGATCTCTCTCTCTCTCTCTCTCTCTCTCTCTCTCTCACACACACACACACACACACACACACACACACACACACACACACATCAGTCAAGGACAGGGTTTGAGCTAAGGGGAGAGATGGTAGGAGTTGGAGCTGTGGTATTGTTGCCTAAGAGATGTTTGAGGAGGTGGGGCTCAATACAGAAGAGAGTTCCAACAAAGAAGAAAATGCATAGTAGCAATCTGGAGGTAACAGCAAGAGGCTAATGACCAAAAAGAATTGCTTAGCCAGGTGTTAAGTGGAAAAATAAATGTTTTATATGAATCAGCCGGATCATGATGCCAGCTGACAGTCATGTGGTTTCAAGATCTTTGGTCTGTGTCATGAAAGGTTAAGCAATCAAGTCAAAGCAAAACCTTGGTCAGGCAGACTGGATCAGCTACCTTGGAACCAGGTAATGAAGCATATCCTGTAGTCTAAAAAACTTGAAGTAGCATTTAGGAAGTCTACAGGGCAGCATCAAGGATTGGGGTCAAATAGCTGGTGTAGCAGTATTTCTCTGGAATCTTGGTTTAGAGCAGCCAGCATTGGAGGTGTCATTTCAAACCCAACCAGCTTAGAAAAGATACTAACTGTGGGAAAGCTTATTGTTGGAGGGCCTATGGGAAAGTTGTCATACTAACTCACTGCTGGTGCAGTTGTTACTAAATTTTCTGTATACTTTTTCCCAAAGAGTCTATTACTATTCCCCAAAATGGTTATTGGCAGCAAAAGAAAAAAAAAAGACATCTATGCCCTAAAATGTTCATAGCAACATTATTTGTGATTACAAACTGGAAACAAAATATGTGCCCAATGATGGGAGAATGACTAAACAAATTACATGTGAATTTAATAAGATACTATTGTACCAAAAGGAATGATTAAAATGAAGAATGCAAAAAGCAGGGGAGAGAGAGAGAGAGAAAGAGAGAGAAAGAGAGAGATTTTTATTAAGTGATGCATTGTGAACAAAGTAGAGCCAAAAGACCAAGATATACAATTACCACAACAATGAAAACAAAGTGAATACAGAGGCAACAAAAGTCTGGACAAATGTTAACAGTCATTCAGTATCATGCTAACATAGAGTGTTTCAATTAATAAGTATTTATGTTTATCTCTCTCCCACCTCCTTACCTCCCCCTCCACTGCAAAAGGGGAGAAAAGGAAAACAAAATCTTTGTAACAAATATGCATCGTAAAAGAAAATAAATTACCACATTGGTCATGTCCAAAACATTTATCAGAGTTGATAGGCACCTCCTTGATCTCTGTTAACAATAAATAAACTATTTTCATGGAACATACTTTGTAGCAGTGTGGCTTGAAAAATATCTCTTATGTCAAAATAAAGGTATCAATAAATCTTAAAACTACCTATTTTTAAGTAGCCAGAAGAGGGTCACCTACAGTAATCACTCCGATAGCTTCCTGAAGACCTCTTCTGCCTTTAATCTCAGGCAGTTCATATCTACTTGTTCTTCCCAGAGCTGCCCCAGATTCTCTGGTTTTAAAGAACTCTCAATGGTCTCTGATCTGAATCCTTCCCATTAATATCACATAGCAGAGAAACCTCCTCTGGACACAAGGGAAGCCCAGGGGGAAAAGTAAATGGCCTTCAAGATCAGAACCCTGGGTCCCAACCTCCCTCACAGCTAATGCCACCCTCCCAGGGTAAGATTAGGGCCCTTGACATGAGGACTCTGGGAGAAAAATTAGTAACTGATTGAAAAAAAAGGAATAGGCAATTGACATCGCATGAGGAAAAACACATCCCAAAAGGTAAATACAGAAAAAATCTAAAATAAAGAACCTCATTATCACACAATTTGATGACACTGTTTCTACTCATGTCCCCATATATAGAAAGGGACGTAGAGTCCCTTTCTCTGAGACCATTATTATTAAAGGGTTCAAATGTACTCAAGTACAACTGTAAAGCTATCCTCACCTCTCACCCTGGATGTGGTGTAAAGCTCCATTTGTAGATGGGCAGGACCTCTTGTCCACTTGGCACTTGCACTCAGTCTGACCATTAATGAAAGCCAATCAGTGACTTACCAAGAGGAGAAATACAGGGACAACCCAATTGAAACTAACCCAAATTTCCCTTTTTTTTCCTAATCTATATCAGGTTTAAAGCAGGAAACTTTCTGATAAAATCCTGGAATCCATCCCCTGGAGGAATCTGAGCATGTAATATGAGCCTAAAGAAATCACCTTGAGATAAGATGTTTAGCACTTTAGCACAGACATGCAGGAAAATGAATGAACCAGATGAAAACCTCATATAGGGAGAAATTCAAGGCCTTCTTTATTCATGCTTATCACTGAAACTTGCTTCTCTACCCATCTCATGAATCAAAGTATCTTTCTATCTATCTATCTATCTATCTATCTATCTACCTATCTATCTATTTACCTATCTATCTATCTACCCATCGATCTATCCACATATATACACAATGTGTGTATACATATAGTGTGTATGTATGTGTCTATATGTATGTATGTATGCACATATACATATGTATAAATACGGAGAGAGTTGGAAAGCGTCCTTTTTCTTTGGACTTGTGATTTCACTATTATATGGCCCTCCCAATGAGAAAACTCCCTCCACCTATTCAGTTTGGTACCTGTTCTGCAACTTATAGCCCTAGAAAAATGTTTACTAACTTTTTTGTATCATAGATCACTTGGTAATCTGATGAAATCTCTAGACCTTTTCTCAGAATAATATTTATAAATGCACAAAATAAAAAAAAAACATAGGATAACAGAAAAACCAATTATGTTGAAAGATGGTTATCAATTTTTTTTTAATTCTTGGACTTAATTTACTAATTAAAGAACCTCTGTTACTTAGAGGTTCTCTGAGGCATTGAGTGACAATCAAAGTCAGAAGCTAAATTTGAACCCAGGGTTTCTGACTTAGAGGCCAGCTATACCACACTGCCTCTCATTAAATACAACACAAAATTCAAGTCTTAGGGAAGAACTGACATCCAAGTTCATGTCGTTTGTGTATGTATGTGTGTATAAAATAAATGTGTGTATGTGTATATATCACATATGTACTGTATACATAAGTATATATGTGTGTATATATGTTATGTATCTTTATTTTATATATACGTGTGCATTTATACATATACATATATATTTATATATCAGAACTATCTGTGTCTGTGAGACCAAGGTGGATTTTCCCACAATAATCCAGAGTCCTAAGCTCAGACACACACATAAGCAACCCTATGATAATAAAGATAACCCATAAAAAGAAATAACTAATGAGTTAGTTATCCCCATAAATGGCTGCTGAATGAATTAAGGAGCCCTCTAGGGAAATAGGGGTGGGGAGAAGGAGGAGAATGGGGAGGGTATATTTTCAAGTTTCCAAACCCTTGGAAGAAAACAAGAGTGTGGGGGGAAAACCATATCAGCAGGAGCAACAAAACAGCCAAACCCACACTAGACAAAGCGCTTAGCAGACTCTGCTAAATGGTTTCCAGTTAATTAACTGATTACATGATAGAACAGAAGGGGATTCAAGAGCATGCTGTTGACCTTTAAGAATAATTAATATCATCAGGGTAGCAAATGCGTCCAAGAAAAATAATTAGGAACATTTTAATATTACATTCAGAAATCAGTAAGTGGGTGGTAAGGAGATGAGCGGACCATGTTTTTGCCACAACCCTATTTTCCCCATTTGTCTTAAGTCTCCCTGTTACCTTGACTTCATGAACCAGTCTCCATCACCATGGGACTACTCTTCACCATCTTGTGACTAAGTTGCTTCCTATGAGGGTGCCATGACCAATATATCAGTCACCTCTGCACACTAGGGAAGGCTGTCATCCAATCTCAGAGGTTGCCCATTCTCTGACCACCCAAGCCACAGCACCAGAAAGATGGTAGAAGAGCTACATATCGCCCAGTGGGAGAGATATAGGCTCATAAATTTACCTAGGTTCTTCTACAACCCAGTGGATACCAATGGACCTTATATGACTTGTCTCACCTTTGAAGTCTACCAGAAAATGTAAATGAATCTGGATTCCTATATCTCTGCCCCCAAGCATAGGAGAATTACTGGAACTCAACTCACCAGCCCCAGAAAAATGCTGTCCTTGAGTAATGGATGTGATTGCTGACCCAGTTGGTGACTATGGTACATGAAGACTGAAAGAGGACAAATGTCTTCATTTTTTTTTAAGTGTGGGGTAGGTGGGTAAATTCTTCAAATTATAGATGGCTAGGCTTGACTTCTATTCCTGGAAATTCTTCTAGACTATATTATTAAAGAAACAGTTTGTGAACATTTCTAAATGGAAGCAGAGATCATTAAGAGCCATGGTGATTTCATCAAGAACAGGTCATTCTAGAGTAACTTAATCTCCCTTTTTGACAGGGCAACTGGACTAGGAGATCAAGACAATGCACTAAAGACACTTCACTTTCCTTTTAGCAAAGCAATTGACAAAACAAAAGTCTTGCATGCTTTCTTTGTGAACAAGATGGAGAAATGTTGGCTAGATGACAGAACTAGATGAATTTGAGACTACTTGAATGATTAAGCCTGAAGAGTAGTTATTAATGGGTCAATGAAAACTTGAATAGAGGTCTCTAATAAAAGTAACCCAGGAATCTATCCTCCATCTTGCACTATGCAACATTTTTGTCTATAAATGTCTATATGTAAGTCTATATGAAATACTTGTTTTATATTTAGGTGGTGTTTTAAGGCTTAAAAAGCACTTACCTATTATTATATTTGATCTATACAACAAACTTCTGAGGTAAATGTTGTAGATGTTATTATATCCATCTTGTAGATGAGGAAACTCAGACTTAGAGAGATTAAATGACTTTTCTATTATGACACAACTAATGAGTGTCAGAGGTGGGATGCAAAGGTATGCCACTCTATACTCCAATTACAGGGCTATTTCCTCCACTCCATGAAGACAGAGAATTCAGTCCAATTCAACAAACATTTATTAAGTGCTTGTAGTATGCAAGACACTGAGCTAGGCTTTGGGGACAAAAAGACAAGAATTAAACAGTCCTTCCCTCAAGGAGGATCCATTCCATGGAAGGATATGGGTCATGTAGAAGGATAAATAATTACAAAGTAAAACAAAGTAATCTCAAGAGGAAAGGAGCACTACCCACTGGGAGAATGAAAAAATTGTTTCACAGAAGAAGTAGCACCTGAACTATGCTTTGGAGGAAGCTAAGAATAAGATGAAATGGAGTTAATGAGCAAGTGCATTCCAGACATGGAGACTGCCTATGCAAAAGAATGGAGGTGAAAGATGCAGGGATGTGCAAAGAAAATAGCTAACAGACCTTTTGACTGGAAAGGAAAGCATATGAAGGAAAGTAATATATAATAAAAATAGAAAAGTAGGTCAAATTAAGCTGTGAAATACTCAGATTACATGAAGTTGGGAGGGAGAGCTTACACATAAAATGCAACAATAAAAAATCAATATGCTAACATGATGGACCAAACTCAATTTTTAAAAATCCATAAGAACAAATTTAAAATTCTACCTTTAGTCTTAAAAAAAAAAAACCTTTATAGGGGTGGCTAGGTGGCGCAGTAAATAGAGCACTGGCCCTGGAGTCAGGAGGACCTGAGTTCAAATGTGGCCTCAGACACTTAACATTTACTAGCCATGTGACCTTAGGCAAGTCACTTAACCCAAATTGCCCTGCCCTCCCCCCTCCTAAAAGCAAAAAAAAAAATTTAAACCTTTATAACTATGAGATAGTAGAAGGAGATATGGCTAGACACCCATTCTATGAAAAATATGTGGGACTTTAGTGGACGGAAAGCCCAATATGAGCCAACAACATGACAAAGCAAACCAAAAATATAATGCTAGCCTAGACTGCATTCAGAGAGGAATGGGGGAGAAAATATTTCTGTTATACTCTGCTCTAGTCATACCACATCAGACATATTCCATTTAGGTCTGGGTGAAAAATTATAGGAAGGTCACAGACAATCTAAAGTCTATCCAAAAGAAGTCAATCAGGAAGCTGAGAAGACTCAAAATCATTCCATAGGAAGACTGATTGAAGGAATTGGGAGTTTACCCCGGAGAAGAGAAAACTTAGGTTGGGACATAATATTTGTCTTCAGGTATTTGAAAGACTACACTATAGCTCAACTCAGAAGGCCAAATTAGAAACAATGGGGAGAGGTTGTAAAAAGGTATATTTTGATCAATAGGAGGGAAAACTTCCTCACCAATACAGCTGTTCAAAAGTAGATTTGGACTGCCTCAGGAGAGAATGGGCACCTCTTCTTCAAGCAGACTCTGCATGAATATTTGTTGGATGATTTATAATGGGGATTCTTGACTAGGTATGAGTTAGACTAAATGGTCTCTATGGTCCCTTCAATTCTGATTCTACAGTTTGGATTGCAGATAGCAACCTGAAGGCCCTTTCACCTCCTGGAGAATCTGCAAAAAAGAGAGATCATAAAATGACCTGAACCATAAGCTTAAATGCCACCTAAACTGTCCATGTATTGCAAAGATACTTATCAATTAGAAATCAGTTCATTCTATAAAAAGATAAAGAGCAACTTGATTTATTTTTTGTCTCCTTAGAATACAAACTCTAAATTTATAGCATAATCCAAAACCTCAATTGGCTATCACTATGATTAGAAGAACTATTAATAACTAAAGACAAAATTCCAGGTTCTAAGTCTGCTATCACATCTAATCATTAAACTACCTCATGCTTCAGTTTCCCTTACTACAAAAATGGTTTGTTCTATTCCTCAGAAATGGTGAGATAAAATGGTGTTTGAAATAAATAAAGGCAATTCAAAGCTCCAAAGACAGAATGTCAAGACAAACCATGAATACTGTGAAACCTTCAGTGTCTGACCCTTCAGAGACAGCAGGAACAGTGAGCGACATTAACTCAGGTTCAAAGATATTTCAATTGCTCTTGTTTCCTTAGCATCTCATGCCTTCCATCCCATTAAATTCTCATCCCAATTACTTCAAAATCCAAATCTAAAATTCAACATTTTCAAAATAAATGTGGATTTAGTCCCAGTAAAATTTGGGGCCATTTTTTTCTCTTTTCCATTCTGTGATATGTCTGTCCTCTCTGTTAGCTACTTCAGTTAAGAAAGAATAACACTTGAGACTTCTCCTCCTCCTCAGCCCCTGCCTCTGGAAATGGATGCCTCACCCACCCCCACTCCCACCCCCATCTCTGTCTCATTTCAAGTGTCAATTGAAAACATCTCTTTTCTCCTTTTAATTATGCCTCTTCTTTTCTCTCTCTGTTATTGGCCTCATGACTCAGGACTTTAATTTATTCACCAAACAATGTCATTACACCACTGTTTTCTGTAATTTATATCATGTACTATCTGTTGTCCTCTATTACCAAACTCTGTAAAGCATTTGAAAAATACATTGTCCATGAAAAGTGCCATTCCCAGTCCTAACTACTCTAATCCTGCTGATACTTGGCAGATCTGGTTCATGCAGATTCAGCTCAAGAAGCAGACAAGATAAGAACTCTGAATTCAAAATGAACCACACATACCTACATTCCTGATAAAAACATGTTTTCCCTTTTCTTCCTAAGTATTTGAGGGCATACAAATGGAGAAATGGAATATACAAATGGGAAATTACTAATTTCCCTATTACTATGGAATATCACCAACCTCCCAATCACCCAAGCTTGTCATCTAGGTATTATCCTTGACTCCTCATATTCAATCAGTTGCCAAAGCCTATTGTTTCTACCTTTGTAACATCTCTCATATATTCCAGCTGTCCTCTAATACTTCCATCAACCTCATGCAAGGCCCTCATCATCTCATGACTGAACTTTTGCAATAGCCTTCTGTTTGATTTCTCTGCCTCAAGTGGCTCCCTACTCCAGTCTAGCCTCAGCTCAGCTGGCAAATTGATCTTCCTAAAGCTCAAGTCTGGAGTTGAGAGTGATAAAGCAAGGAAGATACATAGGTCGCAAGTCTGACTGAGAGAATGGTAATACCCTCCATAGTGCTTTTGAATTCAGTGCTGCTGGTCTCCTTTCTGTTCATACTCCATCTCCCAACACTGACTAAAAATGGAGTTTATCTGGGCCAAGTGATTTGAATTCATCAAGGGCAAGTAGGTTCTTTCTTACTACATACTTATTTATTTTGAGAATCAATTCACCATTGACTCTTTTTGTTCTCTCATGTTCTGCACTTTTCCAGGATAGGAAAAACAGAAGCAGAATAAGTTGAGTAGTTCTTCCTTCTCTCAATTGTTATTTATTATCACCCCTTCCTCCCCCATCTATCCCTTCTTTCTTCATCTGTTTTCTTCCTGTATAGCTTAGCAAGAAAATTTTTTGTCATTCTTAGCTTTCTTTACACCTTCAGCTCTTTCTGAACAAATGCATTCTAACATTTTTATAAGAATGTGATATGCTCTGATATCCATCTTCCACTACCTGCACTTCCTTCTATTTTCTGTGCATTTTTAAAATCTAACTTGTTCAGTGATTTTCACTTTGCATCCATGTTGGTCTCTTTTGACAACATTCTTTTTTCCCTCATTAAAATTGTTTCCCTATGTGTATTCAGAACTTAATTCCTGGGCACCTCCCATTTCTCCTAGATTGTCTTCTCCTGTAGCATTTTATTCCATAGAATTCTACATATTTTTTCTTCTGAATCCTTTGAAATCTCCTTTCCCCAATTCTAGGGTAGGTGGATAACTATGCCTAGATTTCTATTCTTTATCTGCCACAAACTCAAAGAGAGAATGGTTATATCCTTCCAAAATTACCATCATTTCCTATCCATCAACTAGTTCCTTTCTGCTACTGAGAATAAGATCCAGAATTGTATTTCCCCTTGTGGGTCCCTTCACTGCTTAAAGGATGAAATTATTTTTAATGCAAGTGAAGAACTTGTTAGATGTTCTGCTTTTGGCAGAGAGAAAGGGAAGGAAGGAGAGAAACAGAAACAGAGAGATCTAGCAGATGTCTAAATAATTGAAGTCCCCTGTCATTACCATATCAGACCTCTATTCCAGTTTTGTGATTGGTTTTCCAAACTCTTCATCTATTTCCTCTTACTGTACAGGTGGTTTGTAGTGTAGCTCAATGACAAAATCACTTCTGCTTCTCCCTTCTTCGAACTTCTTCCCAAATGCTCTTCCACCACACTTTTCCCCTTTGGTTCCTGTGTTTTCTCACATAAATAAATCCTCTTAACATACAGTACTACCCCATTTCCACCCCTCTTTTTATCTATCTTATTTTTTTTAATAAAGTATACCTATCCAGAATCACATTCCAGGCATGCATTTCACCTTGCCAAGTCTCAGTGATATGTTTAAGATCAAATTTTCATCCCTGCATTAAGATTCTTAGTTCCTGCTAGTTGCATAAACTTTGGTCAATTGTGTACATGTAGACAAGAGACCAGGGGTTTTCTTACTGTTTTCTTTAATTTTATCTCCTGTAAATTTCTTCTTCAGTCACTGTAGCTAAGGAATATGAAATATGAGTTTGGGAAATACATATAGGCAGTCTTCTTTCTCTTTCATCTTCTTAGTCTACTAAGCCATTGATAAATTATAATTTGTGTTTGTGGAGGTATTTCTCATAGGGGGAGCTCCCTATGCTGACAAAGTCACAGAACCTTTGCATATTCTCATACACCTGAGAATGAAATCCAGGGTCTGTCAAAAACCAAAACATAGAGATGTCATTGGAAGTGGTTTATTTATAGATACATATTTCTTGGAGGTTGAGACAAAAGGGAAATCAAAGCTAGGACAGACTGAAAGCCCTTAGGGAGTTGCTTCTATTAATTTGTTTGGAAAGATAATTTGTACGTATCACAAAGGCAACTAGAACAGAGAAGAACAATTAGAAAATTGCACTTGTTTATATTTTTATCCCCAAAGCTGTTTCAAAGAAAGAACTTGTGCTTTGAGTATAATCATTAGTAAATGAAAGCATGTGACAATTTAGTCAAGCTAAAAAATGATTTTATGTGCTAACTCTTCTCATCAAAAACACTAACCTTGAAGATAGATATGTAAATAGAAGCACAGTTAATGGATTTGCTAATGCCACAAACATTAGCCTGACTTTGGATCTTTAGTCAAAATATACACACAAGTGAAGAAAAAAAAAATTGACCTTTCAGTGTAGCAGATATGTATACAAGACAATGAAGTGTGTGTGTGTGTGTGTGTGTGTGTGTGTCCAGACCAGAAGTTCTGTGTTGTAAGTAAAGATTGTTTTGGTTTTTCAGGAAAACAACATTTCAGGAATGACCATCTTTGAAAGGGAATCCCTTCCCCCCACCTCCCCACCACCCAATTAAAATCTAACTATCTTGGGCAATGCTATTTCCATAAACCACACATTCACACCTTCAACCTACTTCCCTTTCAAGGGTTAGCAGCATATACAAAGCTATGCTCATTTCCTTAGGCTACTCATAGAAAGCAGGATAGGTTTAATGAGACTAGCACTGGACTAGCAGACATAGATCTTCTAGGAAAGATCACGTCACCCCTGTACCATAGCAGGGAGAGCTAAACTTACTTTGGACTCACAAGGATGGGAAAGGGAAAAGACCGCCTATGTATATCCCCCAAGCTAGATACCATGGAATCTGTGGGTGGGAGCCAGAGGTCATGCATAAATCATAACCCTCCTCCTTCTTCAGTTGGGGATGGGAGAGCTAAGGGGGGAGAATCCATTCTTCCCAATGTTTCCCCTGCTTAAATTTGGCTCCTGCTGAGTGGGCTGGCAAATGGATAGCACACCACCTGTTTGCCAGATGTGCACAGTTACACATGTATGACAATAGTGTTTGCTTACAGAACACAGGTCGGGTGCCAGCAGCTGCAAAGATACTGAAGATAGAGGGAGGAAAGGAAGAGATCAGAGCCTGTCAGGGGACCTGTTCCCCTCTTGCTGCCCAAGGGGAAGTGAAAGGTCTTCCAGACCCTGGCCATGGTGCTGAATGCCCAGGGGAGGCCAGGAAGAAGTAAGCTGCAATAAAATCCTGATTTTAAGCTGTTGAAAGTGACTCTCTTGCTACAAACAAAGCTCTTTCACATTTTATCTGGTGCTGTTGTGCACCTGACACGATCCCCAAATGGAAAAAAAAAATCTCTAGGTGGATTCAGAGGCCCAAGTTCAAATCCCTACTTTGCTACTTAATACCATTGTGAAATTAGAGCAATCACTTAACCTCTCTGCTTAAACCTCACTTTCTACATTTGTAAAATGAGGGGAGGGAACCAGAAAATTTCTAAGCTTCTTTTCCACTCTAAATCCATGATGCTATCATCAGGAATTCTGAAATCACCAAAGCAAAGAATTCTAGGCAAGGTGAGAATGACTCAAAAACATACTCTAGCAAAAAGTTGGTAGAGGGTTCCCTCTATCCCCTAGAAATCTTTCCTTCTATTCATATAGAGAAGGGCATCCAAAGCAGGAAAAATTGTCTTTTGGCAGTATTTAAACGGAAACTAAGTAACCTGGTTCAGGTTAGAGTTTCTAGAATCTAAACCTGAAGGTCCTTTCTCAACTCCTCTGGACACCACAGCAACTAAATATTCAAGAGCATTTCTCAAGGCCATTGTCTCCTTGTGAAGCTGATGGCCCATCCAATTCCATTCTCCACCCAGGGAATAAGGGGCAGTGCCACAAGACTAAGAACCTACACAAAGCAAAGGAGTCAAATGAAGCTAACATAGAGCATTTTATGACAAGCCAACATTCATCACTTCGCAAAACCCACAGCAGGGCCCCAGAATGAATCCTTTCAGTCACAAGGACTCTATATAGAGTGCATACATGTCATTAGCACCAGCAATAATGAGATCTTTACAAGGGAACTCCTTTGCAACACCAATGTCAGAGTACAAACCCAACATCCATGTTTTAGGATGGACTAAAATCTGACTATACTGTACATCTTAGTGAGACTTCAACTTGGCACAATTACGTTTTGGGAGATATTATTTGACCAGTGGTAAATCTGATTAGAAAACAGAGCTGAAATGGAAACTATGTAATGAATTCGTTGTCAAGGAATTTATCATACTGGTTACCCTTTTATTTTAAAAATTCAAGGTTCCTTATAGCTAACATCTCATCCTTCCTGCTCATACTCCTACAAAGGCATACAGTCCTCTGCAAACCATGGGTGATTAATAAGTACGTTATTGATTGACTGATACTGTCCTCATAATTTTCTAGTAACCAAAAAAAAGAACCAAAGTATAGTCCTTGCCCCCTGAATAGTCCAGATGAATGGAAATAGGGGATTTCCTGTTTCCAGCTGGTCACTTATAAGCCAGAAATTAGTCAGGTGGCTTTAAAACATAAGGTTCATGCACACACAAATCTACTTAATATCTCATCAGCTGTAATCTAAGCTGTAATCACCTAATCTAAGACCCTAACTTCCTATGCATACTTGCCATGGGAGATGGAGTAGAACTCTGTCAGAAACAGAGATCTGTCCATTCAGTTCCACATAGCATCACCATGATGTAGCATTTAAAAAGTCTGAGAGACATAATTTCTGGGTAACTTAATCATTTTATTAATAATGCCAGCATGTTTATTAATAAAAAGATGGTTATTTGACCATCTCTCAGACAAAAAACTCCTCCTGGTGGTGGGCTCACAGTTTGTATGCTCTTGGAAAAGTAGATGGTTCTGAGCGTGGCAATTAACTTGGATTGGCCAGCAATTAATGAGAAAATTAATATTACAATGAGAACCTGGGCTATATTATAATGAGGATCTTGGGGTACAGGACTGAGATCATACAAATTTTGGGCAAAGAGACTTATCAACTTCCTTATCACCTGTCTGACAAAAGGGAGAATCAATATTTTCCCAGACCTCAGTAAACAATGAACTGGAATGCCCCCATTAGCCTAAACTTAGAATTTCTTTTACTGTCTGATTAGATCTTGGCCTGGTAAATCTTTTAGAAAGATTTCCTACACTAGTTGATTTCTGGATAAGGAAGTAAAAAAGAGGAAAAATCTTTGTTCTGACAGAATAATTAGTTATTAACACAAGAGAAATAATCATTTTTCTCAATGGTAATGCAGTCAGACCAAGACAATTGAAAAATACAAAGATGAGAGTGAAGTTTGTCAGGAAAGCAATTTTACCTAGAAGTTTGGATCAGTCCTATGGTGTAGAGTAAGAACCCTGACTGTGCCACTTGCTAGCAGTGTGATTGGGGAAGTCCTTTAATACCTCTGAGACGTAAACGATCACAGATTGAGAACTGGAAGGAACCTTAAGAATTATTCACTACAACCTCCTCAGTTTCCTCATCTAACAGTCAAAGTAATAAGACTTGCACTATCCCTGGGAATCAGGGGCAGAGGGTGGAGGGCTTTCCTCATAGGACAAACACATAATTCCTCATCAGACAGACCCTAACAGCCTTTCCTACTTAGTAGGACCCGCCAGAGCTTAGTTCCATTGGTATACCCTTGGAGACCCAAGAGAATCGCTACAATATTATAAAACTTCAAAGGAAGAACAATAACATTAATGATAACCATTATTGTCTGTGATGTGTCAGAAGGAATGCCCTACTTGGAGTTAGATTACTCTAGTCCAGCCCTCTTTCCTCATTTGTCAAAGATATATGGCACTCTTTGTACCACAATTTGCATGAATGGGGAATCGGGGTGGCAGGGGAGTGAAGGGGGAACAAGAACAAGCATTTATTAAGTGCCTACTGTGTGCCAGGCACTGGACTAAGTCTTTTTACAAATATTACCTCATTTGATCCTCACAAGAGCCCTACAAGGTAGGTGTTGTTATTATTACCTCCATTTTATAATTGAGGAAACTGAGGTAGACAGGGGTTAAGTGACTTGACTAGGGTCACACAGCTAGTAAAAAGTCTAAGGTAGGATTTGAAATCGGGTCTTCTTGATTCCAAGTATAATGCTCAATCTACTCTGCTACTCAGCTGCCAATCATCAGTCATAAGAATAATAAAAGTATAACAGTTCACATTTAGCTCTTCATCATTAAAATATCTATTACATCCTTTGGATCATCTGCTCTTCACAATAGGTGAGACATGGCAGCAGCTCTTGTCACTGTTTTACAGATGAGAAAACTGAAAAACAGAAAACCTCAAGTGACTTGGGAGGGGACCATAGGAATCTCAGAGCAGTCTCCTGTCTTCTGCCTCTTGCTTTTCCTCCCTGCTTCTTCTATTGCCTGCTCTATGTGGTTTGGTTTAGTTTTTTTTCCTTAATATCTCATCCTATTTAAACCTGGTTCCTGTTTTGAGTATATTCGGGTTTCTCCAGTCTCTGTTTTCCATCACTGTTTCACTTCTTAGCAACAACACACAATCTAACTCCTCTCCCTCCCCAGCCTCAATGACGCAGGGGACGATCCTTAGCCCTTTGGTACAGCAGGGTATATGAAGCATATGTCAGAGGGGCCTTGACACTCTCCCCTGCTAAAAATAAATCCCAGGGCATTCTACCCAGTTTCCTCATATTTGTCAGTGGCATTGCCATAATCTAAGTCTTGTATGCTTAAAATGTCAGAGTTGCCATATTCCTTCACTGTCCTCTATAATAAATAATACAACAAATTCTATCGATTCTTCCTCAATAACATCCATCCAGTACAATCTTTTTTCTTTTCCTGCTGCTGCCATTCCAGCACAGGCCCTCCTTCATTCATGAGGAAAGAGAAATACACTTCTACCTAGTCTCCCTGGCCTCCTAATTGGTCCCAATGCCCATAATGAAATTTAAAGGGAGAATAATAATGTTATTGATAGTATTACTAGGCATATAACAGGGTCTCAAAATAAAGGGAAATATGCCCATATACATTCAAATAACTAGGGAATTTCTGTCCCAACAATAATTATAACATACTTGACAAATGAGGCCTGTGCTATTGTAATGAGTTAGGATCAAATTATGCAATGATACTAAAGAATTATCATGGAATGTTATTTTAAGTATAAGCCTGAGTATTAATAATAACTAGATGTTCTCATCTCTCATATATCTTACAAATAATTGCCAGATCCATCATTCCTCTGCTTATATTGCCTATCATATCAAACCTGGCATTCAAAACCCTCCATCAAATGAACCCAACTCATCTATCCAAATTTATTTTCCACTTGTCTCCAACATGGATATGGAGCATGACAGAGTACTGTATTGGAAAACAGAAAGACCTGGGTTTAAATCTGATCTCTGATGCTTACCAGCAATTCAAAAATGGGAAAGTAGCTTCCATTCCCTAAGTTTCAGTTTCCTCCTCTATAAAATGGGGGAAATAATACCTGCAAAACTCACTTTACAAAATTATATGAGGTTCAAATAACATGTGTAAAAAGCTTTACAAACTTTAAAGCTCAATATGGAGATCAACTATCATTATGTTAGATGATCAATAATGTTTTGGGATGAATGAAGTCTATAATTAGGCCAGCCTCTTTGCCACCTTCCCCACTGTATCACTATACTCACAGTGGCCATGAAGTCTTAACTATATCATTGTTCTCTTCTTCTCTCTAACCTCCAATCTGCTACAAAGCATTACTCCCCTTCTTCCCTAAAATAATCAAGTCCTACACTTATTTCAAGGAAAAATTTAAGACACATTCTTCAAGACTTTCCTATAGCCAGACCACAAGGGTATTTCCATTATCTGAATTATCTGAATATCTATAGCCTTATAGGAATTGTGTGTGTGTGTATACATGTGTGTGTTTGTGTATCTTCCTGCCATTCCTACCTACTCCCTCTATACACACACACACACACATACACACAGAGCTAAATTTAAAACTTCTTCATGATAGAGATCATATCTTAGAATATGGAATTCGAAAGATAGAAGGGATTAACCAGTCCAATCCTCTTCTTTTTCACAATTAAGGAAAATTAGTCCCAGAAACTTGACTTGCCCAAGGTCACAGAGGGGTCCAATGCTTTTCTGGCTATTCTGTGCTGCTTTTGCTTGCTCTATATTCCCCGTGCTAGTCATGGACAAAGGATTTGCTCTTGCTTTTTGTCTGTGTTTGATGATATCAGAGCAGTAACAACAACAATCATTTTTTCAACGTCTTCAGACCACATTCCAAAAACATAACAGTTAAGCATTCCAAGAACTGTATGTGGTCAGTTTTTGTCATTTCCTCCGTTTTATCAAGAAAGAATCTGCAGCATGGACAGAAACAGTGACTGGACCAACATAACATTGAATCTATGTCAAGGCTTAGGAGTCTCTATTCCATTTCACGTTGGAAGGATGGAAGGAAGGGAAGACGGGAGAGAAGGAGGAAACAAACATTTTAAGCACCTAATGTGTTCCAAGCATTGTACTAACTACTTTATAAATATTATCTCACTTAATCCTAGATAGAGCTATCCTTTCCCAAACTATGAGACAAAGGGATAGAAGCCAATGGCTTTTCACAAGAAGCTTACAGGACTGCTCTGAACCCAACAGGACATCAAATGTTATTTCACTGAGAAAACAATTCACTGTGATACACAGAACAGCCTGTCCTAAGATGATTCTGCCTTTTCATGACCTGCATCACTCAGCAACAACAAAACAGAAATAAATGATGTAACCAGGAATCCAGAGTAGAAGGATTGAGTCTCTCCATATAGTCATTAGGAACCTAGCCCATAGCAAAAAAACGCCCTAAGCATAGCCCCAGGCTCAGTCAGGCATTTAATAAAGGCCTTTTATAATAACTGTAAAGCCCAACATGGGTGTTGTCATACACTGGCTCACTGGTTTGTGGGTATCTTGTTCAGAGAAGTCTTCACCTGATCACAAGAAATTGTCACCCCCCAAAGGCTGACAAGAACCAGCTCAGGAGTAGAGAGAGCTTTGGCTGGCCCACCAGTTAGTTTAGAAAACACAAATTGGAATGAGATAAGGGGATAGGGATAGGGGTGGAAGTGGGGAAGAGAGAAAATAAGAGAGACAAGGAGAAGGGAAGGAGGGAAAGAGAAGAGATAAGAGAGAAAACTGCCATGAAATGGATATGGGAAATGAAATTATTAATATTCTAAATAGAACTTTGACTACTTAAGCTTTATTTAAAAGCATGCCTGACTATATAATTACTAAGGCTTAATTTGTTTTCTTAACTGCTCAATAAATAAAAAGCTCATAGTTGTTGGGTATTTTTTTTACAAGCACAAACTCTCTTGGTAGTAGGTACAGCCTTCCTTGCTACAGATTGGCAGCTGACATGTGAAGAACTCATTAAAAGACTGAGAAGTCTATGAGTGCTGGCCATTTCCGGAGCTTATAGAAGGGAAGAGATGGAGAGACATACACTGGAAACTAACCTAGGGGTTCTCAGATGGGAGTAGGAGGAAAGACATCTACAATGAAAGAAATTATGGTGTTGTTTTATTCTTTAATGAGATAATGTTTGGGTGAGTGTCAGGTGAAGCGTCCCCACCTAGAGTAAAAGATGCCTTTTCCCAGGTATGCCTGGGAAAAGACTAGGGAGCGAAGCTTAATGGCACAACAGATATGATGAAAAATGCTACCTATCCCCAGACAAAGAACCAATGTGTCTGAATGCAGATTGAAACATACTTTTTTACTTTCTCTATTTTTCTTGAGGGTTTTTTGTCTGTTTTCTTTCACAATATGACTCTTATAGAAATGTTTTGCATGACTACACATGTATAACCTTAAAAATGGTACAAAAGACCTTATACCCTGTTTGTGAAATATATATTTACTTAGAACTTGCTGTCATTTTAAGCAAATCACTTGACCTCTCTGGGCCTCAGTTTCCTGTTTTGGAAAGCAAAAAAAGTCATCTCTAAGGTGCCTTCCAAGGACTCATTCTATGGTAAAATGCAACATGGTAGAAAGAGTACTGGACTGGGAATCAGAACCTTTGGGTTTCAGTTTCAGCATTGCCACTTAAAGGCTGTGTGACCTTAAATAAATCCTTTTCCCTCTCTGAGTCTATTTCCTTACCTATAAAATGAAGATGACACAACTCCCTCTAGCTATGTCACCTGATTATTCTGAGGGTAAAATGAGATAATCAATATGAAAGTCATCTGTAAACTATAAAATATTGGAGAAATGAGCTACTGTAATTATTAATAGTCATTTAGCTTTCTCAATCTTACTCCCTGGGAAAACCCAGAAGATCTGACTTCAGTTCTGGATTCTGTCACTTACTAGCCATATGACCTTGAGCAAGTTAATTGGAATCTTTGTACCTCAGTTTCCTTGCCTGTAAAATGTAGGGAGTGGACTTGCTGATCTGGAAAGCCCTTGCCTGCTCTAAACCCTTTGATCATTATTGTGATCCTATAATATGTAAATTATTCCTGTCCTTACTCTCCCTGAAGATTTTGTGAGTCAAAATAGGTAGGCTCCATAGCAAGGGGCTATGAGATGGCTGGGAGTAGAGCTCAAATACTTACTAGTTCTCCTGCAAAGCTCTTGACCCTGACAGAGAACAAGGAGAAACAGTCTTTCTGTAACCCCCTGCCCTTGATAAGTGAGCCTCCTTTGGAGAGATTTCTTTTCAACTCTGGCTCCTGCTAAATAGAGATTGCACCACCTGACCGCCTATGGCTCCTTGGGGTTTTTTTGCCTCAGTATCACATAACACTAGCAGCCCACGAGATAGAAGAATGTGGAACCAAGGTCTGCCGCCTTGCCTATGCTAAATGGAAGCCACAGGGCAGGATGGTGACGCAATCAACAAACTAAGCAATGTGACCCAGGAAAGCATCAAAGGTGCAAGAGCTAAACTTATAGGAAGAAAAGAACAAAGAATAAGATTTCTATACTGGTAATGACCAGTGTGATGCTAGACCAGAAAGCAGGACACCAAGACTCTAGTCGTGCATTAACCATTAGTAGTAACGAGTCACTACCTAGCTCAGGCTTGGTTTCCTGATCTGTAAAATGAAGTGTTAGACCAAATCACCTTCCAGTGGCTATTTGTGTGACCTTGGACAAGTCATTTAACTTGCCTGGGTCTTAGTTTCCTATCTGTGAAATGAGGGGTTGGACTAAATGACCATTAAGTCCCCTTCCAGCCCTAAATCTGTAATCCTATAATCTCCAAGAAGTATTCCAGCACTAACATTCTATGACTCTACTTCCCCAGAACTCAAATGCTTTTCTGTCCTATAATGCAATGTGTACAATCAATCAAAAAGCATTTATTCAACACCTATGATGTAACAGGCACTGTGCTAAACTGGAGACATAAAGACAAAAATGAACTAGTCCCTGCCCTCAAGGTACTTATATTCTCTGGAGCAACCTTCCCTGAGAGGATAAGGATAGACAAATTTAAATAAGCATGGCACTCTATGAAGTATATGTTCCCCATGTCAGACTACTAAATGGAACACAATTATCATTACTCACTCTTGGAGAAAGGCAGCTAGGTGGTGCTGTGGATAGAGCACCAGACTTGGACTGAGGAGTCCTGAGTTTGACTCTGACCTCACTTACTAGCTCTATGGCCCTGGGCAAATCACTTCATCCTGTTTGTCTCAGTTTCCTCATCTGTAAAATCAACTGGAGAAGGAAATGGTGGACCACTCCAGTATCTTTGCCAAGAAGACCCAAATGGAGTCATGAAGATTGGACACAACTGGAGTGACTGAACACAAATTCTTGGAGAAAGCAACTAAAATACAGGAAAAATAATGCTTTGGCTAGAGAATCAATAGTTCAAGCAAGACTCGGCTGCCTTCTGTCACCCACTGAGCCCCAAGAATACAGACAGATGCTAAGAAAGTGCGACAATCCAGAATTTTCAAACCCCTGAAAAAAATAATCCCAGAATTGCTTTATGATAATAATATACTAAGGACTTGCATTTGTAGAGCCTTTCATATTTTCAAAGTACTTTCATGTATAATATCTTAGTCAAGGCTCAACACAACACTGTGAGTTCCACAGGGTGACATTATTATCCCTATATGACCAAAGAGGGAACGGACACAGAGATTTGTGACTCCTTCAAGGCCACATGGCTGGCTATTGATGAAGCTAAGCTCATGACTTTCAGGTTTTACTTACTGGGTCTCATACTGCTAGGAGGGCAGACCTTAAGCTAATTGAAGCTACTTGTGCCTGCCTGAGCACCATCAGACCTAGGGCACATTCCAGAATAGTCAGAGCCACCTTGCTAAGAAATGATATACTTCAAGGATTAACAGAACAAACGCAGGAGTAAGTGTTTGGTGATTTATTGGCTGACCCTGGAATGTACTCCCTAAGTTCAAGTCTGTCCTTGAAGTCTCAGGCCCATGGAAAGGTCTAGAAACCCAGCTACAGCAAGCATGGGGAGAGGGGGGAGAAGGGTTGAGACAGTGTAGGGGTGCCCTGAGCACAGGCAAAGCAGTCAATTTCATGATGTGATTCAAGGGCAACAAAAAGTCACTTCCTGCCTTCTTTACTTGGAGTAACTGGATGCATTCATCCTTCAAGGTTCAGCTCAGACACCGATGGCAATAATAACAACGGCTAGGTAGCATAGTGGACCAAGTATTAGAAAAGAAGTCAGAAAGAGCTGAATTTCAATCCTGCCTCAGACACTTAGTTGTACAACCACAGACAAGTCACTTAACCTCTGTCTGCTTCACTTTCCTCTTTGGAAAATAGGGGTAATAGCAGCACCGATCTCATCAGGATGTTCTGAGGATCAAATGAGACAATGTTCCCTCCATTTTAGACCTCTTCCTCTCTTGTTCCTTCCATTGTTGTCTCACACAATGGCTTGTCTAGCCAGGATGTCATTGTATCCACAGCCATCCTTTGCAGTATTGATGGTGCTTTCCCTCAGACCACACACCCCACTCATTGGCTTCAGAGAGGGTGTTAGAATGCTCTGTGCTCCCCGTTGTCTATTCTAGGCTCTCTGCCACCATCATTCAGCAATCTTTCCTCCTCTGACATTCACTCTATCCATATTCTCCTTTTTCCATTTTCCTTTTTTTTTTCAATTAGTGAGTATATTTTTCTCCCTCCCACTCTACCTTTAATATAAATGAAAACAAAATCTTTTTAATGAATATGCATTTTTAAACAAAACAATTCAATCCAGATCCTGTGAGCTCTCAAGACATTCTCCCTCTTTTATGAATGCATGCTGTCTACACAGTCTCCTTCTCTACCCTAACTCCTGTCTTAATTTGGAGTCCTGAACATATAGAGTGATGTTCCCTCAAATACTCTAACCTCCCAGTTGCTCAATTTACTCAATTCCAATGACCAGCTCCTCCATTCTACCTTCACTACATACAAGAAGAATCATAGCCTTTATCTTCCCATCATTCACAAGGGTTCTACTTCCTTTATTAAAAACAAAAATTATAGAATTCCTTTATCTTATCATAATATCTTGTAATTCAATCTTTCCCTATGCTTTGTTCCTCCTAAATCTATTCTACCTCCAGCTCCCCAGTACTTTCCCTCTGTATCTGGCACATAGTAAGTGTTCCATAAATGCTTATTCTATTCCCTGTCTCTCCTCCCTGTCTCCCATACTTGAACTATATTCTCCTCTTTCCAAATCTCAACTCCTTTGCTAAGGAGTTCAACTCTAAACTTTATATATTCTAGAATCCTTTGCTCCTTTGTACAATCACTGCTCACATCTTACTAAGACCTAACTGTAGGTTTTCCCCACCCTCTATATATCTACCACCCCTGCTCATGTGCAGCTGAATGAAGCCAAGGGACCCAATCAAACCAACTGGGTCCACTATAAATTTGTTATCTAATCTCAACTGGGCCCTCATTGTAGCAAGGCAATCCTTTTGCTCCTCCCTAATTGATTTTCTTTCCCAGCAGCTGTTCAAACTTTCTTTTCTCTCCTCAAGCCCCCCTCATCATATTCTACCACCATCATCTCATTTGAGGACCTTTCCTCATACTTCACTAAAAAAACTGAGGATGTTTACTGTGAGCTTCCTCTTCTCTTTTTCTCCTCAGCTCACAGCCCTTCACATCAACCTTCACTGTTGCTCCTTTACTTTATTCTCTGACGAAGATCTAGCCCTTCTCACCAAGGCCAACTCTTCTACACATACTTTGGTCCCATGTCTTTCCATCTCCTCCAGTGGACTGCCCCCAATGTTTATCCACGTCTCTCTAGTTTTCAGTTTCTTTCTAATGATTACTTCCCTGAGAGTTACATATATTCATAATTCTCTATCCTTAAAAAAAACTCCCTATATCCTACCACACCAGTTAGCTATCATCATTAATCTTTCCTCCCTTTCTCAGTCAAACTCCTTTAAAAAATAAACCCATTTACAATACATTACCTCCATTTTCTTTTCTCTCACTTCCTATTATCCTAAGATTACAATTCCGTGCTCTCTCTAATGGTATCCCATATGTTGCTTCTGTTACACATTTCACGTCTTGCAGCCTATTCACGTCCACTGTGTACTTCTCTATTGTCCTCTGAGTGACCCTCAACTTAAATTCTTCAAAGACTGTGGTATTCCATGACTCACAGCCATAGAGCATCACAAGAAGAATACTAGTGTGTGTGTGTGTGTGTTTTTATTTTACCTTTATTTCAAGGAGAAACTTAAGGTCTACTCTACTACACAGCTAAATTTTAATAAGAGTATAGCTAGAAACATATCATGGAGACAGGAAACAGCATAAGAGTGACAGGCCAGGGATAGCAGAGCAAGGGTGATGGAGCACCTAAATCAGGCACAGGGAAGTATCAAAGATAATCACAGCCTCCTTCCCAATTTTTCCTTGGGCTAGACTTGGCAAAGGCCCCTATGTCTATCCAACAATTTGAAGGCCAAGAATGCTGAAAAGAGGAAGTAGATTTTCCTGGGAAGAAACTTCAAATTTGCGGGTGTAAAAAAGGCCAAAGTTTGTTAAGAAACTCCACCAAATTAAAGAATTGCAGATGTCAACTGCTTTCCCTAGAAGACCAGAACGAGAAAAAAACAGCTGTCTGGGAAAAGGAAGGATACCTGGCTGGGCCAGCAATGAGATTCAGAGGACTACAACTAAGGTCAGAAACAGAAGGTCCACAGATTCTAAACCTGACATTCACTTAGTTTCCCCAACTATGCTTCCATTTTCTCCATTTGTAAAATGGGAATAGTAATATTCAGTCTCTTCTTAGTCCAGTTGGGAAAGGCACTTTAATATTGCAAATCAGGGGGGTACTACAGAAATAAGTCATAGCTCTGGAACCAGAGGACCTGATATTGTTGATACTATCTATATGAATAGACAAGTCACTTAATCTTCCTGGCCTCAGTTTCCTGCTCTGTAAAATGAGAGAGTTGGACAAGACAGCCCTTTCAATCCTTTTTAGCTCTAGACCTAGGATCCTTGGAGCCTTTTCTATGAAGTTTGTGCAGGCACATTAGCTTTCAGCATTCTACCACCTAGTAACACAAAGGGATTTTTTTAAATAGGTGAGCGTTGATTTTGATTGACCCTGACATATATTCCTTAAGCACAAGTCCATCCTTAAAGCCCCAGACCCATGGGAAGATCCAGGAACACACCTAAAGCAGTCATGAGGGGAAGGGAGAGAAAGTTGAGACAGGGTTGAGATTAAGGCTTGCTCTGTGCAAAAGCAAAGCAGGAAGTTGCTTTCATGGCATGACTTGAGGGGCAAGAAAAGGTTACCTCCTGCCGTCTCTGCTTGGAGAAATTTGATGCATTCATTCTTCAAGGTCCAATTCAAACACCACCTCCTTCATGCCTGTTTCCTTGGCCCCTTTCTTTTTGTGCTTTCTGAGACACTGTTCATTCCTGATTCTCCTTTTATCCCTCTTTTTTTTTTCAACTAAAAATCACCATCCATCAAGGCTCTGTTCTCTTTTCCTCTTCTCTTCTCCTTATAAACTCCAATGGCTTCAGTTATCACCCCCATGAAAAAAAATGACCAAATCTACATATCTAGGCCTCAAGCATTTTTACTATATCCTTTATCCAATATCCAATCTATATTTCATATTTTATATATCTTTACTATATCCCGTGTCCTATATCCAATCAGTTGTCAAATTCTACTAATTCTCTCTCCATAACAACTCTCCAGTGTTCCCTATTCATTCCAGGCTCAATACTCACACTCCGATGGTTCAAGCCCTCAATTGTATCTCATATAGACTGATATGATAACTTCCTAAACGATTTTCCTGCCTCTGGCCTCACTCCTCTCCACTCTATCCTTCTTGCCACTTTCAAAGTCAACTTTCTTAATGCACAGACATGGCCTCATCATTCCCTTATTCCCTTCATTGGGTCCCCACGGCCTCTTGAATAACATACAAACTAACTAATCTGCCATTCAAGACCCTCCACAATCTGTCTCCAAGCTAATCACATTCTGCTCAACTTCATGCATTCTGTACTTTAGCTGAACCAGACTGTGTGTTGTTCCCCCTATCCTAGCTTGTCCTATAACATAGTATAATAAAAAAGATGATTGCACATGAAACTGCAAATCTACTATGTACAACTTGTCATTCCTTTTAAATATATAATAAAGGTTTTACATAAATTTCTTTTTTCCCCTTTTTTTCTTCCCTCCTCATTCTCCAACCTCCACCCAACTCTCTCCCACCCTCCCACTCCTGCCTTAGAGACGGCTACCATTAGATTAGTTCTTGAGACTCTCTCCAAGAATATGTCAGTTCCAGCTCTCCCACTCCATCTCTTTCTCTTGGAGTCTAGGGACCTCAGGGAGTTCTTGGAGGCTGGACCTCAGTCTAGACCACTGGCATCCCTCCAGAAATCTTCAAAACATCTGAGGGGCACAGAATCAGCTCTCTTAATTAGAGGTCCCCCAAATCAGACCAAAACTAGGTTTGACCCCTCTGGTTTTCCCAGGCTCACTCCTAGCCTAGCCTAGGACAGCTTCAAGGCTTTAGAGAGGATTTAGAGCTCACAATAGAACTGCAACGCAATCTCTTCTTTGTGACAAGGCATTTCAGATCTAATACAAATGTTTAGAAAGCCCTTTAAAAGTATCTAACAGTGTCCAAAATCTAAATGATCATAATAAACAACTGACCTCTCTAAGACCCAAGAAGACTGCACAAGAGAAGGCAAAGACAACCTGAGAAAAGAAAGAAAGGCATATGCACACAAAGGGTTAACACATCAGCCAAAAGGAGTTTTGAAACTGCATCAAGGAGAAAATGAGAGACTAGCTGGAGACCGCAAGCCTGCTACAAAATGTAGAGGGACAAAAATTAATGATGACTTTAAAATAGCTGAAAGACTGAACTCATTTTCTAAATCTGTCCTTAACAAGAAAAATGAAGAAAAGAAATGTGGACAAATGGGAAGTAATGAAGCCTTTGTGAAGAAAAAAATGCTATTGACAAAAATCAAGGCAGAGAATTTTGGAAAGTATGAACACATCTTAAAATCAGCAAGGCCGGGATTCATGCAACCCAGGGTTTGCGTGAGGCAAGAGTCCAAAGTATTTACTGAACTGTAAACTGAGTTTTGAACAAACTAAAGATTCAAGATGATAGGAAAACCTTTAAAAATGTGGTACAGAGCCATCTAAAATGTAAGAATGAGGCCAGAAACTCTTAGGGGTTGCCAGACCACAAAGTAGTAGAGATAAGACCTAGCTTTGAAATCTCTTAAAGGACCAAAGGCTCCAAGCTCAGAAAAAAAACCAGACTGTACGAGACACTTTGGGTGGATTCCTCTATCTCCCTCCCACCTCAAAAGATGTTAAAAAAAAAAAAACAAACACGTTAAGACGATCTTGGTCTATTGACTACATACTATATGCTTAATTTAAAAGAAGTATTTTGGTGTAGTGGACAGTGCTACATTTGGAAGCAGGAAAACCTGGGTTTAAATACTGTCTTTTGCTTTGAAATAACAGGTTCTCAGGGGCAGTTAGGCGGTGTAGAGCACTGTACCTGGAGTTAGGAAGACCTGAGTTCAAATCCAGCCTCAGATACTTAATAGCTGTGTGACCCTAGACAAGTCACTTAACCCCTATTTCCCTCAGTTCCTCATTTGTAAAATGGGAACACACTGGAGAAGGAAATGGCAAATCACTCCAATATCTCTGCCAAGAAAACCCCATGGACTTTTTTAAAAATTTATTTATTTACTTTTAGTTTATAGCATTCAGTTCCACAATCCCTTGAGTTTCAAATTTTCTCCCCCCTCCCCTCCCTCCCATGGCAGCATGCAATCTGAAATATAGGCTCTATAAATACATGGACTTTTCTCCATGGGATCATGTAGAGTGGAACACAGCTGTATGACTGAATAACAACAAACTCGTCCTATGATTGGCTTAGTTCAAAACAAGAAAATTCCACAGTGGTGAAGGCTTATGAGGAATAGTTTTGAGTGAATGCTTGACCCACAAAGTGTCTTACTTTCTGAGACTCAAGTATGGTCTCAGTCCCAGTTGCCAAGTTCATTTACAAAGCTGTATGCTCAGAGTTTCACCTAGGGAGTAATGGCTGAATATGGGGGGAAATTACACAGCACAGAGTGACCCAGGCAGGCACCGGCTCAGAAGGTTCTCAGGGCTTTCAGAGTCATAAGGGAAGACTGACATCAGTGTGCTGCCTTTACTCCATGTTGTCTAATTGTAGAACACCAGACTATTTATATTTGCGCTTTGCTTATACTGACGATGCCTTTTACAGTGTAGTTATGTTTCTCAGGGCTCAGTAAATAAAATCTAACCCATCCCCCATCTTTTAAAACAAGAATTATGTGTTTCTTTTCCCTCCACATTGCTTCCAATACTCCTCCTTCCACCACCACCACCCCCTACCAAAGAATGTATCCCATTAATTCTGAGGAGGAGCCATTTCAGGGAGACCCCAGGGAGAATGTGTTCAGGGTAATGCCCTGGACTTGGCATTTATAGAACTGGATGTTAGGCTCAATTCTACACCTAGATAACTGTATTTGTGTTCTTCTGTCTCTCTGGGCCTCAGTTTCTTTCTCGGTAAAATGAGAGACACTAGTGATCAAGATCTGAACCAAATGCAGAAATTGTTTTCTCTATGGAGGACCTTAAGTTCTAAAGAGCCTCTATAATTATATAATTCTATGACTTAAAGGGAACAAGGCGAAAATGAGAAATAGTTTAGCACCATTATATTGGATGCTTGGATCTCCTGAGTGCCTGGAGAGATGAAGGGCATATATTTGGAAGGAAGAGAAAAGGAAAATGAGAGGGCTAGTGGGTGTTGCCTGCATGGTTACTTTAAGACCTAGAGAGACATCTGGGTGGGGTTCAGAGGAAAAGGCATAAAGTGTAGGGGCACAACAAAATAACATCTATTCTAAGCCTACACCCTCCAGATTTCTGTCCTGGCAAACTCTTTTTGAAAAGAAATCATTTATTTACTTTTAGTTTGTAATAAACAAATACTGTCATGATATTGACCCAATTCATTTTCAGTAAATGTCAACTGTGGCAGGCAGCCAGCATCCTGGTGAGACAGCAACAATTCACCCTTTAGGGCTTTGTGGCAGGGAATCTTTGAAAGTCTAGGATGGTTAGCACAGTCAAAATAATTAGCATAGTCAAGGTTAGGGAACCTATGAGATATTCATCATCATCATCATCGTCATCATATCTCCAAGGTCCATGAGTTTTTTGGCAAGACTATTCAATGTACTGATGAAGGTGGCAGCTTCCATAGGCCTTAGGAGAATCTTCATGTATATAGTCATGAGTTTCTGTGGCCAAAAAATTCAACACCATGAAGTCAACCAGGTGATGAACCTTTCCATATTTAACTAGGTTGAAACTACAATGACAGATACATTCTCCATTGCCAGGCCCATACTCTAATCTTTTCCAACTTAGTGGAATCTAACAGACGTTGGCACATGCTTCAAGAATTCGTAGTTTTCTCTTCATCATGTTGAGGTATCAGAGTAGAATTTTAGCCTAATAATAATTTCTACCTCTATATACTTCTATAAAGCACTTCACATATATTATCTCATTTGAACCTCATAATTGTTTAAAATAAGTTGTATGTAAACCCATTTTATAGATGAAGAAATTAAGGTTCAAGGCAATAACCTGACTTGCCAAAGTCAAGCTCAGGCAACTAATAAATGACAAAGCTGAGACTACAACTCAAATCTTCTGACTCTAGGTCCAGTGATCTTTCCTACTATAATTTTCCTCACCTGACCTTACACCTCCAACCACATAAGCTTTAAAGTCACTTGAATAAAGAACAAGTATAGAGAACTGGAAGAAACACACAAGTATGGTGAATGTAATGAATCTCAGAAAGATGAATTACTTGAGTTGCCACATGGATACTGAACAACAGGTCAAATCCTATTGCAATGAACTGTAAGTGACTTTCTGAATTCTTTACTGACACTGAAATTTCATGTTCTGTGTGTGCAGAAACAACTGAGCCATCACACGAAGTTTTGGGGGAGAAGATTTTGCTTATAATAGTAGTTGTGGAAATTTACAGGGATGGTAGGTAAATATCCATAAATCTTTCCTAACAAAGTCGTCAAAAGATGGTACCAGCTCCCAAGGAAAATGACAGAAGGTCAGTTCAGAAATACATGTGGACAAGACCTTAAAGAGAACAATTTAGTAAATTTTCTCCATAGGGCCTAAAGAGGACCCAAGGGGGCCTCCTGGGGTTTTGCTCTTTTTGACTCTTTTCTGTGTGGCATTACTTCCTAGGACCTGGGAGATATCACCTCAGCAGCAAATATTAATGTTCCATCTTGAAGGTGGAAAGCCTAAGGCACTCAAAAATAGAGTGAAACCCTAATGAAGAGTTTTGTTGTTGTTCAGTCACGTCCGACTCTTCGTGACCCCATTTGGAGTTTTTTTTTTTGGCAAAGATACTAGAATGGTTGGCCATTTCCTTCTCTGGCTCATTTTACAGATGAGGAAACTGAGGCAAACAGGGTAAAGTGACTTGCCCAGGGTCACACAGTTAATGAGCGTCTGAGGCCAGATTTTAATTCAGGTCCTGACTCCTGGCCTGGTGCTCTATCCACTGCACCACGCAGTTCCCCTCAAAGAAGAGAAGCAGAAGCCTATATAGGACAAAGCACTAGACAGGAATCCAAGGCATCTGGGTTCTCAGTCCTGGATCTATAATTAATTAGTTTGGACAATCATTTCACTTCACTAGAACTCTATAAAATGAAGGAGAGGGGGAATGACCTTAAAGTCCTTCAGTTTCTTGGGAGTAACATTTAGCAGTCATGGCTAACACAATAACACCTTTTGTTACCATCTTTGAGACTAACAATCCTGCTTTGCTATTTCTTTAGCTTCATGCGTTGACTCTAGAGGGGCATCTAGGTGGCACAGTGGATAAAGCATCAGGCCTGGAGTAAGGAATACTCATCTTTCTGGATTCAAATCTGGCCTCGGACACTTTCTAGCTGTGTGACCCTGGACAAGTCATTTAATCTTGTTTGCCTCAGTTTCCTCAACTGTAAAATGAGATGAAGAAGGAAACAGCAAACTACTTCAGTATCTTCACCAAGAAAACCCTAAATGGGGTCACAAAGAATCAGACATGACTGAAAAAAAGCTGAATTGACTCTGGAGTCATGGGCAAATATTATAACCTTGCAACAGGCAGTTTGGGAGCGGGAGAGGTCTTGAGTCAATCACAAGCTTTAAGCAACTGAGCATTTTTAAACTGATCAATGATTTCACTCCCCATTTCTTATCCTGTGTAGGGGAAGGAAAAAAAAAGACCTCAAAGCCATTACCCTTAAAAAAAAAAAAAGGCGAAGCCAAGGCTTTTGCAATTAGTGTTGGAGTAAGTGATCGTCTTGTGATTGCTCAGCTGGGGACTGAAGACTTGTAAATGCATTTAGAGGACAGAAATAGAAGATGTTGTGAGAGTGAGAGCAGAGCCCTGGCCTCATTGCCAGGAGAAAATGTCTTGGAGCTACCGGGAAAGCCACTCTATCGAAGCTCAGAATATGTTTTGTTCTGCTGGTTTGGTTGGTTGTTGTGTTTTTTTTTAAAATGAAGTCAGTTAATAAATAAAAAGCCAATAGTGGAAGATTATAGCTACATGAACTTCTTGTCATCTTGCCCTGTCTTCTGCCCACCCTGAGTCCTGAGAGCTGTGCCAAAGGCCCCACCCTCCCTGACTGACTTGCCTGAGATCATCAAACTAATTCATCACGGAACTAAAACTCCTGAACTTCTGATACTTAGTCCAATGGACTAGGACTACTTTCTACTATAGCATGCTTTATCAGTGACCCACTAAAATCCAGGCCTATTACTTTACCTGTGTTGGAAAAGTACGCCATCAATTGAAAAGGCAACATTTCTTGAACTCACATCCTTGGAGTCAAATCAAGTCAATAAGCATTTAGTAAGTGCCTACTATATTCCAGGTTCTGTGCTAAGTGCTAGGAATGTTATTGTCATTCATCCTTCATTCTCAGAAGTTCAATGACATCAAGAGGGTGACGTCTTGACTCAAGTGTGAAACGGATTTAAGTGAGGCAGAGTAGCCAGCCTCACTCTCTCCTCCAGAGTCATCAAAGTCCAGCGTCAAGACAAAAGTCAGATGATTCAGGACAGAGTAGATGACCTTGCCCTTTCTAAATTAAGGTCTTTCCTAGACTTCAAAGGAAGATAAAAATAGTCCTTGCCTTCCAGGAGTTTACAATCTAATGGCAGAGTCAACATGCAAACAACAGTGAATAAATAAGATATATACAGGATAACATAGAGGTAATCTCAGGGGGAAGGTATTAGCATTAAAAGGGGACTGGAAAAGGCTTCTGGCAGAAGGGGAGATTTTAACCGAGACTTGAAGGAAACCAGGGAAGCCAAAAGGAAAGGTAAGAAATGAGAGAATCCTGGGCATGGGGATGAGACAGCGAGATAGATGTCTTGTGAAAGTAATACCAAGGGAGTGGACATCACTTGACAGTAGAGTATGCGGAGGGAAATGAGGTCTAAGAAGATGGGAAAGGCAGGGAGTAGCCAGATTATAAAGGACTTTATGAGCCAGTCAGTGGGTTTTATGTTTAATCCTCATGGCAACAGGAAATCATTGGAATTTATTTTATAGGTGGTTGACATGATTAGACTTTCATTTTGATAACTGAGTGAAGCATGTGCAGGAATGGGAAAAGACAGGATGTCAACCAAAAGACTGTGGCAACAGTATAGGTGGGAGGTGAAGAGGACCTGCACCATGGTGGTCCCAGCATCAGAGGAGAGAAATGTCTAATGCACTGAGAGGTCAAGCCTACACTTGTGCAGCTAGCATGTGTCAAAGGTAGGACTTGATCTATGTCTTCCTGTCTACATTAGGCCATGCTCCCTCTCACTCCATCCTTGTATAAAGATGATGCCACTGGCCTAACTTCGATACTCCAGTAACACTAAGGCTTGTTTTTTGTTTCTTTGTTTTTCTAGTAGAGGGGAAAGATTTGCACTTTTCCCACAGCAACTCACATTAAGATTGCTTCCTAAGGTTCACCTTTCAAAACTTGTGATTCCCTCCACAAAGAGATTAAGTACACACCTTGCAGACAGATAATACAGTTGGGAAGAATCATGCTTAGTACTTTGTGCCAATAGAGTCATAGAGCATTGGTTCTCAACCATCCTGATGTCACAACCCTTTAATACAGTTCCTCATGTTGTGGTGACCCCCAACCATAAAATTACTTCATAACTGTAATTTTACTACTGTTATGAATCGTAATGAAAATATCTGATATGCAGGATGTATTTTCATTGTTACAAATTGAACATAACCCACAGGTTGAGGACGCTGGTCATAGAGCCTTCTACAATCCTACAAGATCCTAGCTTGAGGGCCCTTGCCACCTGTCAAAAATCCTTCAAGTTTGAGTTAAGATGTCACCTCCTCCATGAAACCTTTCTTGATCTGCCCCCCCTCCCAGTTGCTAGTACATTGTCCCTTCTCAATTTTCCCTGCATCCTACACCTCCCTCCCATCATCCTACTCTCGTCCTCCCCCAAAACATTTGCTCAAGCCTTTCCCTCTAAGGGGGAAACCTTCCATCCACTCTGTGTATATGTTGTTTGTACCTATTTATTTATGTGCTGGCTTCCTCATATTCTTGAGGGCAGGGATATTTGTAACTCCAGTGTTTAGCACTATGCCTGGCACATAGTTAAGTACTCACTGATTTACTGATGTTCCTTTAAGGTACAGACTATTTTGTTTCCCTATTTGTATCCTCAGCGTTTAGCAAACAGAGGAGTGGGCATTTAATAAGGACATGTTGGATGCAGCCGAACTGTTTAATCTATCCATACTTTTGTTTAGTCCCTCCTATAGCTTGTGGCCAAAGAACAGAGAAGCACTAATTGATCCACATGAACTTGCAACTTTAGAATCAATAGCAGCAAACTCTAATTAGCCATAGACATTTCTTACTAGCATAGCCTTGGGATTCCTACAGAATTAGGTATCTATCTTCCTACCATTCATCAACCTGGATCATCCCTAAAGAGAAGCTTCACATTTCCTTTCCTGATGTCTCTCCCACCAATCAAGAGCTAGTTCCAAATGAAATTACTTTAGGCATACCTACTTCCCATCTTGGTGAGAAGCTCTACCACTATTCCAATGATCATAGGAACATGACCTGATTCCTGGAGTTTTCTAAACTCCCAGAATTGCTACAGAGATGAATGAAATAACCCCAAAAGGCACTTAATGCTTCAGGCTGGGCCTTCTAAGGGCATGAAAGTTCCATTCATAAGGGCAGCTTCCTCTTCCTAGTCTATGCACCTGCATAAGAGGAGAGATAATCCCTCTACAAATTCCTGACCCTGCTAGGATGTTATAGGAGAATATTCAACCCGTCAGGATAAAGAAAATAATTGGAACATCTAAAATGATGGAAACTCATAGGTCCAAGCAAATCTTTCCTCTTCCCGAACCCTCATGTCCCCCAACCAGCCACCAGGATGCAAAGAGCATCAGGGAGAAGTGCCCTGCTAACTGATTTTATGCAAATAACTGGCCTAAGGTTTGGAAGACAGGATAAACTGGACAAACCAAAAATGAAAGTCTGGGATCCCTAGTCATCAACAACTAAAGAGCCTGAACAACAGATACGGAGCTATTTTGCCTTTCTAAAAAAAGGAAAAACAGCTCAGAGCAAGATAAGCAGGTAACCTACTAGACCTAGTCCAAGGGGCCTGAGGAGTGTTCAGAGCAAGCGGCATCCCCTTTTTCTCCACAGACTGCTTTCTCTCCTATCATTCTAAGGATCTCTATCTACTATACGAGAACCCCCAACCGAGGATGCTGTGTCCTCCAACTCACCCGACTGGCTGCATAAAACTCAAAATTCTATGGCCAGTGAACTGGTCTAGAAGTCAAATATAGCTAAGAAGGTCCCAGCTTCCCTAAGCCCTAGTCTTTGAGGTCAGGAATCTACCCCCTCCTTTTTATAAAACCAAACCATATCTTATATCAACAGAAGTCACAGACTCCCAAAAAAGTTATTCACCTCTTGGATTTATGGGCTTTGCCTGTCCTGTGGTAGAATTCCTTCCTCCTATCAGGAATCCTTCCAATGGGTACTCCAGATGGCAAGTAGGACAGAAAAACTTCCTCCCCCTCCTCCTCCTCCTGAGCTCAATAGGAATGAAGGGTGGGGCCAGGTGGAATTGTCACTAATTCTCTGATCCCTGGCTCTCTTCTTCAACCCTCCCTTCATTCCCCCAACCTCTACCCCCAGGAAATGTCACACTCCCCACTGAGTTTCATCTCTGGCTAGCAGAAGTCTGGGCTTAGGTCCAAGGAATGGCAAAGAGCTCACCAACCCCACAGAGCCCAAGCACTGCCAACTGTTGGTGAGACTTTTCCACAAATCAGCCATGGAAATACAAGAGAAGAATAGGGAACAGGTCAGAAGAAGCTTCTAGTAAAAAAATATACTCTCTCTCTATATATAATATGTACATTATATATAATGTTTGTTTATATATAACGTTATAGATATTTAACCATGACCCAAAATCTCCCCATGTGCCCCACTCAAAATGCTCCTGTTTCCACCCCAACTCGCTTCTCCCAAATCCAGAATCTGTGTATCAATCAATCAATGAACAAGCATTTATGGAGTGCTTGCTGCATGCCAGCATTAGGGAAACAAAGCAAGGCAAAAACAGTCCCCTTTCTCAAAGAGGTCACAGTTTAATAGTTAGGCTAGAAACCTAGTACCTGGCTCTTTGTGTGTGAGCAGCAGGATTCTTGCACACAACACACATACCTACAAAGCTTCAAGACAGTCATTACAAATCAGCAGGAAAAATCACTAACCAGAGTAGAATTTCTAATTATTCAAATCCCTATAAGCTCTCTGTTTCTGCTTTCATAGCCCAAGATTATATTCAGCAACTACTTGCTGAAGACTGAAGAGATTTTCACCCTGTGGTAGGTTATTGGGAGATCCCAGCTCCCAGCAAGCTTGTGACAAGGTGATGAGATGAGCCAAACAGTGGATAGAGGCTCTGGTTTGGAATCAGGAAGACCGGAATTCAAATTCTTCCTCAGACACTTGCTAGCTAGGTAACCATCGGCAATTCAATAAATCATTCTTACTTTCAGTTTCCCCACCTATAAAATGATAATAGTACATACCTTATAATGTTTTTGAGGATGAAATCAAATCAAATGATGTATTCAAAGTACTGCAATAATAGTGAATTATTGTCCCCAAAGCTTGGATCATTGGGTTCATCAAATACTAAATCACTTTGATCATTTACTATTGTGTATTGTATACCTAATCTAGTCCACTGAAGATAACAGTGTTAGCTATTATTATTATCATCTGATCCAAAAAGAGGCAAGTGTCCCAGAATCCAAAGTTTCAGTCATCTTTCTGCCTTTCTTCCTCTATTTATAAGAAGGGAATGTAAAGACTACCTCTTCTCCTTCAGGATATAATTCATTGTTATGAGCCAAGGTCCCAGGGCCCCAGTTCTTTACCATTTAGCCAAGCCCAAGGGATGGGGACCAAGGCCACAGTCTAATATTTCCCAGACTTCTGTGAGCTGCCGCTGGCCCACCTCTCTCCATAGTTAATTACTTGGAAATTATGCAGCCCAGCTGGCTACCTTGTGCCTGGAACTAGCTAAAGCAAGAACCTTCAAAAGAACCCCACCTTCAGGAGGTCTAGATAGGCAAAGGCTAAATGCCCCAGCCATAGAGAAGGGGAGAGGAGCAGGGTTTCCACAGGGGATTACAAGGCTAATGAATGCAGAGACATGCTCAAAAACCTTCCTGCAGTGGAGGTAAAGGAGGCTAATGAGGAGATTAAGTATGTTTTCCTCAGAATATAAGGTACATTTATCTAACATCCTCCTCCCTTTCATTTTTTTACTCAGCTTTTATCCATGATATAAATGTCCTTTTTGACGCCAAGAAGAATTTCCTATTGCCTATCACATTTAAAGGCACTATGGGGTAGAGAAGAGAAAGATGACATGGGAACCAGGGAGAATGGGTCCAAGTCTCACCTCTGACACATAAGAACAATACATCTCCCTTGCCATCTCACCCCCTCAGGTTTTCTATCCTTTCAGAGCTCTCTCTAATCAATCTTCTCTGACTAGAAATTGCAGAGAAAAGTACCACTGGTAGTTTCCTCACCTAGGAGTCCTCCATGCCAATGAAACCACAGACCCCTACCAAGAGCCAGCATGGTACAGTGCAAACAGCACTGAATTTGGAGTGAGAAGATAATTCAGACCCTCACACTACTGATGACCTATGGGATCCTGGATTCAGACCTTGGAATATATGTCACCTAAGGCTTTGGTTTTCTGAAAGAGGTAGACTAAGTGATCCCAAAGATTTCTTCCTGCTCTACATCTGCAATCCTAAATCCAAATTCCTCTGCTTGGTTGTCAAAGCCTATTGTAATCTGATCCCCCCCTAACTATCCCTTGTTTCCCACTGTTCTCCAATAAACACCCTCTATTGCAAAAATACCCATTTCTTCCCTATCTCCCTGGACCCCTAAGGCTAGTTTCTATCTCCATATTATACTGGGATATTTAAGGCCTCATTGATTAGTCCTTACCTGGCTGGATTAGAGAAGTAAAGATGATGCCAAAATTCTTTACCAAAAACAATGCTCTATTGACTCAAACATATAAGACTAAATTATATATCATATACAGTTTATAGATGAGTACATTTTTTTTTCATTTCATTTCAAAATGCACAAAAAACCCTTGGAGTCTCAGCTCCTTTTTTCCTCAGGGCTCAGCAACCTGGAAAAAACAAAACCTAGTTGCCAAGTTTTACCTAGACAAGCTCAGCTTCAAGGAAGCTGCCCTGCTATTGTTACCTCTGAGCCCTTGTGACATAGACCAAGATTGTACTCACATGTAGCGTAAGTGAGGATTCTTGGCAAATGCCCTCGGCTGGATGTTCCGAAGTCCTGAGTTCTTGATAGTCCTGGGGATAAATTTAAAAGTAGGTCAAGAAAGGTCAAAGAGAAACATAAAATCTGAGATACAGCTAACATCAGGTTACTGGGAAGGAGGGGGTCCTAAGTTCTTTTAGTCATATCCATTTCTTTATTCTCCACACGTCAATGATAGTGACTGGTTAATAGTAGGCATCCAATAAATATTTGATGAATAAATGAATTGAGCTAGAATGGATAATCAGTCTATAATAATTTATTAAGGGAAATAAGCATAACAGGGAGCTCCACGCCCTCACCCAAAAGGAAGTAAAGAAATTAAACTGGAAATGGACAGGGATTTAACCAAGAAGGTAGAAAGCGTGGACTCCACAGAAGTGGGGAATAGGATAAATGGTTAAATGACCTAGCTCAGCTCTGCTGGTTGGTGAGTTCCTGTCCAGTAGCCTCCCTTTCTCTCAACACCTCCCTGTCAAGCCTCTCCCACTCACCAACAGTAAACGTCTCTCAAAGTCCCTAAAGAGGACTCTCCCTCTCCCTCAGCGGGGAGATATGGGACAGCTCATAGGCAACAGGCAAGCAAGTAGACATCAAGGCAGTTAACTGCCAGAGTAGATAGAATACTAGACCTAAAGGCAAGAAGACCGAAATTCAAATCCTACCTCAGACACTAACTCAATGTGATACCCTGAGGAAATCATTTAATGGCTTTCTGCCTCAGTTTCCTTTTCCATAAAATATGGATGGCAATAATAATGCCCACCTCCCCGAGCTGTTGGAAGGACAAAATGAGATAATATTTGCAAACCTTAAAGTTGATATATTAGCATTTTTATCACAGCGTAATGGATAAAGCATTGGCCCTGGAGTCAGGAAATCTGAGATCTGATCCTGACTGTGATTTGTTAGTTTTGTGACTAATATATATATATATAGGTATACTCTCTGGGCCTTGGGCTTCTCCTCTCTAATATTGAGGGATTTGACCTGTTGATGTCTCAAATCCCTTCTAGCGCTAAGATTCTACAACTAGAAGATATATATTCAAGAGAACAAGAGTTCCCACATTACTTCTTAGCAAGCATTTCTAAGCCTTGGAAGACAGGAAAGTTCCCCTCCCCTCCAACTCCAGCAAGGTACCCAAGGAAGACCTCAGTACAAATCCCTTTAGACTCACAGCTTTTGAAGTCCAGTATAGAGTTCCATGTCCACTGCATTGAGTGTATGCAAGCTCCGCCAGTTCTCTATGTGTCTGTGGGGAGGAATGAAAAGTAAGAGCTTAGTTCAGCTCAGGAAAATATTCAGTTTCATAGAGTAAGCCATCTTCTTCCTCCCACCCAGCCTTGAGTCCCTATCCAGCCTTTCCTGACTCAATTTTTCCCCGCTTAGGAGACTTAAAAGTCTTTTTTGGTTGTTATTGTAGTAGTTCCTATCCATATTGGGTTGTTCCTAGGATATAACAATAAATAAACAGGATAGCTTTGGTAGTAAGCATTACAGTAGCTAAAACCAGGATTATGGATGTAACAAAGACAAAAGAATAAAGTCTTGCCATTGGCCTGGTAACACACAGCCTCTGAGTCCAGAAACTGACAGTAACTGCTTTGGGTCCCTTCAACCATTTCAAATCCAAAACTCAAAAAGACTAATGGAACCATTTGGTGAGGTGGTCACCAGATGTAGAAACCAAAGGAAGACCTATTATTTCATTTAGGAGCCATCTAATATGAAAAAAATCATCAGTCCCCATGTTATATGTAAAAATGAACCAAAGATCCTAAAACAAGAAAGCTCCTTTTCCCCTATCAGAAATAACTCTTACTTCCGAGTCCAAATGTCTTGTCTGCCTCCTAGGAGATCTAAGTTTTCTCATATAAAGTCCTCCATCAGAGTAGTATTTTCCATTATCTTCTTAGGACAGACATCAATCTTTAGACTTGCTAATCTTTTACTTCCCCTCCATCATCTGCTATCAACTGCCAACCCTAATAAAGGTCATGAGAATATGAGGAACTGCCTGGGAAAATGGCATCATTTAAGGATTATTCCATGCCCAACTGTGGAGAACATCCATTTGATTTCACATTCCCTTGAAGCCCTTTCTAGAAATACCTGTCAGGAACCTATCATCACAGCTAGTATTTAGATTGTACCCTGTGATTCTCAAAGAATGTTACATGTATGATCTCATGCTAAGTCTCACAATAATCCTGTGATCTTGGTGCTATTATTATACCCATTCTACAGTTTAGGAAATTGAAGATTAAGTGAATTATGCAAGGATACACAATTCACTATCTAAGTCAGGATTCACACTCAGGTCTTCCTACCTCCAGGTCCAACACTCTATCCACTGCATCAGCTACACTACCCAATCCCAGTTCCAAACCATCTCTGCCCTGAGATAGCCTTATCACCAGCCACCTGACAACAATTTGCTTTCTTTGGCCCTACCAGGACTAGAAATCTGGCCAAGAATAAAGACAAAAGAGAATATAACTCCTTACACACAAGACTATAATATTCTCCAGAGTCACATTAAATGTTCATACAAAACAATTCTCATTCAGATGTACCTCACTTTATGTAATAGGTAAGCTGCAACAAAGTTACATGTAAATACTTTTTTCATGCATTCATCCATTCACTTTGAATCCAGGCAATGTCAAGAGATCTAGAGGAAGGCCTTCCCCCAGAAAATTGTATGAATTCCCTGAGGAGGATTCATGGAAGGACTTGGAAATGAATCACATGGAATAAGAAGGCGTCAGTGGTTCTTATCTGCATCAGTGAAGGAAATACCCCCATCCATGAGATCACAGATGCATGGAAGTATCCATATTTCTTATTGATCTTCAATTGTCAGTATTTCCTAATACTTTAGGAATAGCATGACCTAGTGGATAGAAAGCTGACCTTGAAGTCAGGAAGACCTGGAGTTACCTCTGACATATACTGACTATGTGAGCTGAGTAAGACCCTTCTCAATGCTCTCAGGCAACTTTCTAAGTCAGAAAAACTGCAAACTGGTGCTGGAGGATCAGCTTTGATAGAGGGCATATCTCCATCCCTGAGTTCCCTCTGAGAATGAAATCATGGGGTCCAGTCTCTACGCCTATCCTGAAATTTTCACACTCTCTGCTTCTATCCCAATTCCCATCCCACTACTCTATCACTTCAAAGGAAAAAATCATCTCTAAATAAAACCCAATAAGCCCTAGGGAGAAAAACATTTAAAGGAAGCCTTTAACAACAGTCTTTTGGTAATTAAAATAGTATCCCCTGGTAGTGTGGTTTATAAGAAAAAAAACTAGATTGAGAGTCAGAAAACTTCAACTAGGTGATTGTGAGATTTTGGACAAGTCAATGTCCTTATATGCGCTTCAGTTTCCTTGTCTATAAAATAAATCGGTTGGAATAGATCTTTCTCTAATTTTCCTCTGAGATCAGACATGCTGTAATTCTAATTTAACTGGTCAGGGTTTTCTTAGGGGTTACAACTGTACTACTATCATCATTTTACATGTGTTTGCATAAACTACATAGTCAATTCTCATAAAGTTTTCAGGTCAAATCAGTATTATTTCAGAGTTACCAAAAAAAGTCTATTGACTTCTTAATGGAGCCCTTGGCCTAAGCACATATATCATAAGATCAGACATGTGATCAGATGTCTTCCCAGAGTCTGAATTGGTTATGTAAAGTCAAAGAATGAGAAATCTTGAAGAGAGTATCTATCACAAAAATGACAAAGTACCCCAAGGATGAGAACAAACTGAGAGGGTATATGTACAAAGGAACATGGAAATTGTTGGGGAAAATGCTAATTTGTCTCATATAATTTCTGTGTTCAAGATGTCAATTTTTTACAGTAGTAGCCTATTCCCTTAAACCAGAGGTTCTCAATCTGTAGGTGGCAACCCTTTTGGGGGTCAAACGACCCTTTCACAGGGGTGGCCTAAGACCATCAGAAAACACGTATTTCCGATGGTCTTAGGAACTAAGACACCGCTCCTCTGTCCATCTCCAGACGGATCCGCCCACATGCAGATATGCCCACATATGAGTATTAAAGGGTCGCAGCATTAGAAAGGTTGAGAACCACTGCCTTAAACCATTCCCCCCTCACTCTGTGGTAATGATGAGAGACTGAATTTACCCCTTCCTCTTTACTAATAAGGATTTCCCTGGGCAGAAATACCAGCAGAGTATCCTTGGTTAATTCTAGCTTTTGCCTGAAAAACAAAGGGGCATTTCCATGAGTTGACCCATCTTGAAGGTTTTTCTTCCTCTGTCCTTCTATCTATTTCCATAGACTATAGATCACTAAGTAAAGACATCTACCTTGTCCCATTAAAAGAATATAAGCATTAATATAGTGTCTACTCTATGCCAAGCACTGTGCCAAATATTTTTACAAATATGACCTCATCTAGTCTTCACAACAACTCTGGGAGTTAGGTACTACTATTATCCCCATTTTATAGTTGAGGAAACCAAAGCAAACAGAAGTTAAGTGGCTTACTCAGAGTCACATAGTTAGTAAGTGTCTAAGGGCAGATTTGAACTCAGGTCTTCCTGATTCCAGGACCAGTGCTCTCTCCTCTGAGAATTAAGCTACCACATCCTGAGCAGGCATCTCATAGTGCCATGGTCCCTGTTCTCCATCTTCACCCTCTATCTCTCCTTACCACCTTAAAATAATCACATGGGTCCCAATCCTGACAAAGTTACCAGCTTATCAGCAGCAAATGTGCAAACTTGACTATCTGAGTTTTACTGGGAGGGAGAGTGAGAGGAAGAAAAAAAAACATTATTAATAGCAATGTTGCACTCTCCAGACAGGGACTGGCCTCCTGCAGTAGCTCAGTGTAAGTAGCACTCAATGGGGTCAGAGAGAAGCTCTGTATCTTCTAGATAATGTCAGAGAGGCATAGTGAAACTGTGAGAGAACAGCCAGGCATCAATGAGGCATGTGTGACTGCAGGCCTAGGAGAGAATAATCTAGCCAAGCAGTCTGCATTTACAATCATCTCTCAATTATCTACATCAAAAAAACACTAGAAGCCAGCACAGATAATCCAAAAGAGCATATTATTCCAAAGTCATTTCTACCTGCCCTTGGAATATGATGATGTTTCAGTGTTCCTTCATATGCACGTACATACATATATATATATACACACACATATTTATATATCTATACATACATGCATAGAGATATGTAGATATATATGTAGCTATATACATAGGTATATATTTATACATTGTGTATTATATTGTGTGTATATCAACAAATGTGTATAAATAAATCTATATTTGTGAGGCAGCCTAGCACAGGGGATAGAGACTCAGAAACTAGGACCCAAGAACACCATGGTTCAAGTCTTCTGTCCAACACATACTGGCTGTGTGACTTTGGATACAAGGTTAAGTCATAACCTCTCAACGCTCTGCGGAATTCTCTGAGACTCAAACTCAAATAGAAATAAGCAGCACTAAACCTTAGGAAAGGATCCAAGCTGGCCACATATTGACTTAGAAAACCACATATTAATGTCATTTATGTTTTATTGTATTTTTACTTGTTTAAAAATTTCCCAATTATATTTTAATCTGGTTCAAGAGCATACAACACAGGACATACAAGCTGAATGTTTGACACCTCTGCTCTAAGTTATAAGAGAAGGTGTCAATCCGTTTTAGTGAAGTTTTCTCATCTAGGAGGTCCCCATATCAATGAAATTGCATGTCTAGATAGATAGATAGATAGACAAACACACAGACAGATAGTCACTTCCAGCTAACATGAAAATGAGTCCCAGTTTAATCTAACTCCACAAACCACTGACTTCATAATTACAAGATCCCAGGGTATTTTCAGTTTTCAATGCCCTTCAAACTTTCTGCAGTCTTTAGCATGGATTGCATTTCAGTTTGTTGAACTGACCACTCCCTCTTCCTTAATACTCCTCTCCTTTAGGGCCTGGCTCACATCTTTCTCCAAGTTCTCCTTCCTCCTTCTGCTGTCCTCACCGAACTTATTACAATGATATGTCACATTAGAGCAGTACCAACTCCCCTGAGTTGGGGACTATGGACCCTGGAGAGGAGTATATAAAAGCCAAATGACATCTATGTGACATAGTGGATGGAGTGCCAAACTTAAAAGTCATTAAGACCTGTGTTTGAATGAACCCCTCTGGCACTTAATACATGTCTCCAGGCAAATGACTTTGCACCTCTGAGATTTCAGTTTATTTCTGTAGGATGGGGATAATAATCACACCTACCTCACAGGGTTTTTTGTGAGAATCAAATGAGATCATGTATGTTAAGTACTTTTCAAATCTTAAAATACTCCGTAAAATGGTAAATGTGAACTACTATTATTAGGAGACGTATCAATAAGCAGAATTTCCCCTAGGCATGAGTGTACTTTTCTGCCTGTGGCTTTGTATTGTTTGAGTATACACAAAAGTGTTGTTCCTTTGGACACAGTCATACCTCATTTATTCAGCATCATTGGGGAATAAACTGCTCTACATAAATGAATTTTACAGATAGATGACTTGCCCCTTTAAGCATGATTTATTTTAACTCTTCTAGATGGAAATCTTTCCAAAATTTATTAGACATTCCCCTGCATGTAAGGATCGTGAATGTAATTTCAACTTTTCATGATAACTTAGGGCCCTCATTAAGTATGAACATTACTGCCCTGTGAAAGAGTGGTGCTCTAAGCCTATTGAAGTGTATTGGACTCTTTGCCCCTACTCTTAATGGCCCCAGACTGCTGTGTTCTTAAACTTTTGTATCTATATCTTACAGTTTTCCTATCTCCTCTCCCACTGTCAGCTGCTCACTCTGTCATCTCCAGCAACAAGTTTTAAGCCTCCTCCTCTTCCTCCCCAGTAATTTGCTGATTCTAATATTCTCTGTCCTGGAAACAATCTAATCAAGTTGATAGGAACTGGATCTGATGAATAGGTAAATAATCTATGAGTGTGGAATTGAGGGGCTGTCTTATGGGTAAAGTGACTTAGGTTTAGAGTGTGAACTTGCTAACATTTACTTTGGCAACCCAAAGACTTTTTTGTTCCTCTCCTGTTTCTTTAACTGGGTTCTAGATTGGATAAGTGATAAGTGAGGTATAATCATGATTCAGGTCTTCAAATAAACACAGCCAGAACTGTCTCCAGTACTTCCATCTTTAAAGAAGTATTCGTGCAAATGCTTAGGTAAGGAAGCTAGAAATGGAACTGAGATTTCCTTAGATTTCTCACCTTCAATGTAATCTACCCTGCTCTTGAAAAGAAAGGTAGTTTCTTGAGCCAAATGTAGTTGCAAATGCATCCATGAATGTTCCCACCAAAATCTATCCAGGGCAGACCACAAGAGATATTTGCCTTCTTTCCTAGACCATTCCAAGAATGACAAGAGAGCTAGTAGGGTGAACATTGGGCAGCCAGTCTGGCTCCAGTGGTCTGTTTATATTTTGATGCTACATTATGAAATAAGACTGAGATCCCAGTAAGGCCCCCAAATAAGTCAACGTGCAGAAAAGAATGTGTAAGTGGCACTTTTGACTCCAGCATCTTGTAGGGCAATGAGGAAATTGATTTGTTATCCAGGAGCATTATGTCTAGTGATCCAGACAGAAGCATTAGCTTTCAATTATCTGATATGTTTAGCATTATAAACAAACCGTCTGGAGCAAAAGCTCCACCGTGCACAGACGCTAAGGGGGTTGGGAAGATGCTGCTTATGCAGACACCTCTGCAGCTATTGAGGGGAAGGAGGTTCCAGGGAGACAAATCACCAAGGGGTAGGTTCTGTCTCAACTTGGTGACCCTGGTATGACAGAGGACCAAGTCTAGAAAGAAACAGCAGCATTTCAAGGGTCAGCGTTGGCCAATCAAGCAGCAGGAGACATCAGGCAGAGCAAAAGGAACAATTCAAATCCTAGTTTGCAGATAGGAACCTAGAGCAGGCAGGTCAATATCTTGATCAACTGTGGAGTTCTTTCTAGAGGAGAGGGAGCCTCTGCACACACACCTGAACACACAGGACATCTAAATGATAACAATGATCCTAACAACTTTCATTTATATCATGTTTCACTGTAATAAACATTTGATGCTACTGTAAACCACTTTGTATGTTACTTCATTTGATGCTCACAACAACTCTGTGATATAGGCAGGGCAGGTATTAGCATTCCCCATTTTAGAAGAGAAAACTGAAGCTCAGAGAAGTTATATCTTGACCATGCTCACATAGATAAAGTCGGGAGGGGTAGTACTTAATTCCTCACACTATATAATGATGACCACCACCCCTTCCACTGAAATATGGACCCACACTCTGGGCCTTAGATTTCAACCTGCATAGGGTTCTTTGCATTTCACCCCAAGACATTGTTGTTAACATTTCCCAGATGGTAGCAAAGTCCCACAGTTTGGGAGCACTTAGAAAAGAAAGCAATGCTTACTGAGAAGCAACACAGTTTTAACAGAATATCATACCAGACTAAACTCATTTTCTTTTTTGGCAAGATAATTAGAATATAGGGAGCGTTACTGATACAGTATAGCTAGATGATAAAAAGACATTTGATAAATTCTTATTATATCCCATGATCTTGTGATATGATCCTATATATTTCCAAAGAGATGGAGATTGGATGATTTTACTATTAGCTACATTGAGAATTGGTTGAGTGACTGGATCCATAGTGATCAATGTATTGATGGAAACCTAGAGGGGGATCTCTGGTTCTCTTGAGATCTGTCCTTGGACCTGTTTTTGCTCTATCATGGCATACTTATTAAAATTGTAAATGATGCAAAGATGCCAGCTGATACATTTGAAGAAAAAATCAAGATTCAGAAAATCCTGAGAGGCTAAAATAATGGGCTGAATCTAATTACAGCTAGACTTCAATTAGGACATATAATGGACCCCATGAATTGATTGCATTCATACTATTCAAAGTTATAATCATGTCAAATATGGAAATATACAGTCCAAATTCAAATAATGTGACCACTTCACTGGATTCATTGCTCCTACTCATCAAGACCTTGCCATAGATAAAACTCATGAGGGATAAAAGTAAAGTCCTGTTGTTGGATTCAAAAAATCAGTTGCATGTATACAAGATGAGGAAGACTCAGATAAACAACAGTTCATATAAAAATACTTAGAGATTTCAGTAGAATACAAATTCAATAGGGGTTAACAATACAAAATGGCAACTGAGGAAAGCTTATCCAGAGGAGAGCACAACAGTATTATCACCTCTCTTCTTGTTAATATGGCAAACAACCCTCTCAGGCTATATTAATAGGAGTATAGTATCCAGAACAAATGAGCTGGTCATTCTGCTTTACCCTGCCCTAATCAAACAACAATGAGAATACTGTGATCATTTTCTGGGTAGGACTTTAGGAAGGACATTGACAAGCTGGTGTTCATCAAGATGAGAGTGACCAGGATGGGGAAGGACCTGAAATCTTGTTATATAAGGATCAGTTGAAACAAATGGAGATGTTTATCCTCAAGAAAAGAAGATTTGGAGTAGAAGGGGTGGAAGAGAGAGAAAGGAAAAGGCATGATAATTATTTTCAAGTATATGAAAAGGCTGCCAATGAGGAAAAGGAAATTTTGTTTTGCTTGGACTCATGAAACATAACTAGTGTGGATATGTGGCAGCTAGAGAGGGGCAAATTTTAGCGAGATATAAGGAAAAACTCCCTTGGAATTAAAGCTGTCTGATAATGGAACGGGCTCTCTCCAAAGGAAGTGAGTTCCCAGTGACTAATCATCTTCCAGAAAAGGCTAGATTTGTTGAGGATGCTGTGGAAATGATTCTTGTTCAGGAACAGATTGAACTAGATGTTCTCTGAAGTGCTTTCTAACTCCTGCATTTAATGATTAAATGAAATCCCCAAACTATTTGAATGAGAAGTAATATTTTCCATGTTAGTTTTCGCCAAATCCATGCTACTAAAGTCTTATTGATGAATGCTAATCATGCTGAATTTCTTCCATTTCTGTATGATTTTGTTCCACTGGGATATTTCATGAGCTAAATCCTTTAAGAGAAGGACAAGAGCAGGAATGCCCTGTGACATTCCAGAGTCCTTCCATTTCCTGACATTTAAACTGGGTTAGTCCATGCCATTGCAAACCTGCCACTACCATGATTTCAGCTTCCAATTCTAAGTTGACAGGTCATTGTGGATGGAGCCCATTACTCCATTATCTCAAGGAGCCTAGGAAAAAAGTCTGCTAATATAGCGGCAATGGAAGAAAGTTGTTCTGGAAACATTTCTTCAAGAGGAAAGATTTTAATAGTAGCAACATTTATTCTAAGATAAAATCAAATCATGGTCTGTTCTTAGGAAAATAGCTATTCATTTTCCAGTCCTGAATTCACAGAAAATCAACTTTGGCCTCTATTCTCCTCTACATTAGTCCCTTCTCCACTGCTATGATACTCCACCCAAACTCACAGACAGCATGAAGTCCTCAAAATGAATGTTTCAAAGCCCACAATCCTGACAGCCTGACAAAAGTTGGGAAGTACAAGGACATACAAAATATCAGCATCCCACTGTCAGCAGCATCAGAGCTTATCAGTAGGAGAAATCCCATTCCCTGAGATTATAGAAGATGACAAAATAAATTATCCCAGAGCTGACAAGAGCTTCCAAGAGACAATGGCCCTATGTAGGCTACCAGAATCCCAGGGCTTAAAGCACCTGTCCAAAAAGGAACAATCAGGAGGCTGAGAGGACTTTAATAACTGGATACAGTCTAAGAGTTGAGGTACAAAATCCTTTAACCCTTGTGACCTCAAAGTAAGTCAAAGATTACTTGATGCCCCAGTCTTGGTAAGACTAGCAACTAAGCAGAGAGATAAGGGTTTCTTCTAGCCTTCTAGAGAGTTCAAAAGCTAATAAAGTAAACTCTATGGCATTTAGTATGCCTTGGCCCTCGTGGTTCTTAGAAGAAAGAGTATGATTCAGGGCAGACATGGTTTGCTCTAGCAATCTACAGAGGACAGACAAAATAGAAGAAGCCTTCCCTACAAATCTTCTGAACCAAACCAGGTCTCTTGGCCTTGAACCAGGATAGAACAATGGAAAAATCTGGTGGTCCTCCAGCTACAGGAACAAAAGAAGGAGCAGCCCAAGGCAGGGGAAGAGATATCTTCTCTCTCTGCCCACTTTTCTCTTAGTGTTCCCTAAAGCTCATCATTTGGAAAAAGCCCAATAAGAATAAAAAGAAATTGTGCCCTGGAGCAGCTTGCCCTGGGCATCCTAGGAGAGCTATCCTTCAGGTAACAGATTTCCCCAGGAAAATATAAAGCAGCCAGGCCACCCTTTACTGTATTATAAAGCACTTATCACTCGTTTAATAACTACCAGCATGGAAGACTTAATTCACTCAATATGGAAGTTATAAAACTGAACCAGTAAGTGAGCATTAAGTCTAAAGTGTGTTGCATAAAGACTTACGAGGGCAATATTTTCCCCTATTAAAAGGGTAGATTTCCCCACTGCAAGTCTGCTCCTGGATTACATGGAAAAAGCACTCCAAAACTGAGGTTGGTTATGTCTGTAGAGGGCAATTCCAGGTCGCTAAGAGGACAAAGAGTCCTTGCCTTCGCAACATTCATTATCATGGAAACCTGAGGGTGTCGTTGTGATTAGTCAAGGTAACCATCATAAAAATAAGATCAGTTTGGTGATGCACATCTCTCTCCTCTGTGCGTATCTAATCCTACAGTCAGAGCATTAACAAAGCCAGGAAAAGGGAGGACAAAGTCATACAATGGAGGAGGTTCCTGGGTCAGGAACCAGAAAAGGATATCTAGAGGTTACAGTGAAGAAGACAGGCCCTGGGGCCATTTCCATAAAACATTCAGGCAGATGCAGTCACATGGGGATACTACTCAAGGTTATTAAAGGTAATTGGGTTGGGGGAGGGAGGCAGTCTGTAGCACCTAGCCTTTATGATATGGAAAGGGAATCAGAGACAAAAGTTTAAAAGTTTATAGAGTCCAATTTGACTAGTTGGGAGGAGGAAACATAACTGTAGGGACCACATCTGTACCTCCCACAGGAGGAAATTAAGATCTTTTGCTGGCTCCTCTCTTTCCTTCTGCTAGACTAGGAGGTATAACCCTATAAAAAGCTCCCTGTTCTTTTCCTTACTCATTTACTCCCTAGGGGAACTCATCTATTCACACAAATTCAATTACCACTGAAACATAGTTTTCACAAAGATCTGCAATTCTATCTTTGACCACTAATTTTTTCCCCAGTTCAGTCTTTCTTGACATCTCCATTTAGATGTCACAAATCTCCTAAATCATATGTCATAAACAACTCATTGTCTTTTGCTGGAAGAATTATCTTTAATTCATACTTTTCCATACTCTTAATCTCACAGGCTTGTAGCCTTGGAGTTATCGTTGACTAAATTTCTCACTATTTCCTACTAATTCTTCCACCATGATATTTCTCTGATCCTTCTCTTTTCCTCTCCTCTAGCTATAGTTCTAGTGTAGATTCCAAACTTACTTCCTGGTCTGTTACTACTACCTCCAGCCCATCTTGGCTCTATATGGTCCTGAACACAACAAAAGTTAATTTTCCTCATGGTAAATTTTGATTCTATCACTAAAGTTCTCAATAGTCTGCAGTGATTTCCAAGTTCCTCTCACACAAAATCAAAACTCCTAATCTTGAGTTTTACGGCCTGGGCACATAAAAGGTCTTCTGCACTCATGGAAACTCTCCCACTTCAATCTACTGGGTCAGGAGATCATCTCTTGGAAGAAGAGGTATATAGAAAATAATTGATTTATTTAATCTACTAGCACTTGTTTAAGGGCCTAATATATGGTAGGCATAAAGTATAAAGGCAGCTAGGTGGCTCAGTGGAGAGAGTGCCTGGCCTGGAGTCATGTTTGTAAGTTCAAATCTGGCCTCAGACACTTACTATCTGTGTGACCCTGTGCAAGTCACTTAACCCTGTTTACTTCAGTTTCCTCATCTGTAAAATGAGTTATAGAAGGAAATGGCAAACTACTCTAGTATCTACCAAGAAAATCTCAAATGGGGTCACAGTCAGACACATGACTGAAATGACCTAATAACAGCAACAAATAAAATATGAACAGGGCTCTTAAAAGCAGGAAACATTATTTTCTTTTCTCCAGTTTTCCTTCCTCCTCCTGCCCACACTATCCATTTATTTTGCCAAGGATTCAGTGGAGACAAAGTTCAGGGTAGAAGGAAGCAGCCATAGCCATTTAAATACCATAGCTGAAGGTGGCAGTGGCAGGGGAAGGGGCAGGGTGCTTCTATGGGTGCGAAACATGACAGGACTTATTCAGTAGGTTGGTTAATTTTGTTGAATCATTTTTCCCTTTAAAAAAATTATTTGTAATAAAGAACGAACCTAGGGGAGTGGGAAGGGCATATTGGATGGGAACATATAAGTGACATAAAAATTAAAAATGCCAATAAAAATTTTCATAAATAAATGGCACGCACGGTCCTTACTTCCCCCTCCTCTTCACTTCTGCATGTCAAAAGAAGCTCCCTCCTGTCAGAATAAAGACATAAATAGGCACCAGGACCCCTACTGTTCCACTCTATCCTTTGCCTTCATCAGGAGCTATGTGTGTGCATGTATGTGCAACATCCATCCTAATAGCCTATTAGTTGAAACAGCTGGGATGGGGAGGAGTACTAACAGAAGCAATTAGCTGTGTAAGAGACAGTGGCAATGCTTTTAGTTGGGATGGCTAAAGGTATGGCATGTATCCTAACTGCCATTGCCACATCCTCAGCATAATTATCATTCTCATTCTAGCTCCTCTCAAGAGCTGCCAGCATCACTCCTCATTAGATTATAAGCTCCTTGAGAGAAAGGATTGCCTTTTTACTCTTTTTGTATGCCCAACACTTGGCAGGGTGCCTGGCACATGGTTGGCATTTAATAAATGCTTATTGACTGATTACTGCCAATCATGAACTAGGAGAAACACCAGAGAAGGAATCAGAAGCTCCCAGAATCCCAAGTCTATCACAACTGAAATCATTTGACCTTGAATAATTCACTCTAAGTTTCTGTTTCCTCATCCATATAATGAGTAGAGCAGATGAGATGATCTCTAAGTTCCCTTCAAGCTTTGACATTCTTCATTATGTAATTCGTTGATTCTATTTATTCCCCACTACATCCTAACTGGTTCTTTGCACTCAGGCTCAAACGATACACTTGACATGATCCATACATAATTCACTTACTGTTGCCTCTAAGCAGAGCCATAGCAAACATTTATCACACCAGGGGCAAGTATCACAAGATATAAACAAGTCAAGCAGCAAGAAAATTGCCATCAACTTTTTAAGACAAATTCATTTTGAGGTTGAGGATACAGGGGGCTCGGGACATCAGCCTCCAGGACACAGCAAGTCAGAGAGAGGGTAAATGGTTGGAATGAAGATCTCTAAAATTAATTATTCTTATTAAATAGGTGCTAATTCTAGCTATTTCTGTGACTGTTGAAGGAATGTGAGTTCTGTCAGCATCCTCTAAATTTCAGTACCTTAGAATCAAGTCCTAATCACTGCACCCTAGTGATATCTCTGTTCTGAGTTCAAGGGGCTACTTTGTAAAGGCTAGGGTGGCAGTCTATCTCTTCTGTCCATTCCCTTCTCATTTATTGGCAAATGTTTTCTAAATGAATGGGTATAGGGTAAGTTTACCAGCACCAGAGAGAAGTGGAAAAAACATCTCATACCCAAAATTTTTATATTCTAGCAAGACATTGGAAGACACAGATACAAGTGACCAGCTTTCCCATAAAGCAAGAGCCAAAAACATATGTATTACAGTTCTCCAAGGTGTTTCCAGATAGAAAGTGTACTCTTATCTGACCCTATAAAACATTTCTCATACCAACTATTAATAGCTATGTAAACAACAGTGTCCCTGAATTTGCCCATGAGGTGGAAGCAGCACATGTCATGGTCTGATTTCTGGGTTTTCATAAATTAGAAGACATGGTTTACTGGAATTGTTATCTGATCTTTCCACTTCTCTATCTCACCCTGAACTTTCCAGCATTCTAAAAGATGTTATCTGATGTACCATTCATTGAGCATTATAGTGAGCAATAAGATGGCCAACTAGGCATTTGCTTTGATCCCCATGACTTCTCAAAACTCTCCAAAACACAAATTATGTGCCAAAGGTAAAGCAACTTCAGCTGTCTCCAAGGTCTCCATACTCAAAATCCAAAAGGCTAAAAAAAAAAAAAAGTAAGAATTGATACTCACTGACCCTGAGTTCACTTAATAGCCCTTCCCTACCTCCTATACTACTGACAACAGGGCTAAACTAGCAAACCCAATGATATAACACAGGTTTATATCAAAAGCTACCCCTACAACCCGGTGTTCCTTCCCTCTTTCCAATGCCATGGTGACCACAGTGCTAGGGTGCAGAAGTTTGATTGAGCCTTGACAGTCAACTTGGCAATGGCCCTTCGGGAATAAAAGCTTACCAGGGGCTGTAACCCCAAAGCACCGGTGCTGTGAAGACCTGAACTGGTGGTGCAGCTCAGAACTGGGCAGGAGACCACTCACAGTGCAAGAATATAAGGATTAGGAAGAGAGAAAAAAATGTCAAAAGTTCCATTGAGTCTGTCCATGGTCTAAGTACATGACAATTCTTAAATTCCCCTAACCAGATCCCAAACTTGTAATGATTTTATATAGGTATGATAACAGGTTAATATTTGTTGACTCAAGCCTTTTGTTCAATACTTTATAATTGGAGTCCTACATTTGTAAAATGGGCCAAAGAAGATGTATGTCCAAGAGCCAAAGAATGAACCCAGAGTCTTTAAACCTCTGAACTATTACAATTCTTATCCTTCTCTCAATCCCTATTCACTAAATTGTGGCTTTGTCCATCCACCTTTAAAATTCTATGCTTACATCTCATTTCCTCCAAAAAACCTTTCCAAACTAAAAACCACCTAATTTCAGCCACTACATGAATTCTTACTGTGTCCTTTATCCTTCCCACCACTCTAAATTATTTTGCATTGTTTTAGCAAGATTGCTATTCAAAGCATTTATATGATACTGTCACTTGAGTATTGAGACATTATTTGCCCTGTTTCCATCATAAGAAAGCAATTTCCTTGAGAGCAGAGGCTCTTGTCTTCTATTTCTACATCTGTATGGTACAGTGGAAAGAGCACTGAACTTGGAATCATACCCATTTTTCAAGTCCCAGCTCTGCCACTTACTATCTAAATGACCTTGGAGAAGCCACTTAGCAACCTGGATTGCAATGTCTTCATCTGTAAAATGGGGACAATATACCTCTTAAAGATTGTTGTCAGGAACTAAAGACATATGTATGATGTGCTTTGTAACTATAAAGTGATGTGTATACATATATGTATATATGTATATAGACACACATATATGTACACATATATAACACATATTATAACTTACGTATATATATAAATTATAACCTCTTCCACTATCCAATACAGCAGAAACAATTTTACATGAAAAATGTTAGAAAGTCAGTTGAACAACTGAATTCCTAACCATTTCTCCCTCAGCAACTATCTCTTGTCATTGACACTGGGATAGAGATTGGAAGGGAAAAGACAGACCTCAAAGTCCATTTCTAAAAATGGAAATGCTCTGGTCTGGATCAAGTTTCTTGACCAGTCATCCCATTTTTGGGAAAAAATGGGAAGGGTATAAAGAAAAGAAACTAGGCTTGTCTGTGTCCCAGACTACATTAGACAATGAAGATCATGGTCAGTTTTCCTTTCCAAAGCTATCACTTCTACTTGATTGATCTCAGTAACAAAGATACCTAGTAGCTCTGAAAATAATTTTTTGTCCTTGAAAAGGAGCTTAAGATCTGAAGGGAAACATCAGCAAAGTTCTATATCAATGAGAAGGGAGTAAAAGGCAAAAGAAAGACCCTAAACTAGGAAGCAGCCAGCCTTGCTATTGCACACACAGGGAAAATAGGACATAGCATCCAAATATTTAAGGGGAGAAGTACTGGGAACACCAGGGAAATTTTACTAATTTCCCTTTCAATTTCTATTATACCTTTTCCAAGGTTTAGAATTGAGAAGACCCTGAACAAAACAGCCCATTCCCCACCCCCACCTCAAAGCCACTCATCCCCTCTAAAGCTGACACCCTTTAATGATAGTTGGTGACAGCAGGGCTTAGTTAGGGAACTAAGGGGCTTTTTAAAATGAATACCACTGCTGGTTTCTGAAATCAAACCCAGCAGGCAGGAAGACCCCGTTTAGTATGCCAAGGACATGACAGGGGCTGGAGGCACTGACTTCCAAGAGGAGATTAGCCGGGCTCAATACTCACTGCTCTGGCTGAGTGATGACTCAGGAGAGGAAAGGATAGCCTCCTGTGAATATCCAAAGAGAAGGAAAAAGGAGGGAGGGACAACTGGCGAGAGGTAAGAGGTAGGAGGAAGGGAGGGGGTGAATTAAAACCATGTGAAATTTCATTTTCCCCATCAAGCCCAGCTTAGCTCAGCTCTGCCACAAATTACTGAGTGATATGAAGGAATCTGGAGGTAACTGTATAGATTGAAAGATCTCACTTAATTAATCAACTAGCAATCAAATGTCTATTGTGTGCCTAGAATTGTGCTCAGTTTTAGTGTGAAGCCAGTTAGGGCCCTTTCTACTATTTATGTGGGGCATAGTGAAGATCCACAGAGTAACTTTCAGTAACATTCATGATCCTGTTAGTCAACTATATTGCTTATATGTTTCACTGGGATAGAAGGACATAACTTGTGTTAGCAAAGGACAGTTGAGGGAGTTAGTATTAAATCTGATGTCAAGAGAACTTGATTTCAAATCTCAGCTGTGCTTCTTACTAACTGTATGACTGAATGTCACATTTAGTTCTCTGAATTTAAATTATCTCATCCACAAAAATGAAGGAGTTAGCCTCAATCCTTCAGGTCCAAAAACAACTTCTATGATATTGTGATACCATATCAGCTATCCCCAGTATATATGGGGGGGATATCCTACTGAGGGGAGCAAGTCTGGCTCAGGAGATTACTCCATTTTTATAGGTAAATCAGCAAATTTGGGAACTAGAGGGGGTATCAGAGATCAGCTGAGGCTCAGAGAGAAAAGATGCCTTGCCCAAGGTCACACTGCAAGTTAATGACAGTACTGGATTTGTCTCCTACTCCCAAATCAATGCTTTTCCCATTGTACCAAAGTTGTAATATGAGCAACTGTAATCTAGGTTTCCTGGTGGCTGGATACCAACTGGCACTCAGTTTGGATCTTTAAAGAAAGATGTCAGCAGAGCCAAACCACCACTACCCTAGACATTGCTTTGACACTCTGTGGGAGCCGAGAAAACAGGATAAAATTACTTTCCCAACCAAAGATAGCCATCTAGATGGAGGCTGAAAAATGGGATTGCTGAAGCATCTGGGGAATGATTCTGGATCTAACACTTTTCAATTGTATTAAGATATTTCTTCCTTAAAGTGTCATATTATAATTAATAAGATGAAACTTAAAAGGGATAAAAATAAAGTCTTATACCTATGTTCCAAAATCAACTGCATAACTTCAAGATAGGGGACATGTAGCTAGAAAACAATTGTATGAAAATGTCGAGGGGGTTTAAACATACCCTTAACCAAAAAAAAAAAAAGTTAATGTGATATTAGACTGTATCAGGAAAGGTGCAGGATTCAGAACCGGGGAGGTGACAGAATTGCTGCACTACATCCTGCTCAGACTACATCTGGAGTATTGTGTTCAGTTCTTGGTACCATACTTAAGAAAAGGCATTAACAACCTAAACAATGGCTGGCAGAGGCAACCCATGCTTGTAATCCTACTACTAGGGAGGCAGAGACGGGTAAATTGTTCAAGCCTGGGAGTTCTAAGTTGAAGTGCCCTAAGTCAATCAGGGGTCCAAACCAAGTATGGAACCAACATGTTGAAGACTTGAGAATGGAACAGGAAGGGGGACCAGGAGGAAGGAAGGAAGGCTGCTTAAGAAGAGATGATCCAATCTAGTTCAGAAACAGAGAAGTTCAAAATTCCTGTGCTTATCAATAGTATGGAGGCACCCTTGAGTGGCCACTGCACTTGAGCTTGAGCAAGAGAGACACGATCTTAAAAAACAAAACAGACCAACAAACTGCACAATGTCTCAAGGAATGTAAACCAGGTAAGAGGACTGACGATTATATTGCATGAGATCAGATTATCCTATGGAAGAGAAAAATTCAGGTGAACTCAACTCTTCAATTTTTGAAGATTTGACCTGGGAAAGAGTCTCTCTGACTCCCAAAGGCAAAACTAGAAACATGTTAGGTACATGTTGCAGAGACACTGATTTAGACTTTTAGATGCTAAAAATGAAAGACATTCAAAAGCAGAATTGGCTATTGTGGGGGAAATGATTTCTCCATTCACGAGAAGCCTTCAACAGGAGGTCAGATGTCCATTTGTCAGGCTTTTCGTAGAGGACACTCATGCTCTGAAATGGGTCATATTATTTGAGGTCTAAACTTCTGTGATCTCTGACTATGTGCTACCTATGGAGAGGAAAAGATGTTTTTCTAAAGCAGTCTAACCTCTATAACTCCCTGCCTCTCTTTCTATTTAAAGATGGTATATTTTCATTAGGCCTAAGAAGCAAGTGGGAAAAGCTCTGGACTTAGAGAAAGAAGACTTTTGTTTAAGACCTGCCTTTGACATTTACAGCCATGTGACCTTGGTCAAGTCATAATCTCTTTAAGCTCCAGTTTCTTTATCCATAAAGTAGGAATAATAATAATAACAACACTTAGATTTTCTATCTCACAGAGTCGTTGTGAGGAAAGCATTTTGTAGACCATGAAGTGCTTTTATAATGGATTCCTTATTTTACTTGTGTAACTGAAGCCTTTTCATACTTGTATAACTTCATCTTTATTTTTATGAAGTTGCCTCACAATCTCAACTCTCATCATTCACCATGTAATGGCCTTCCTATCTCAGCTGCTTACTACCTGTGTGAACTTGGACAATTCATTTAACTTCCTTGGGTCTACATGGGCCTGTTTCCTCATGAGCTAGGCTAGATGTCCTTGCTGGCCCTCTGAGATTCCTCCCAGCTCTAAATCTACAATATGACAATGCTATGGGGATTCCAGAGGCAGTGAGGCAGCACAGAGGATAGAGTGTTGGACCTGAAATCAGAAGACCTGAGCTCAGATCTGACCACAAACACTTAACCGTGTGACCCTGAGCAAGTCACTTAACCTCTGACTGCCTCAGTTTCCTCAACTGTGAAATGGGGACAATAACAAGCACCTACCTCACAAGATTGTTGTAAGAACCAAATGAGATAATGTTTGCAAAGTGCTTAGCACAGTTCCTGGCTCATTGGAGGTGGAATGAAAATGTTAGCTGTCATTATTATTAGTCTTCAAAGACTATGTCAATGAAGCACAAGCTCTGGAAGGTTCTTCCAAGCTAAAAAGGTTTTAGATGATGGGTCTGGCTTTCAAAGACAAACCTAAGTATGTTGAGAAAAGTGAATCACTAGATTGGCCATTGAATGACTTTTTTTTTTTTAATTTGGCCACTGCAATGGTCAAAAGCCTTCTACTAAGTTAAAGAGGAGTTATCATCTGTGTTGGTAGGAGTGTCTGCACACATCTTTAAAATACAGAAGTAGTGTTATTTTTTAAAAAATCTTGCTAAAATATAATACAAATATATATGCATATGTGTGTATGTATGTGTGTATATATACACATATATGTATATATATACCCATACAGAGAGAGGAGAGAGAGTTCTTCCTGCTTCTACCATTGCTTCTCTATCTCCAACGGGCAAGAATCATTCTAATAGATCTTACATCTGTTCCTCTAGTTTTTTATTCCTCTCCTAAAATTCAGTCTTGGCTGATTAGGCCTGTGAGCTCTGCAATTTTCCACTTAAACAATAGCCTCAGACTGTACCTTTCTACTTCACTCACATGTTGTCTCCATGCCACCTGTATGTATTTATTTGTGTATGAATTATAGGGAAAGATTTGTTTTTGTCTTTATGTTCCAAGCCCCTACCACAAGTCTTGAAACATAGCAGGCAGTCAACAAATGTTTGTTGAATTGAACTGAATTCTGCCAACAATGCTGTGAAATTGATAGGACTGATATTTCCTGACCTTAGCATTGCAAAATAGTTGTTGGATAACCAGTTTTTCAGGATGTTGTAAACAGAATTCATGTATCAGTAAGGCACTAAACCAGTCAGGAAGACTTATCTTTCTATGTTCAAATCTGGCCTCAGATAGCTGTGAGGCCTTGTGTAAGTCACTTCACCCTATTTACCTCTCATCTATAAAATGAGCTAGAGAAGGAAATGATAAACCACTCCTGTATCTCTGCCAAGAAAATACCAAATGAGGTCATGAAGAGTCAGACATATCTGAAAAAGAACTGAACTCAAGAGACTGACTAGACAAAGTCAACGCAAAGATTTAATAATTCTGTTATCCCCATTTGACACATAAGGAAACCAAGGCAAGGACAAGTTGAACAACTTGCCCAAAGTAAGGTCCCTCAGCTAGTAAGAGGTGGAGCTATGACTCAAACCCAGGTTTTTGACCCTAAATGCAGTTTGGGTTTTTTTTTCCCCCAATACATCAGTCTAGCTTCTGAAAATACAAATAAACCTTGAGGATCTGGCTAACACCAGCATTTTTCTCAGCTAAGTCCTTTCTCTGTCCATGAAGGTAGATTTTCTGAGGTAACTCCCTTACTATTTCCAGACTACCCCACCTGTGACAGAATATGAGGCTGTGTAAAGTGCTTTGAAATAACTGGATCACAAAATATGCTTGAGAGTAGACAACTCATTTCTAAGCAACTATAAATGGCATGCAAGTAATGCATGGAATTACAGGGATTAAAAGAGTGTCTTGCACAATTGCTATACTGCCCCATTTTCTACTAAAAGGATCTATGCTTGAAAGGACAAAGTCCTAGGACCAGAAATGGATGAGAAAGTGAAACTGACATGACTGATCTCATTGGGAAATGTGGCAATGTCTGGGAAGGTGGGAAGTGAAATATGGTCAGGTAAATGCTAGAGAAGCCAATGCCAACTTTCATTCCCTAGTCCTCCCTACTACCAGCTGCTAGACTCAGAATCCCCTGTCTCTCTAGCCCTTTTCTTCCATTATTCCTTGCAAAACCCCCACGCTTCAGCCAAATTGGTCTATATGTACATTCCCGGAATATGCCTTCCATTCTCCAAGCCTTTGCATATGTTGTTCCTTCTACTTGGAATAAACCCTCCCCTCTACCTCCTGATAACCATCTATCCAAATTCTATTTGTCCTTCAAGCTCAAATGCACCCTCAAATCTCACCTTCTTCGTGATTTTTTTTATTTCCCCCAACAACAAGTAAACTCTCCCACTGCAGAACTCCTTTGTACTACTCACATGGCACATATCATATACGGTCTTAGAGTTATATGTAGATGTCTCGTTGCCCCTACTAAATTAAATTTCACAATAAGCCTTTGAAGTAACTAATAGGAGTCTCTGGATGAGAAAACTGGAACTGAGAGGTAGTGTTATAGCGAAAGGAGGCATCCGAAATGGAATCTGAGCCCAGATCACAGATCACTGAACTCCAAGTCTAGTGCTCTTTCCAGTCTACCATGTTTACAATTTATACTAGATTGTAAGCTTCTCAAAGACAACATCTTTACATCACATTCACCAACTAAGCATGGTAAATGGTACATACTAAATGCTCCCAAAAATGTATTGAATGAGTAAATGAATGCAACAGGCCCCAGGAGTTTGTTGGACTAGGAGTTCATAGATATTACCTCCTCTCCATTCACAAAACTAAACCTCCATTTGAAAGAGGTAAGTCTTTATTCAGCTTACCCTACAAATCCTTACTACACTAGTCACCCAAATAAATCCTTTTCCTGAAATGTCCACCTTTGGGAATATCCTGAAACATGCATTGGGTAAAAGTCTCAAGAAGAGAACAATGATATAAAAGAGAATTCCTTAGGCACCAAGGAACCATTACAAGGACCATGTTGTTTGGAGGTTATGGGATTTAGGAAACGAAGATCATCTGCTCTCTAACCCCAGTTTTTCTAGAGTGATGACATTGCCTTGTGGGCTAAGAAGGGTCCTTTTGAGGTTCATAAACCATCTCTCTAAAGTTAGCCACTTGGCAGAAAGAGGAGGTTCTCTGGTTAACTTTCACAGAAACACAAAATTCTAGAAGATCAGAGCTGCCCTCGGACTCAAAAATGCCTGCATCAGCATGGTAACCATGTGGTTGTTGGGCTAAGTTGCTGTTTATTTAAGTGCATCAGTTTCCTCAATGTGAAATGGGGATATGATAACTGGCCAGACCCTTAAAAAGGAAGGGAGGAAACATACAAGATTTAATCCAACCTACCACCATGACCTTTGAGGGAAAAATCTATAGGCCCAGAAAGGCGAGGAGTCTGACCCAAGGTTGTTGCACAGGTAAAGTTCACAACAAAGCTGGTCCTAGCATACTCTGTTCAGATCCTAGACAAAAACCTGCTGAAAGTATCTCAACTCAGAATGAGACTTCTGCCTCCTGGAATTCCACCTGGATACCTAGCATCATAATTCTTCTTCTGTTGCCAAGGTTGAAAGGCACCTCTGAGATTATTGGATTTGATTTTCTCGTGTTTTGAAGGAAAGACACAGAATGTGCCCCTAACTTTAAGTGAACTGAAAAAAGAGGAAGCTCCTCTTAAACTCAGGCCAATCAGGGTTTGTTCCCACTGTACCACAACACCTCTAGAAGGCAAAGCATGGATGATGGAGGAGGGTGCATTGTATAAGGAGAAGTTGTTTTCCAGTCATGTCTGACTCTTCATGACCCCTTTGGCATTTTCTCAGCAAAGACACTGGAATGGTTTGCCATTTCTTTCCCCAGCTCATTTTACAGATGAGGAAACCAAGGCAAACAGGGTGAAGTGACTTGCCCAAGGTCACATAGCTAATAAGTGTCTGATGCCAGATTTCAACTCAGGATGAGGAGTCTTCTGACTCCAGACCTGATGCTCTATCCACTGTGCCACCTAGCTGCCCATATCAGGGGAAAGAAGAGTTTAAAAGTCAAGGGAGTATGCTCAGAAAACCATGTTCACAGAGGCTGATGAGCTACTGAGGAAAGACAAGACTGTCCAATATGGTACTGCAGACCCCTACTCTACCTAGCATCAGCATAGCAGCTACTTGAACACATACTAACTGACTGTCAGCTTCATGGAGGTCAAAGTTAAAGCTCTCTTGCCAAAGAAAACTGAGTAGGGGCATGGGATGCAGGAGGGAGAACAGGCAGAAGGGTTGAGGAAGATAAAGAGGAATGAAGAAAACTGGGCTTGAGAGAAGAAAGTGATCCATATGCATGAGCAAGGTAATATAGAGAAGACCGTAAAGTACAAATTAGCAGCTGCTCCCACTTCCATAGGACTCTAAGGTTTATAAGGCACCTTCCCCACAACAACCTGGGGAGGTGGAGAGCGTAAGTATCACTGTTCCTGTTTCATGGACAGATGACTTCTCCCTGGCCACTTCACCAGTAACTGCCATACCTGGGATTCCAAAGCATCTTTCATCAAGACACAGTGAGTGATGTCTCTTTGACATTACAGAAGGCTGGAGCTAGAAAGCATTTTAGAGATTGTGTAGAGATCCTATCTGCCTAGGTTTGCAGATAGGAAAACTGGACCCAAAGTGATTAAATAACAAGGCCTCACCACTCTCAGAATAACAACTTTCATTTGTGAATATTTTATATTTCATATGGTGCAATTATGATATAATTTTCTCATCTGGTAGGCTGCCACAATCAAAGAATTTATTTCCAAGAGATCCTGGTGAGGGATATTTATCTAGGGTGACCCTAAGACAGGCAGCTAGATCACACCATGGATACAGGGCCAGGTCTGGAGTCATGAAGACTCATCTTGGTAAGTTCAAATCTGACCTCAGAAACTTAGTAGTTGTATGACCTTGGGTAAGCCACTTAACCCTTTTTGTCTCAGTTTTCTCATTTATAAAATGAGATGGAGAAGGAAATGGAAAACTACTCTAATATCTTTGCCAAGAAAACCCCAAATGGGGTGACAAAGAGTGGGACACAACTGAACAACATCTTACAAAGGTGGACACGTTCTCTTTGGCAAGTTCTTAAATAAGAATCACATAAACTGGACAGATACAGAAGGTTGGAATCTCTATTACTGATTGAGTTTCATCAAAGTATTGAAGGATTTCATTTGATCCTGCTAGGAGGTAGCCACAGGACATGAACTGCTCTTCCCATTTTACAGCTGGGAAAAGCACGACTCACGTGGCTTACCCAAGGTGATACAGCCAATAAATGGCAAAACTAATACAAAATCCTTATGATTCCAACCCCAGTGTTCCTTTCACCAAACCGTGCTGTCCAGTTGCTTCTTTTGCTCTTTGCATGCTTTGCCCCAGGGTGATGGCTCTGTTACCATCTGTTTCCAAAAACGGTGATTTAAGTTTTGCTGAGTAATCATGTTGATCATTTTTCTAGCCCCTCTCTTCCTGGGAGTCTGAAGGCCTTTGCAAAACACGACCTCATTTTTCTTCATAGCATCTGTACTAGTAGGAAGGACCTGACCGGTCATCATATGCACATTTCATAGACAGGGAAACTAAGGCCCTTGAATACATAACAATTTAGCCCCTCATCCAGATGATGGCCATGATGATCCAGGCATTTTCAACTCTCAGGCCAGTCTTCTCTCTGCAGCTTGATTTGTCTACCTTTTATTCTTTGCCCTGGATAAATATGTGGTATAGTTAAAAAGAGCACTTGGTTTGGAATCTGAAGACCTGAGTTCAAGTCCCTGCCCTTCCACTTACTACCTATTTGACCTTAGACAAGTCATTTACATATCTCTGTGACTTTGGTTTCTTCATCTGTAAAATAACAAGGTTGAAATGAATGTCATTGGAGGTACTTACCCACTCAAAAATTATGAGAACATAAGAGAATAAACCAGGACATGCATCTGCCTGTCCCATACTGAGGGCTAACAAATAGGCTAAGAGCTAGTCTCTAGACTGTTCAAAGAAGAACTAAGATAGCAGTCCTCACCCTTACCTACTCTCCACCTCTCTGGATTGTACTACACAAGCAGCCTCTGCTATGAACAGGAACACTGCATAAAAGAACACAAGTGGATGACAAGCCTTCAGTGGGGAGCTGAAAGAGCACAACATACAGACTGAGAACAACTAAAAGGATTTAGAACACAGGTACAGGGAGGACTCCAAGAAGGATGTTTTTACCAGGCAATTATTACTGGGGTGTTTGTACGAAGCTGTTTTCAGAAAGTGCATCTCCATATCATATTGGGCATCTTAAAGCAACTCCAAAGACTACATGGGGGCCCATTGTGGCCCCATACAGCACTGGATTAACTGAGCAATTTTTTGACTACTGATCCTTGACAATTAGAATCTTGACCAGCCATACCAAATGTCTAATTATCTATGGGGTGGGAGAGAGAGAAGGGGGATCCATAACCTTGAAGATCTAGGCATTTTGTAGTCCTTGGCATCCAAAACAAGTCCCAACTCGTATAACAGGTCATTTTTTAACTTATCTAAAGGGTTCACTTCAGCTCAGAAATCACAGCCTACCAAATAGCCCCAAAGTGCAAGCATTGGCCATAAAATGGGTCATAAACATAAACCCATATCATCATTTCCTAATCCAACACATAAACTTGAGAGATAGATTAAACACTTGGAAGGGATCTAGACAGGCAGCTTGGGTGCCCTCCAAAGCAATGAGTCATACGCCACCCCTTTCCCAACTCATTCCTTCTTGGAGTTGACTTCTGGGTAAATATACAGTATGGATGAAGGTCCTACTCTGGCCACCCTTCCCCAAAAATATCCAGCTCCACAGATGCTCTGATGGGAAAAGCTGCCCAATCAAATATTCTTCAAGACAAGTAACATGACCTTATTTAGGATTATTAATTTATCCCATAGAATGTATTATACTGCATTAAATACTAAAGATTCTCAGTCTAATCCTCCTAAAAGCTACACTTGAAAGACCTAGCTTCATGTAGAAAACAGGGAGCTCACCAAAATATTTTATTTTGGGAGTCCTCATCCAGGGTCCCATATTCTTGAAAAGGTCCTTGACTTCTGCCACAAGTATTCCCTGAGGGAAAGAAAATAGTCTGAGAAATGTGAGTTCAGGCTTAGAACCAGGCTAAACCTGGGTCACTAGATCATCACCAGTCAATCCTCTATTGGTATTTTAAAAGTAACTTTTATCTTTATTAAAAGATAATTTTTCCAGTATGGGTGCAGCCACATCAAATATACCAAAGGAAGTTGCCTTAGAAACTCCTTGTTAGCAGCTCTTACAGAAAGGGAAGGGTAACAATGGAGAATAAATATGTACATTAAGAAACTACTATGGCCATGCTGTCTTTCTGACTTGCTCCAACCTGGCCCCTTATCTCTCCTCTCTGACATTCATTTACTCTCTGAAAGTAAAAATTATCGGGGTCATCTTAAAGATTAACTGTCAGTAATGTCTTCTGTTCCCCATGGCTTAAGTATAATATCTAATGTAACCTTGCCAAAGTGGAACCTCTGTTCACTAATGCACCTGCTTCCTTCCACTCTAACGGTCTGCTAATCCCATGGTTCTTTGTTGTGCTAACAGTTTGCCTGGAGAATCTCACAAAATCACAGGATTTAAGAATTGGAAGAGACCTCAGCAGCTGTCTAGTCCAAAACATACCTAAAAGAAATCTCACAAATAACACAAAAACAATAAATATAATATGCCCTTACAAGTGGTCAGCCAGCCTCTACTATGCAATAGTGCTTGGTCATTGACATTGCTATGGTCTGAGCAATGTCAAAATATGGTACTCACACTACAGAAGCCAGTGTTCACAATTCCTGATTCACAGTAAAACCCATAAATTCATAATTGCTTGAGAAACATTTCCAATTCCCCTCCCACACTCAGGGGTACATAGACTTCTACTCCTGCCTAATTGCAAACCCTTTTTTGATCATCTAAGATTATCTCGATTTCAGGGAAAATAATAAAAGTATCCTCCTTTTCAGGAAAAAAGGGTTATTTTGGCAGGGGGAAGACAAGAACAAATTTCACAATGATTAAGTATCTTTCCACTTGCCTGATAGGTCTGCTAAGATGTCTCAACTCACTTGACCACCTGTAATGTCTGACCTTCTACAATCCTGACACTTTTTGCCATGGGGAAACTGGCTCAACTCTTGTCCTTCACTGAATTAAAAGTGATCTCCAAAAACGGTCGAAATTGAAAAGGAAACTTCAAATGCCAACTGGTGCCCAGGTCTAGGGAAAAGAAAATTCCTCATCCCAGCTTTCTCTTTTATTGATTTCTTTGATATCTGATTTCCTTTCTTATTTTTGTTTCATGGTGGGTCTAGGGGAAAAAAAAGAAAAGGCCAGTAAGAGTTGAAGTACATTGAAAGAACTGAGTTCTCACAGAGTTGACTGCTCCTTCAGAGAACCTGATTTCTTAGTCTGGGATGTACTCATACATTATGGCATTACCCTTCCATCATATTTCAGTTCTCTTCAGCCACAATGTTGACTAAAATCCAGGAGCCTCACTGTTCTATTTATTAATGAAGAAGTTTCTGGAGTTCATTCCAACTACCAACAATACTGCAATCAATCCACTCGTTCCTGGCTTTAGGTACACTCCCATGCCCCTTTTCCTACCTTATGTATTCTCCTTTTCCATTAGAAGTCTACTAGAAAGCAGATTAGTAGACTTCCCTAGACTAATAGAAAGCAGGCTTTACCTAATAGATATCTCATATCTCACAGAATTATACCATCACTGCCCTAAATAGAATTATGCCAATCTTGCCAGCTGGACACAGGCTGGAAGTGTCAACCTCCAAGTGCTAACTATTTTCATATGTTCTTCACACTCCCTAAATTAGGGTTTACCTAACAGAACTAATCTCAAATTGAACATTATATGAAAAGCCCCTGACATGAAACTTCAAATTGCCCAGGGATATACATGAATATATCCTTAACTCTCAATAAATTATGTGTTCTATCATTCCTTTTTCCTCATCATTTTTCTCAGCATCAATTAAATACTCAAACCAAACTCTGGAAACTCATACATTCAAATTCTGCTCTATACTCTGTCACAAAGGCTGGCTTACTAAAATGTCTACTCTATCAATTGCCAGCATCAGGAGACTGTTCTGACACTCTACATATCTTGGGAGCAACATCCAGTTATAAGCAGCTGTATACTCTTTTTACCTTCCAGGTAAATCTCTGATCAGAGGAATCTCTGACCTAGCCTTGTAGTCAACTTCATCAAACTACTCTTATTTATTTAAAATGTATGCCCCACCTAGCTAGTACAGTGGACAGAGTGCCCAGCCTGGAGCCAGGAAGACCTGATTTCAAATCTAGCCTCAGACGCTTACTAACTGCATGACACTGATGCATGACTGCATCACCTAACCCTGTTTGCCTCAGTCTCCTCATCTGTAAAATGAGCTGTAGAAGGAAATGGCAAACCACTCCAGTATCCTCATACCAAGATAACTCCAACTGTGGTCACAAAGAGTCAGATATGACTGCAAAAACTTATAAAAGAATTTGAGGTTGCTTGCAATTTCAAACATAACCCTAAAGAAGACAGAACAGAAACCACTTAAAACAGAGGTTCTTAATCAGAAGTCCATGAACTTGTTTTTAAAATACTTTTATAACTTTATTTCAATACAATTGGTTTCCTTCTTAATCTAGTGTATTTTATTTTATGCATTAAAAAATATTATTTTGAGAAGGGGTCCATGAGCTTCACCAAACTGCTAAATGGCCCAGGCTAAGTAAAAAAAAAAAAAAGGCTAAGAACCCCATATAAAAGGAGAAGAGAGAGTAACTGCTAACAGGAACTGAATATAAGCTAATACTACAACGGGGCATGAAATTTCCCAGAAACCAGAGAGAAAGACAGAGAGAGACAGAGACGATAGAGACAGAGAGGCAGAGACAGAGAGACAGAGAGAGAGAAAGAGGGATAGAGAGAGAGAAAGAGAGACAGAGACAGAGAGAGAGATTCAAGAGAGTCAGAGAGAAAGCTGTTACCCTGTCTGACTTAAAAAAAGAAACAGTAACAACAACAGACAAATTCACCTGAAGGGAAAAACTTCCTAGAACCAAACTAATGCAGGAAGTTATTGCGTAGGTCCTTGTCTAAAGTATGCCGGGTGCAATGTCTTTGATTATAATTTCACAAAATGCCCAGAAATTGTGTTCACATGGATATTTTAACAACCTTCAATAAAAAGCTGAGGAAACAATACTAACTCTTGACTCAGTCAATGAAGATATTTCTGAATAGGATGGGGCCTTTTATTTGTCGTCCAGTAATCCAATTAAATATGGGGATCAAACTGAGAGATTCTAGAAGACAAGGTGATCAGAATAACAATAAGAATCATAGCTGATATGTCCATGGCACTAGAAAGTTTTCAAACATTAGCGTTGTCTCATTAGAGCCTCAGAGCAACCTTTTCAGAGAGATTATCTTCATTTTACAAATGAGGAAACTGGAACTCAGAGGTAGAGCGTTGTATCCAGTGTTTTCCAGGGCCTTTGGCAGGGGCTAAATTGGAGTCAACTCATTACTGAATCCTCCAAGTCGTACCTGGAATGCAAACACTTTGTCGTTGCTTAAAGTAAGCATCATAACATGTGCCAAGTATCAGAAAAGGGAAGGACAAAGTTACTTTCTTATGAAAGTTTGAGAGCAGGACTTGTATCAATGCCCAGAGAAAGGGCCAACCTGCATTGACTGGGCAAAAACATCAAGAAAGCCTGCAGACATAGCCAATATGCCTCCTTAATTTAATGATTCTTCCCTCCCTCCACTCACCATGTACAGTATTTGCTTATCTGTTTACTCAGCTGTATCTCTCCATAGAATGTAAACTTCTTGAGGGCAGGGACTGTGCCCTGAATATTGAAAGTGCTCAATAAATGCTGTTGAGTTCAATATTTTAAAAGAGCTTTAGCTCTTTTCAAACATATAGGCAGTTTTTTTTGATATAAAAGTTTTTTGCCCTGCATAGCATGGAAGAAGTGACTTTATACGGAATAATGATTATGGAAAATAACTGCCTTATTCATAAAACGACCTTAATATGGACCCTGCAGAATGTCCTGATGGGCTTCACAGAATGTCAGCTGACAAATGTAGCCCATCACCACCACTTCAGGTAATAAAATGAATTGGCCTGCTAGGTAGGGTCATTTAAGATTAAACATGAGTGGTAACTGTCTAATAAATACAGTGAATTTCAGTTTGACTGTAACAGGTCTTCCTTCTGGCAATGGCCTTATTTCCATCTCCAGATATTGAGAATTTAGGGAAAACAAGCCTCTCACCTCTTCCAGATCCCTAGCTCAATCCAATCCTTACCTCAGGCTACTCTGATCACAGGTTTTTACCTTGCATAACAAATACTGTGTCCCTGCAGCAGCTGAGACCCTAGCCTGGAGCAATCGTCTATTGGCAATAAAAATTTCACCCATCTAGTGTTTGTTTTCCTGCCTGTGTCTCAGGAAACCTGTGCTCTAAACCTCTGGTGCTTTGGCTCATGGGTTATAGCTTAACTGTCTGGGTTAAAAATAAAGGTGGGGCTGGGGGTTGCTAACTGGACTGAAAGTCAAGTATATTTTTGCCAGCCTTTAGTCCAGTTTGTTGCCAGAGAAACCACTGGAAAAAAGTGGTATCCATATATAAGCAGCTCTTTAAGGGACCTGGAAGTCAGGGACCTAAGACTATTAGAGCAGTGGACCTTGTCATTCAGGTCATCTGGCCCAACACTACTCCTCTGTGGCCAAAAGCAGTGATGTAGCTTGTTCAAGGTCACACAGCTTCAGCTGTAGACCAGAATCCAGATGTCCAGCTCTCCAGTTCAATGATCTTTTCACTTAAGACCCCATGCTGCTCCATTTTTATTGCTTTAACCTTCTCAATGAAAGCCTCATTGCCCTGGGTACCTGTCCTTAAACTTTCTGCATTAAATGACCTTTCTGGGAGATTAAAGCCCTTGTGACTTGAGGTTCATATCTCACTTCACATGTGTGCATTTCTATTCTTGGCAAATACCAATCATGTTCTCCTTTGGAAGTGCTGCCTCTTCTGGCATTTACTACCTTTGTTGTTGTAAGGCTGCCACGGGGCACTGCTTTGTTATCACATATCACCTACATCTCAAAATTCCATAGCTGGAAGCATGGACTGGGAAGAACATAGGCAAAAAGTAGGAAGGAAACAAACAAAAAAGACCCGAGTTTCCAAAAACAAGGGTTACAAATTCTATGTCCTAAAGGTAAAGCACTTTAGTCGTGGAAGAGAACCACAGACCTTCATTCAGTATCTTGTTTGCTCTTATGTTTTGCTCAATGCTAACATGTTTGACATCTGTTTTACAAGGCCACAGATGAGAAGCACCAAATTAGTGGAGGATGGTAGGCTACTCCAGTAATCTTACAGACAGCAAGAAGAAAAGAAAAGAGATAACCAATGGCAACTCAATAATAACAAGAGGAGAATGAAAAACAGGGAAGGAAGGGAAGGGAAGGAAAGGGAGGCGAGGGGAGGGGGAAGAGTGTAGGGAAGGGGAGGGGGAAGGAAAGGAATCCATTTTTTTGTTTTAAAAAAATTCTATTTGTTATATGGTATGACTCTCTGGGAAAGAAAAGGGATAGGATACAAGATAAACCATGTGACAAAAAAAGGACATCAATAAAAAATTATTTAAAAACAAAAGATATCTATAGGAATGAGTTTTAAAGGTTGGAAAAATTCAATTATTTTGTATAGAGACCAAAAGCCCTACACATCTCAATAGGCCCTAAGGACACCACTGAATGAAATAATGATTGATGTTCATAAGGATGACCCTGAGAACAGTGCCTAGCACACAGTAGGCATTTAGTAAATATTCACTAAGTCATTTAAAAAAAAAAGGTTGAATTTTCTTCCTTGTCCCCTCTTTAAGAAGGCCTGAAGTAAGTAGAGAGAGTAGTGAACAGGAGACAGTATGGGTAAGAGAGAATGAGGAAGGGTAAATAAATTATATTGTTTTAGAAAATATTCTATCCAAGATCACTAAAATACAAAAGGTCCGGCGATTAAAAGGATATGAAACTCTCAACTTACTTCCTGATGCTTCCATATAGTTTCACATAGACAAGGTTTCATGGCATTAGTTACCCTTGACTGTGACTTTTGGTACTGCCCACACAGAACAGTTTTTAAAATATGATGAGTAAGGGCCTGTCCGTCTAGTTGCATTCATTATGTGGGGGTTTCCTGAGGAACACCAGTCCTGTGTGGTGAGGCCTATTCATTTAGGTTCAGGAGAAAAGATTTTTGTATACAAATAGACAAGTGGTCAAAGGACATGAATTAATTAATAGTTCTTAAGAGTAGAATTGTGAACTTTTAATACCCATATGAAAGAATGCTCCAAATCACTAATGAGAGAAATGAAAATCAAAACAATCCTGAGGTTTCATCTCACTAGGTTGGCAAAGATAATAAAAGGTGGGAACAGTCAACGTATGAGTGGCTATGAGAAAATAGGCACATTGATGGATTGTTGGTGGAGCTATGAATCAGTACAACAATTTTAGAAAGAAATTTGTAATTATGCAAATAAAGTGACCAAAATATCCATATGCTTTGACCCAGAGATTCCATTACTAGGCTTATATCCTCCAAATGTCTACTGATATATCCCTGTATATACCCCCAAAATTTATAATATCACTTTCTGTGCTAACAAAAAACTGGAAACAAAATACATGCCTTCTCGAATGAGGAATGGCTAAACAAATTGTGGTACATGAACATAAAGGAATATTACTGCGCTCAAAGAAATAATGAATGAGATAAATTCAGAGAAGAATGGAAAGATCTATATGAACTTATGCAGAGTGAAGAGCCAAGAAAAGAATAATACACAATGGCTAAAACCATGTAAATGAAAACAAAAAATCTAAAGTTAATGTTGTGAAATTACAAACAAGGAAGATTCAGAAGAAGAGATATTAGAATACACTTCTACCTGCCCCTTTGCAGAGGTGGGAGGACCACAAGTGCTGTACATTGTACCTAGTTTTAGACTTTTCTAATATATTGATCTATTGTGCTGATTTTTCCACCTCTTTTTAATTTTTTTGTTTTAAAAAAATTATATTTGTTACATGGGATGACTCTCTGGGAAAGAAAACAGATAGGTAAACTATGTGACGAAAAAAGACATCAATAAAAACGTATTTAAAAACAAAGAAAAGATATCTATAGGAGTCAGTTCTAAAAGCGAGCCACCTCCCCCCCATTGTGCCAAACGAAAAGAGAGGTAAAGACCTGATTCAGGGCCATCTAACTCATTTTTCACTTGCAGGTGAATAAGATACCAACTGAATTCCAACAAGTAAAAAAGTGACCCATGGCAAAGCCTTGGACATTTTCACTAATGTTACATATTCCCTTGAGTTACAGCAATGGAAAAAAAAAGTGCCACCTTTGAAGAGTGTCCCAGAGTCTAAAACTCTCTCCCTGTTTCACATCAATCTGTGGACGGTCCTCTGTGCTGTTTCTTCACCCAGCATGCTCTCAGTCAGGCACTGAAAGTGCAAACCACTTTAATGAAATGTAAGACAATCTTGGGACACACACTACATCTAAATACATCATCTGTTTACTTGAACTAGCTTGATGAAGTTTATACCCAGATGCCTTCAGGACTGTAACTTCAGATTTAACTCCAAGGTGGAATGTCTCGATCATTTGGGCACCTCAGTCCTTTTCCTGTTGATGCCAGTTTAACCCCTCAGTATCAGATTGTCTCTCAATCAATCAAACCCTGACTCTTGTTCCATCCACTGTGGGCACCAGTCTGGCCAACGACCTTTAACACATCTCTCTAAAATTCCCTCATCCTTTCCTGGACACACTGCCCTAGACCAGCTCCTCTGACGGGCTTCTACTCACCAAAATCGCCAAGCCTTTTCTAACAGCAACTCGCTATAGCCGTTCATGCTGCTGCCTCCAAGTCTTATCCTGTCTGAACTCCTCATTTCTTTCTGAATTTGTTTCCTTTTGCCATCAGTCCCTTTCCCCTACAGTCACCCATCCTGGCCCCTACTGGCCCTCATCCAATCACCACTCACACAAGCTACATTCAGTCCATCTGAGCTCAGTACAAACATTTGCATTCCAGGAACCCATTTTACATCACAATTATCCTTATTTGATACAATACTCTCACATTCAAATATGTTTGGAGGAAAAGGTGATCACTACATAGGAAGAGCATACATAATACCTGGAACTCTTCCCATAAAGGGTTGTTATGAAGCTCAAATGAGATAAAAGTATCAAAAAGTGTTTTTGCAAACTTCAAACTGCAACATTAATATCAATTATTATTGTGTTTGTTGTTACTATTATTCCTGAGAACTAACCCTAAATAATGGGAAAATATATAAATTGACTCTCACCATTTTACTGATTTTTAAGGTTACTGCCCCTTCTGATATATGTTCTGCCAATGTCATGTTGAATGGAAGAGGTCACAATGATTTTTTCAGCTAGTAGGAAAATAAACATTCTCCAGAGTCTTTTCCATAGTTAAAATAATAGGAATCAGAACTGGAAAGGACCTTACTCAAGCCCTCTCATAAATTCATAACACATTAGGGCTGGAATTTAGAAATCAGCTAACCTGACCCCTTCATTTTACCGATGAAGACACTAATGTGACTAGCGTCTAAGTTCTCAGTATGATGGGAACCAGAATCCAGGTTTTCTTATTCCAAGTCAAGTGCTCTTTTCACTACAGTGTTGTTGCCTCTCATTTTACAAGTGAGTAAACTGAGGTCCATAGAGCCCAACCAGTTTGCCAAAGGACACACAAGTAGTGAGAGTAAGGCTTTGAATTAAGGTCTTTGGGTTCCAAATACAGTGCTTTCTGTAACACTCTTCTCACAAAAGCAAGTTAAGTGGGGCAGCTAGGTGATACAGTGGATAAACATCAGCCCTGGGGTCAAGAGGACCTGAGCTCAACTTCAACCTCAGACACTTACTAGCTATGTGACCCTAGGCAAGTCACTTAACCCCAATTGCCTCAAAAAAAAAAAAAAAACCCTAAGCAATGAGCCAATGTTGAAAAAGTAATCAAATGAGTTCATTCCCAAGAGGGCCTGTCATGCTGTAATAAAAAGATTGATAGCACTGGAAGTTGGGAGATGAGAATTCTCAGGTCTGGTACCAATTATGTGTGCAACTTGGAATAAATGACTTCACCTCTTTAGGCATCAATTTTCTCAGGAGAGATAGTGAAAAGAGCATTGACTCCTGTGAAATTAGGGGAGCTGGGTTCAAATCTCAAGCAAGTCATTTAACTTTCCTCCAAAATGAGTTTCCTCATCTGGAAAATGAGGAGGTTGAGCTAGAAGGCCTTTGACATTTGTTCTAGCTCTAGATCTGTGTGCTGTTATCGTATGACTACATGCCCCCACTTTCTTTATGACATCTCCATTAGTGAATAGGAGATGGGCAAAAAGACTAAATTTAATATAAGGAAACATTACTTGACCCTAAGAATTGTTCAAGAAAAGCTGCCCAGGATGGGCAATGATGGATAAGATGTAATCTGCAATCACTGGCAAGATTACCCACACCAATTAAATCACAGATTCACTGGAGGAATTGATTGATTATAAAAGCTACTAAATCCTAGGGAAAATTACTAAGAATGTAGTTTACTGGAACGTAAGACTGGGCAGGACATCCAGAGAACATCTGCCTTCTTGGTGAAAGGAAAATCTCTCAGAGAAGAATCTTTCCTATTTTAAATACCTCTAAAGTAAAATACCTCCTTCACTAAGAATCATCATAATCATACATTTAGAACAAAAATGAACCTTAGAAGTTATTGGTCTAATTCCATAATTTTACAGCTGAGGATACTGAGATCCATAGGCTAGGCACACTGCTGACCTCAGCATTAAACTCGATCTAACCAAGATTTTACAGAGACAAAGTCAGACTTTGAAACCAGGCCCTCTAACATTCAATCCTGTCTTCTTTCTGTTGCAACATGATGAAATAATGAGAGGAAGGTGAAGGAGCTTGTTTTAGAGCAGCATTTTCAAATTACCACTTAGGTTGACCCAAAGCTTCTCTCAGTACATAGTCTGAGACTGCTTAGTATAGGCTGACCATTAATTAGAAAGAACAGCTAGATTCATTATCTTAAAGTGTAATGATGATGATAATAATAATAATAACAATGACAGTAATGATGATTGGCATTTATATAGTACTGTAAGGTCTGCAGAGCACTTTATCTCCATCATCTCATTTGAACCACACAATATCCCTATGAGGTAGGTACTATGGATATTATTATCCCCATTTTAAAGATAGGAAACCTGAGGCCACAAGAGTAAAGGAATTGTCTATGGTCACACGGCTAGTGTCTGTCTACACAGAGTTTCATGATTTCAGAGGTATTCCTCTGGGTGAACTCTAAAATGATAGGTTGGCTAGAAAAGTGTAAATTATTGGGTCTTTTTGACTCATTAAGATGAGCTAAGCAGGAAAAAAAAAGAAACTAAGTGGAACCATCAGAGATCACCAGAACCAAAAAAATTCTTGCTGCTTACAGCTTGAAACCCTACTCAACCTTCAAACTCAGATACTCCCTTTTCCACAAAGCCTTCCTCCCCAGTTATAATTAATCTCTTCCTCCTCAATTCCTGCAGCACTCATTATATACCAATCATTCTTTACTTTTCATCTCCCACCTTCTACTGTAGCTATGTCTTATCCTACTTACTGTAAGCCCTCTGAGGAAATGGGCCATGTCTTAGAATTATATTTAGAGATGGAAAGGATCTAGTTCAATCCTTTTATTTTAATAATGAGGAGAGTACCATTCAAAGAGGATGGGTAACTCACCCAATGTCCAACGCAGAACTTCTAAGAAGTAGTATATTTGAGCCTGGGGCCTTTGATTCCAAATCTAATGTTCTGCAATATCATGCTACCTATCACAACATTCTGTTTTTCTTTTCCCTCTTTCTCGTCCCCAGCACTTAGCACAATGTTTAGTACATAATGTTCATTTGATAAATGCTTATTTCCTTGACTAGACCTTACTTCTTGCTCAACTTCATAGTTTCCACAGAGTCTGGGACAGAGCAAGTGATCAAGAGGGATTTGATTCAATGAATGAACTATATCCAATGTTCTTCATTTTCGTCCTTCTCCCCTCTGATTTTTCACTTCTGGGTATTTTTTAGCCTTAGGAAGCATCTCTGAAGCTATAGGGTGGCAGCTAATCAGAGGGAAAACATCCCAGTGTATTCACAGCTTCCCTGACAAATCCAAATTCAAACTGTGCTTCCCTCTGGAAAGAGAGGAGAAAGGAGCTACAGCCACTGGGGGCTCATCCAGACCAGGATTACTGACTCCAGTGTAAACATGGGACTGGTAGAGCCTGTAGAGAGACTCACACTTTTATTCATTCATTCAACAAACATACTTGAATGCCTGATACATGTAAGGTACCACTGCGCAGGAGAAAGGAGAGAGTTAACAAACAAGAGGAGCAGATGGACAGAATTAATAAAAGATGGCTAGAGTAAGGATAAAAAATGTCTATAGAACTGGATTAAGCAATCCTAGAGTGAAGGATTAGAAATGCTGGAGGCCCTCATGCTATAATGACTGGTCAATAAACACAGCAATAAAAGAAACACTCAACTAAAATGAGAGCATGTAAATTAGAACTGCAAAAACACTTTAAAATTACCTGTTTCAATTCCTCCGTCTTACAGATGGGAAAGGGATAACTGGAAAGTTTAAATGACCTCCAAAGGTCAAAGAATCCAAGCATTCTGACCCATAACGCAATGTCCTTTCCACCATATCAGAATGGATTCCATCAATCAAACCAAATGTTGCCACATAGGGCCTAACCCAAACTCCAATAGGATAACCTTGTCATATACATGTGACACATGAAGGATTTCTCGCTTCCATTAGCAAGGGGAATTTACTCCACCTACCCCTCTCTGTCTTACTAGATGCATTCTAGTTTCCTGAAATACATAGAGATTAAAGGTCTTGTTCAGGGTCACACATACCATGTAAGTAAAGATCAGAGACAGAATTTCAACTAAGGTCTTCTTGATTCTACAGAGAAAGAATCTGACACAGTGACTAGAAAGCTTCAAGTCAGGAAAACCTGTGTTCAATGCCACTTCAACCATGAACTAACTATGTACAAACATGGGCAAATCACTTAACCCTCTGTTTCATCTTCTATAAAAGGGGGCTAATAACGCCTATGAGTGTAAAATAAGAGCTAGTCTTTATGTAGTGCTTTAAGGTTTGCAAAGAACTTTATCTCATTTTATATTATCTCATTTTATTGTCACAACAATCCTGGGAAGTAGCTGCTGTTATTATCTCAAACAGAAGTAAAGTGACTTGCCCAGGGTCACAGAGCTAGTAAATATCTAAGGCTGGATTTTAACTCAGGTCTTCCTGACTCCAGGCCCATCACTTTATCCACTGCACCACCTAGCACTATAGGCATATTACCTATAAATATATATTACCTATAAATATATATATATATATATATTAGATAGAGAGAGAGATAGATAGATAGGTAGATGATGGATAGATAGATAATTACCTTCTGGTTATTATAAAAAGCAAATGAAATGCGGTATGTCAAAAAATGCTAGTACTTAAAAGTTACCACTCTTCTACTGTTGGGGAGTCACTTTTTGCCCCTTTTCCCCATCATATGCACACATATTCTCATCCATAATTCCCAAATGTCCTCGATCCAGAAATGAGCAGCAGGAAACAGAAATCAAAAGAAAGGAAGGGGGGAAAGGGGAAATGAGGAAAGAAAAGATAATAGAGAGTGAAAAGGAGACCAAGTATGGGATAATAGAAAGAATGACAGTGAAAGGCAGGTTTGGGGGAAGGAAAGAAGACTGTGGGAGTCAGACAAACCCTGCCACAGAGGATCTCAGAGCTGAGGGACAATATCTCAGTTGTTGGAGGCCGATGGGGGTGTTAACGTTGTAAGGATACATCTAATGTTGCCATAGCAACAGCTACCCAGCGGGTGTCAAAAGGAATTGGTGACCAGCATGGAGGAGAGAGAGAGACAGAGAGAAAGAGAGAGGGAGAGAAGTCTGAAGTCCGATTTGGGGGAGAGGAGTGAACAGAATAAGAAAAGTTATTTGTTCGTTTTCTGCAAAAAGGTTGAGCATTGAGTTGTGTGACTTGGGGCAGTGAGGCTTAGAGGAAATTGTGTTGGCCCTATGGACCCCAATAGCTGAGACCTAAAAGGCGCTCTGTGTATCAGCTACACGCTTTGTTGTTCTTTTTTTTTTTTTTACCCTAGTGCAGTCTCTTGAGGGGGAATGGCATCTCTCATTCCCATTGCTCAGGATCCAGGATTATGGCCATCATGGTGTTGTGTACGGAAAACAACAGATGGCAGGGCAAGGTGCTCATTTCACAGGCAGAAATGATCTGCCTTGGCCTTCTGGAGTCCTGGGGGGGCTGGGGGAGGTGGCAGGGAGCAAAGACTCACTTCAGGAGAAGAAAAGGTTCCCAAACAACCTACCACAGAGCTGGCAAAGCTAAGCCAGAGGGTAGAGGGACAGTGCCCCCAGGGACAAAACTTGACAAGGCCACCATTGATCCTGGCAAGCATTTTTTCCAAATTGCCCAAGGGCTGCATCAAATGGACACAGTCACAGATGGAGAGTTCCCTTTAATCTAAACTCAGCCAATAGAACTGGCCTGGGCTGGCTTGCCTTCTGTAAACACTTCTGCGTTGCTCTTTGGTCTCAGAATTAGAAACAAGTATGGGAATGGTGGTCCCTGGGGCTGGACTGGTGTAAATGGCATTCAAGAATTTCCCAGCAACCCATGGAATTCCCTTCACTTTTCTTAGTGCAGACAAATGTCTTCCTCCCTAGTGATACTCTCTTATAGCCATTCTGCTGGTGGCACCATGAACATCTGATCAGACCACAAGTGAAGCAGCTTCAAGCCTCATTTCCCATACATGGGGAAAGAAAACAATTACAATACAAGTACATGCCAATCCAGAATGTGACCTTGGGAAAGTCATTTGACTTCTATTTTTTTAGTATATCCAGGGTCACAGTGCTCCTGAATGGAAAATGTGAAAAGTATGTCTTCTTCTTCTCCAGGATAATTAAAGAAAATCATGGTGAGAGGGAGAAGAGCTCAGCAGAAAAGACTTTGGATTTGGAGTCAGAGTGACCAGGCTTATATCCTGACTCTGCCACTCACTACATGTGGAGCCTTGGGTAAATGAGGGTGTTAGACTACATAATCAGGTTAAAAACCTGATCCTATGACCCTACCTTCTAAGCTCCTCCAAAGAAAGATGACTAACAAAGATAGACCCATTCTTTCCAGGTAAATGTGTGTAAACAACCAGTCTTGAGAGTCTCAGGGAGCTAAGAATTTGCTTTTAGGGTTGCATTGCTAGAGGCGCCCTGCCCAAGCGGAAGTGAGCAGTTCTCCCTGGTAGAATGTGGATGGTAGCACTGCCATTTTGGCAGATGGGAGCCCCTGATGCCCCTGATCGCAGCACAAGCAGGCTGATTATAGGGCTTGGGCCCTTTGGGAAAAGCTGCCTTCAGTCTTCACATGTCTGAAAAATGCTGGAGCAAACCCTGGCCCTGTTCTGTTTTCTGAAACCTCCAACAGATGGGAGAGAAACGTAAGTGTTTTCCACACAGGCTGACAGTTCCATGACTTATCTGCCAGTATCAGGACGATATGTCTGTTGTCCTGAATGAGAGTTTGGCTTTTATATTAACTCTTAATGGTGACTGTGGGGTGGGAGAACGCCAGGATCCACAATAGGAAAAAGAAAAAAATAGCCCACCCTTCTCCAGCCAGAGCCCACAGCCCTCACCCAAAGTGCCAAGTTCATCTCCGTCCTGGCAATAGGGCTGAAACATCTGTATTGGAGTAGGAATGACATCACTCACCTTGTCACAATCCAAACACAACCTGGCTGACAGATGGCCTAGCAACACTCCCTAGCAATGATGACAGCAGATTGAATCTCGACACAGGATGAAAATATGGAAACAAAGGCACAACCTGTGTGTATGTGTGTGCATGTGTGCTTGCCTAGGCACAGAGGGGATCCCATTAGACACAGTCTGATTCTGCCTCAATTTCAAAGAAGTAGAATGATAACAAATGGGCAAAAAGGGACTTGAAATCTCTTTGACCCACCGCAGATTCAGTTTAATCCTCTCCATGAACTGCATGGCTATTCAGACACACCACTGCCATGTCCTCTAGCTTATACTCTACATCTGGCAGAGCCATGATACCCTGAGGTCAGAGACGACCTCGAAAAGCCAGGACGCTGAGCTAGGCTGTCACTAGCATATTGTAGTCCCCACAATGATGCCTCCCTCATTCTTAGAAGGGAGGTCCAAAGACAAAGGTACCAGTGACCTGAAGTTTTGTGGCCTGCTCACCAATGCCCACCTAACAATTAGAAAGAAAAGTGGTTTGGATGCCAGAACTGATCGGAGATGGCTTTATTTCTCATCATTTTCAAAAGGGTTATGAGTAAAGGAGTGGTGATTTTCCCTTTTTCAAATGTAACAAACTCCCAGCTCTCCACTGCCCCAGGTCTAAGGGAGGCCCCTCTAAGACCTACAAATAAACAGAAGGAAAGGGCCTGAAACCCACTCAAGGAACAGAAAAGTAGATCTCCCTCTTTTTCTCATTCTTTCTCTTTCTCTTTCTCTCTCTCTCTCTCTCTCTCTCTCTCTCTCTCTCTTTCTCTCTCTCTCTCTGTGCATGTGGGTGTGTATGTGGGTGTGGGTGTCAGTCTGTCTGTTTGTCTATCTGCACTTCCCTCCCTCTCCTATTACACCAATCTTAAATGTACACAATGTTCAGTGAAGGGGAAATGGAAAAGGAGCCTCCAAACCAAAGGAAAATCCTCCTCCAAAAAAGACCCAGCTGCAATTTATTAGGCTTGAATTCAGGATGAGAAATAATCAAAAGGACCAATAATTTGGGACCCAGGGACCCATAATAATAATGAAAAGAAAAGTAGCAGGGGTGATGACTATGATGAATGTATGTGCTGTATAAGGTTCCCCAGCCCTCAGCACACTAATGGAGCAACAAGAACACTTTAAATACCACACAAGCAAACTGAAAGCACCCCCATGCATGCACGAGCACATGCGCACACACACACACACACACACACACAGCTCATGCCGTTCAGGAGCACTGCAACAGGGAATCCAGCTGAGGAGAAAGGAGAGGGTCTATGAGAAAAGCCACTAATGTAACCACCTTCCTAGTCTCATTTGCCAAAGAGAAAGAATTCAGTGCTAGTGTTATCCTGTCAAGGCAGAGTGAGGAAAGGTCCCTGTGACAGCCACAGCAGAGATCCCTGGCTCATTCTCCAATGAGATTCTGGCACCCCTTGAAGCAGTCATCAGAATCCATGGAACACACATTGCCAGTGTCCTCTGTTTCCCCACCAAGCTGGCTTTTCTCCATCCTGAGGATGAGACTTCTGTAAAGTTCTGAGCACTTCCTTTTCCCTCTCATGCACTCCCTGGCCTCCTCATACTCCCTCACCATCCCCACCCTGTCTTCCCTCAGGGGAGAACTGGATCAGGACTGAGGGCCCAGGTAGGCTTGACATTGAGCGAGCTGCAGGGCACCTTCCTTGCCTGAGTGCTTGAGGAAAGGGGGGAGGGAGGAGGAGGGAGGAAACTACACAGCCACTCACAATGACCAGCCCTGAGAATGAGATTACAACAAATATAAACTAGTGACATGGCTGTCAAGACAGATTAGACCACACAGTAGAAAAAATTGCAGGGCTGTTTAGTCCCAACAATATGAGATTAATTTATCAATACAGCTTATGTGGCAAACGGAATAAGGGAATCTCTCCTACACCTTGGATGAGATTGGAATTTCCTGACCTTCCAGGACTGAGAATGTAAAAGATGAACCTAGAAGTAAACTTCTGTGGAAAGCAAGATGGGAGGGGGGGAGAATACATCGTCCAGGCTGAGTTCAAATCTGAGTCTGAAAATGTACACACACACACACACACACACACACACACACACACACACACACACACACACTTTGTTTTATAGACCAAAACACCAAGTTTACATATAATACATTTCCAACACAGATAATAAGCTCATATAGTCTGTCTTCTCATCTCTGCCTTTCTGTCTTTCTGTTTGTCTGTCTCTCTGTCTATCTCTCTCTTACTTACACACACACACTTTGCTTTATAGACCAAAAAAAAACCAAGTCTACACATATTTCCAACACAGATAATATGCTGATATGGTGTCTTCCCATCTCTGCTTTTCTGCCTTTCTGTCTCTGTATGTCTCTTACACACACACACACACACACAAACACACACACACACGCCCCTTTGGGCTACATGCACATGCCCCTTCCACATCCAGCCAACAACATTCAGTAAACTCTGAAGTAAACAATTTGGTCACATGATAATCCTGGCTTAGATGTTTGTGTCCCCACCTGCAAAATGGGAATAAAGTAGACAAAACAATGGGGGTTAGGGGTTGATGATGTTCATGAAGTACTTAGAAGTATTGTTTCCTAATACTGCTTTTTCATAGACATGCACATTCCTCGGAGCACGTAGAAAAGCCATAGTTACCCATAGGTAAGTCTTCTCTCATACCCCAAAATGTACAAAGTCACTGGCTTTCACACCTGTAAGAACTTGTACGGATCCTGCAGGCATCTCTGAGTGTATAAGACCACATGCAAATGTCTCCATTCACTGAACCCACTATGGTATACCAAAGATGTTTTCTGGGGAGTTTCTCAGAGGACGAGGGTAATCCACCTGAAGTGCTCAGAGTCAACTCTGCTTTCCTGAAGGCCCCGCAAAGGAATCCTCTTTCCCATCCCAGCCTCAGTGATTATTTCTGACACCCCTTCCCAACTCTTCTTTTCTCTTTTAGCTTTTTCTTTCCCATTCTCATTCATTCATTAATTCAAAGTGTTTATTGAACACCTTCACGCCAAACAGAGTTATTAGGTGTTTTGATTTAAAAATAAAAGGAAGGACACACAGTCTGACTATTTTCTGACAGGGTGGAATTCCAGAAGCCTGAATTCCTTTCATTGGGATTGAACTAGAAGAATGAATACTCACTTTTTTCCCCCTCCAGAAACAGCCTGCAATCTTAACACTTAACAGCTGTGTGGCTCTGGAAGAATCATTTAACCTCTCTGTGCCTCAGTTTCCTCATCTGTAAAATGATAGAGTTGACTCAATTGCCTCTAACTTACTTTCCAGCTCTAAATGAATGAGCCTATGATCATGAGGGATAAAGCCATTTCCAGACACTGAGGGAAGCCACCGGTGGTTAGAGCACCAGAGATGATCCCTTTGGCTGAGCAGAGAGGCTAGATTCCACTGTTCATCATCCAAACTGCTCCTCCTCTTCCCTCTTGCACCTCTAGAAATCATCTTCAGTGTTAGTTGTTGCTGAGTGACAGTGATAGGGCAGCTTGGTGGCACAGTGGCTAGAATGACAGACTTGGAGTCCAGAGGACCTGCCTTCAAATCTAATTTCAGACACTTAATAGCATTTATTAATTGTTTACTCACGTACCAGGTAACTGGGATATAAAGACAAAAAGAAAAACCATTCCTGACCTCAAGCAGTTTACATTCTACTGGGGTGATTCCATGTGAATGCAGATGAATAAATACAATTTAAGTTACTCAATTAACAAGCATTTATTAAGGTTTACTAGGGGCAGCTAGGGTGGTAGAGCGGATAGAGCACTGGGCTTAGAATCAGGAAGACTTCTCTTCATGAGTTCAAATGTGACCTTAGACACTTACTAGCGTGTGTGACCCCAGGCAAGTCATTTAACTCTATTTGCCTCAGTTTCCTTATCTATAAAATGAGCTGAAGAATGAAATAGCAAACCACTCCAGTATCTTATCAAGAAAGTTCCAAATGGAGTCACAAAAAGTCAGATACAATTGAATAACAACAAAGAATGACAGTAACTGTCAGCCACCAGTACAGAAGGCCAGAAAACTAACCAAGTCCAAGGCTGAGGCATTTTTAGAACTGGGAGGGAGGCTCTATAGATTATCTAGTACATAAGAGAAATGAAGCCCCACAAAGTCCAATGACAATTAACCCAGGCTTCCTAATTCCTGATGCTCCTTCTACTATAACATTCTACATACTTATATGTATGTCATCTACTATACGGCTACCATGTCACCTTACTATACCAAGACAACCAGGACCACAGTAATTTTTTTAAATTCAACAAAACAACCTGGTGGTTTTCTAGGGGGAAAAGGAGACAGATGAATTTCCAGAATGGGAGGCATGTCTTTGGTCTGGCTCCCCAGGCACAGCACAAAGTCAAAGCTGCATAACTTGTGAAACTCTGAGTCACACCACTACCCCCTGCACATATAGCTCTGCATTACGAAGGGGTGATACTCCAGCCTGTATATAAACATGCCTTGGGGAGGGGGTAGGTACCCATGATCTGAGCAAAAGCTTGTTTCTTTAGATTGCATCCTTGGATGTCTGGCAGGCCCGGAGGTCAAAGGAACCAAATATCCCCCAGACAAAAGCTGAGAGACTACGTCCAAAGCATATAAACAAACTTCCATGATAAAACCACAGTTCTTCATACCAACTTGGGAAAGGAGGTGGTTTCTCCAATACAAGCCCTCTACATCCCCAATCCTGCCTAGCAATGCAAAAAAGCAACTGGACTCAAGATCCTGAAAATTCCCATTTGCCAGAAATTTCACAGAAATAGAGCAAGATGAGCTACATGCAATTCCCAGTTGCATCCTTTGTCCTGGGGTAAGCCTCAGATTTCATTTCCAGAGACCTAATGACCTATGAAGTCCTGATTATTCCTGTTCTTCTAGCCAGGTCAGTACTCAGACAACAGCAAGAGTAGTGAGCACACACAGAATATTTAACTAGCACAGGTAACATTCCAGTAAAGCTCATCCTGCTGCTAAGCCCTGGAAACAAGAGGGTTAAAAATTTTCCATCTCTACCCGCAGTCAGTCCCCAGATGAACCAGTAAGAAGTCAACCCTCTCTTCCCAATTTCTTTCTGCAGATTTCAAAGGCTCTTCAATTTCTGATAACATTGAGGTAAGCACACACATCTAGGTACCATTATTAATTTACAAAGGAAGAGTCATAGGCCACCTTTCATTTGGCTCAGAATCATAAATAAGATACCCTTGGTAAGTGTTTGCTTACTGTATGGCATAGCATGGTACCTCCTACCCAAACCCAGGGGCAGCATGAAAGGAAATCTAGGGAGAACCAGTATGGCATGGAAAGAAAGAATACACAACAGACTCACTACAGGAGGGAGGAGGTGCCATATCACCAGAGCAGGAGGCCAGATGTCAGCACTTCTAGACAGAACCCCCTCCCTCCCGCTCCCTTTTCCCACTGGCATCTGCAACTAAAGGGCAAGTCCAGGGTCCCAAGACAGACAATGACCTTCCCCAGGGTCAGCCAAGTGGAACATCCTTTACCAGCCAGCCTTGGTAGGCAAAGTAGCCAGGCCAAGGCTAACAGGGAAAGTTCTGTTGCCTGAGTCACTAAACAGGAGTAGTGAGAGGAGGGGATGTGGGTCACAGCTGTGCCCCTGCTGCCTCCAGGGTCCCTTCCACCCCACCAATCTCTGCTCAAGGGAAATCTACAAGCTAGATAGAGTCCTGAGGCAAAAGGAGCAGCTGGCAGGCGGGAGGACTGTCCCAGAGATGAGATTGCAAGCCGCTAGACAGTAGAAAGAGGTGGGGGAGAGGGAGAGGAGAAAGAGGAAGAAAAGGTCAAGGGAATCTAGAGAAGAGTGTCCATTTACTAGTTTAGTGACCTAAAACCTGCAAGGATTCACATAGCTGGCAGCAAGAGGCAAAGCTAGTTAAGAGCCTGAGTCCCCAAAGGAGGAGGAAAGGACTTTGAGGGTCACAGGAGTGCCACAGGATTGTGGACTGAATAGGGTCAGGTTTGTGGGGATAGATTGAAGGAGTCAGGAGTGCAGGTAGAACCACCAGGATTTGTAGGTCACATACAGAATGGGAGTGGAGCAGGTGAAAAGCTCAGAGTCAGCAAAGCAGATCACAACTGGGATTCCTGTACCAATCCCAGGAGCAATGGAGGATTAATAAAGGCCGCAAGGTCAGGATGCAAGACAGCAACACACAACAGCATAGGAACCAAATGGTCTCTTGTGCCCCAGATATTCCTGCTCTTCTGTGCAGGTCAGTACTCAAGAGGGCAACAAGAATAGTAGGCACATTCAGAATATTGGACCGGTGCCTAAAGTCAGTCCAGTTTCATTGTGGAGTAGCTGTAGAGTGAGTTACAAGTAAGCCCTAGAAACAGAAAGGTTAAAAACCCTCCATCTCTACCTGTAGTCTCCAGACTGACCAGTCAGAAATAGCAAATTCTCTCTTCCAAATTCCTTTCTGTAGATTCTAAGGGTTCCCTAATTTCTGATAACACAGAGACAGGGACCTATATTCCTACTTGTCCATATATACTATTTTACTACAGACTCTTTGTGACCCAGTTTGGGGTTTTCTTGATAAAGATACTGAAGTGGTTTGCTCTTTCCTTCTCCAGCTCATTTTACAGATAAGGAACTGAGGCAAAATGGGTTAAGTGACTTGTCTAGGGTCACACAGCTAGTAAGTGTTTGAGGTCACATTTGAACTCAGGAAGAGGAGTCTTCTTGATTCCAAGCCCAGTGCTCTATTCACTAGCTGCCCCTAGTAAGCCTTAATAAATGCTTGTTAATTGAGTGTTCTTAAATTATACTTATTCATCTGTGTACACACTGAATTACCCCAGTAGAATGCAAACTCCCTGAGGTCAGGAATGGTTTTTCTTTTTTGTCTTCATATCTCATGTGCTTGGTACACAGTAAATGATTAATAAATGCTTTTTTATTGATTAATTGATTGACTCTAGAGGTGCTCACTCAGACCAAGAAGAAAATGTCCACAAAGCAAGATGGCGACAAATGATGATATATGAGGCATTGTCAATCCAGGAAAGGGGAGAGGAAGCAGCAGGAGCACTGGGCCATGGTGGGCTAGAACTATACAAAAGTCCTCTCTCTCCTGACACTTCTGCTTTATGTCACTTCACAATGAAGATTTATAACCCAGAATCACAATTATAAGACTCATCAGAGTAAAAATCCCTTTTCTTCTAACAGCTTTGTTATTTCGCTCCTAAATCCTTTCTAATTATTTTCTTTCTAAGGACACGTCACACCATAAAAACCCTCATCCTAAGTGTTCTGCAGACAACAAGCAAAAGTCCCCAAGGAATTAACTGGAGGAAAGGTCAGAAGAAGGGGACCTCAGCTTTGGCCCTGAGCTATATGAATTGGGGGAGCTATTCAACTAATGTTCATTATTGGCCTATAAAACCCTAGACCTTCTCCCAAGACCTTGGATCACAGGAAAATTATAGATTTTACAATACCTAATGGCCATAACAACAACAGCAGTAATGATAATAATAATAAGCTAAAACTTTTAGAGACCTTTCAGAGCAATCCTGTGAGACAGAGCCTGTAGGCATGGAAATTCAACATGGTCACAGGGCTAGTGTCAGAGGTGGGATGCTGAAAGGTCAAGGGTCAGTCTAGACAGATTATGGCCCAGATGCCACTCTGTGATCCAATGGCCTTTTCCCTCTTTTTGTATCCCTACCGCTTAGCACATTACCTGATACATAGTTAAGTGCTTAATAAATGCTTGTTGATCAATAAATTAGAGCTATGGATAGCTTGACTGAAGATCAGAAGAATCTAGGTCTGTATTCTGGCTCTATCAGCCCCTTGAGTCAGGGTAATACAGTAAATAAAAACATTGCTTTGGAGTTAAAGGACCTCAGGGTCTCAATTTCTTCTTCTATAAAATAAAGGAATTGGACCAAACCTGAAGTGCTATGTAAATGAGCTCTTATTAAGATCCTTTCCAGGATCCCATGAAATCTTGTGAAAGGTCATTCACTCTATTCTTCTGAATACTATCCTTCCAGAATACAGGCACTCTCTCTTCCTCAAGCTGGGAACAATGACAGTTTCTCAACAAGGAAGAGATTAAGTACCTGACTGTTGGCTAACCGAGTCTGCAATTGTTGATATTAGAGAGAATTTGAAGGTGGAGGGGGAATTTGCCAATCACTTGTCAACCCTTGACGGGGCACCACCCAGCTATAGGCTAGGAGTCTTGAGCCTGTACACACACAGAGAAGCATCAGACTAAGGTCTGGGAGAGTTTGAAAACCAAGCACAGAAGGCAAGGAAGCAGGGATAGATTAAACCATGTTGGGTATCCTCTTCGAACCTGGTTATCAACTCAGGGCAGCTGGATGATGCAGTGGATAGGAAGTCAGGAAGACTTATCTTTGACTAGCTTTGTGACAATGGGCAAGTTACTTAACCCTGTTTGCCTCAGTTTCCTCATCTGTAAAATGAGCTGGAGAAGGAAATGGCAAACCACTCCTGTATCTCTGCCAAGAAAACCCCAAATTGCATCACAAAGTGTCAGGCAACTGAACTTAAATTTACAGAAGGTGGGACAGCATATGGTATAACAGGTTGGCAAATAGATCCAAAATATTATCAGCCTATATCATCAAATGAGGCCACAAAAAGTCAGACGCAACATCGGTTCAGTACGTTTCAAGGCTACAGCCTCAAACCAACATTGCCTGAGAAAGTCCAAAGAAAACTAAGCAAAGCATCGATCTTCATTCCCCTCATCTGTAAAACAGACATGAGGACTAGTCATACTAGCTACATCTCAAGGTCCTTGTGAAGACCAATTAAGGTAATATAAGCAAAACATCACTGATGTTCTTGTCCTTCTTCAGCTACTTCTCATTTACATGAGTCAGACTAATTCAGATGCCTCTATTTCCTTTCTGTATAAGGAGTTACAAGTACCACTGGGTGCCCTTGAACTTGTCAAGATTCTGAATACACCTGTGTTTAACCTCACTCACCTAACCATGTACACAGGTTTGCCACCCCACCCCCAATCCCATTGGAATTAGATAAACCAATCAATGGTACAAATATTTTATCTAGTTCTCTACTCAGTTATCTTATTAGAGGTGAATGGATCAATGGAGCCCAGGGAACAAAAAGCAAAATTCCTCACTGAACCAACATCTGGAACATTTGCTTTTGCTCCTGTAACTTAACCATTTCATAACTCATCACACATGTCACTCCCAAGAAGGTTCTCTATTTCTTCCAGCAAGGGGAACAAGGAGATCAGAACTCTGCTCTACCTGTGCCCCTACAACCTGTCTCCATTGCATGATGCCTACAGTTGGGTTACTGGTCCCTGCTCTTTCAACCAGGAAGAAAACATGTAGAGCACTACAGCTGGGTTCCAGCATTTGCTAGCCATATGACCTGGGGCAGGGGGAGGTTGGGGGGAGGAAGTCTCTGAGACTCCCTGACCCTTAATTTTCTCATCTGTCAAATGGGAAAAAATAGATGTCCTGTATGCCTCACAGTATTATAGTGAGACTTGAACAAAATAATATATGTGAAAATGGTCTTTGAAATGTAAAGTGTTATGCAAACTGAATATTATCCTTTTAGTTTGTTGGATTTTTTTAAAGACTGTGTCTCTCTCTATGGCTGAAATTACATGGACCACTCTCAAGTTGAGTCCCACTCTGACAGGCCTGAGAACTTTGATCTATTCCATTTCCTTCCCAAGTTGGCTTGCCCCACTCAGGAGCAATGGAGGGTGTATTGGGGGCAGAGGGCTCTCCATATTAGTTCTGAACTTGGTGAGGACCCCAGCTCTAATGCAGCTCAGAATTCCCAAACTCAAATGATCTACCTACCTTAGCCTCCCCCATAGTTGAGATTATTAGACCTATACTACTACAACCAGTCTTTGTTATGGTTTTGTTATTGAGAAGGACTTCCAAAAATACGGTCAATTTTCAGCCAGCTAATCCCAAGCTCCCCTTCCAATTCAAACAGAGAAATGTTTTCACACTCCATAAGAGGACACAGAGCTTAGATGAATTTTTATTGAAAAATATCTCATGTATATATTAATATGTCACTACCTGTGTTATCTTTGACTACATGGGTGGGGTAAGGGAAAGATGGAAATCAATTGGTCAATGACCACTCATCCCCCTCTACTCTCCTCCTCAGAACACCAGATCCCTTTGTTGTTGCCCCTTCCTCCAAGTTCATCTCTTTCGGGGAGCTTTGGAGCCCATAAAAAGGAGAAGGCAAATATCCCACCTATAAGAGGAAGAGATAATTGGAGCAGAAAAACAATACATGGCTGTATGCAAGGACTTGAAACCATCATTTTCAATCAAGTTCTATGCCCAGGAAATAGTTTGTCTTCTAGAGAAACATCAATCAGACAAATGCCTATATGGAGGACAGACCAGGAAGTGTTTGGACTTCCTAAGCCCATCCACAAACCCTTTTCTAACAACCTGTCATAATTATTAACTTACAAAAGAAAAAAAAAAAAGACACCATAGTCTCAATAGTCCCCCCACACATCCAAGAGCATGAAGTGATAAAGAGAGCTGAAGAAGGAAGGACGTCAGTGCAGAGAGGTCAAGAATACCAAGAATTGTGAGTCAAATACTTGCCAGTGAGTGAGAAACCAAAGTCTCATCATGCCAAGAAGTTAGAAAAACACTTCAGAAGCCGATGGAAAGTGTAATGAAGGAAGATCCAGATGCAGTTCACCATTTCCACTCATTCTATGGAGAAAGTGGCCTGCAGAAGTGAGACCCTGGTTACTCTGACCCTGAAGAGGGCAGCTGCTGGATTCGGGGCTCACTGTGTCCTGTTCACAGCTGAATCCATTCACCCATAGGAGATGGTCTCCAAAGGATGATTCTCAAATACCCCTGCCCTTGCCCCCTCCCCTCCAGGCCAAAAGTAAAAGTTTGACTAAAGCTCAGGAGTGCCTTTGCTTTTATAAATCTGCCTTTTAATGATGGCTTCAAGGCTGAGGGAAAAAAGGGCCATTAAACTCACTGAATAAGTTAATGGGGCAGAGAGAATCTATTTCGGAGCCACCCCAGGCTATTTTCCTCTGGAGCTAAAGCCTGAATAAGCAAAAAGAAAAAATTAAAACCGTATAGTGCATTGCCAATAAATAACCCCCAGTGTAATCTCTCAGTATCCAGGACTTCATTTGCAGAGATATTATAATGCAGATCAGTTGTAAAACACCTCCGGTTTTCAAAGACTTCTACCTGCTTTATTGGTTTGGGGGTCTTATTATCTGTCATTTCCCTACATTCCTCTGAAAGCAACGGAATTAACTTCCCAGTTCCTGGCACCATCTCTACATTATGGAGTGATGCTGTACCCCCAAAACTGGCTCGTTTACTGCATTAAGCTTTTTAGCATTGTCATGATGGAGATTCCATGTATGCATCACACACACACACACACACACACACACACACACACCATCAAGCACCACAAGGCCCATTTCCCATAGCTCTCCATACAATTCCCAAAATCCCACTCCACCTTTCCCCCATCCAGAATACAGCATCTCCATTTCTCTTCCCTGGGCAATTCCACTCTTCATTAAAACCTCATACTCCCTTCAGTTTCTATCCCATTCCTCTCAGAGTCTAGCTATCTCTACCTCATCTTCCTCCTCATCCCCAAATTAACCTTCTCTGTGGACAACCAGCTGTCTTGTCCCAGTTTCCCTCCAAGAGGGAGAAAGATTGACCATCTCCTACCTCTCATTATAGTGAGACTGGAAATCTGAGTGTCAGACCCAGGAAAACATATAAATAAGTCAGAATTCCTGTTTGCAAATGTTGAGTCCCACTAGACACACTTTGTTTACTCTTTAATATTTAAACATGTTAATTAAATCTCTGAATAAACAAATATATTTTAGCAAGTGGCTTTCCTGAATCAGTTCTTTTATGCCACCACTTAACTCAGTGCCAGTCAGAAAATGGAGAGTGCCAGACCCCAACTGGGTTGGATGGTTTGCAAGTGTAGTTTGGCTGTTCTAGCTGATCAGATAGGGTTGATTTCTAGTCAGAGGCCACCACAAACCACTTCTGCCTCTCTTAATATGCCAAGCTTTGCCCTTCATCCACCCTGGGCCTGATGGGTCTCTATAGCCTGATTTCCCTTACCTGGACTCTCAAGAGCCCATGCCACCATCTTTTTTTAGCTCTTCTTTATGTTCTACTTCCCCTATTAGACTGTAGAGTCCTTGAGTCCAAAGATGGGACTCAATGTTTCTATCTGTAGCCCCAGCTTCATATAATGCCTGGTACATAGTAGGCACTTGTCTCTCCATCTATCTTTCTATCTATGTAATTAGCTGTCTATCTATCTTTCTATCTATTTTTCTATCTATTTACATATTTACCTATTTTGCTAGCTTTCTCAGACTCCCCTATTCTTAGTTTCAGAGTCACACCACGGTAGGTAAAAAAAAGATCCACAGTTGGTCTACCGTGGTCACTGGAGATTTGCTCCTGCCTGAGTCCCTTGGCTGATGGGCAGGGAAGCAGAAAGATGGAGAAGGGTAGATTGCCACCAAGTATACTGGCATAAGTCATATGAAGTGACCACAGAGACACAAAGACTCTAAGGAATAAAGTCCTTCCACAGACTCAAAATTGCCTGCCAGGTTGGTGCAGGGCAGCCAAGGTATGATGAGGATCAGACTGGGGCATCAGCCTCCACCCATCACAAAGAAGTAAAGGTGTTCCAAGATGTCTGGGATTCATATGCTACCACGTCAAAGAACGAGGAGGACTAAATCTGAGGATGGCATCAACATCACAGTCTTAAAATAGCACAACTGGAAGGGGCCTTCAGGATTGTCTAGTTTAGGGGGCTCTCCTGAGGTCCACAAACTTTTTAAAAATATTTTGATAACTGTCTCAATGTAATTGGCTTCCTTTGTAATCTTATACATTTTATTTCACGTTTTTAAAAACATGATTCTGAAAAGTTTTGCCCAATTGAAAGGGGTCCATGAAACAAAAAAGATTAAGAATCAAGCCCTGATGTAGTGTGATTCTTATTTTACAGATGTGGAAACTAGAGTTGGGCAAGGCCAGCCTAGGAGCCAATCGCTATAACCCTGAGATGAAGGGGACTTGGAAAGCTGGGTGGAGTGTGTGACAAGCTACAAGACAGGACAGGGTACCTTCTGAAAAGCTACCCAGGGAGGAAGTTAGGTCTCCTTGAGCCTATACTCTCTTCATCTAAATAAATACATGCCTGCTTCTTTCTTGGTTAACTGACTGACTTAGTTGACTTTTTCCAAGGGACTCCAATCAAGCTCAAATTCTCAGCAGACTGTGAAGGAAAAGTCTTCCTAGTATCTGAGCTCCCTCATCAAAGTTTTCTATTCAGTACTGCCTCTTTGTCCCATGCTTTGTCCTAGAAGAAGGATTCCTACCATCTTGGCTACACCCCACAGCCTTGGCCCTCCAGGCTGCATTTCAGAGAACCATAGAATCCTATGCAGCAGAGGTGGCAGGAGATTAAGAAGCCATGTAGTCCATTGCTCTGACTGCCAACAGGACTTCACCTATTCCAACCCAGATAGAACAGAATCTATTCTATTTTAAAGCTGTCCTGGGAAGAAAATTTTGTAGTCATCAATACTTCCAGGAGACTCTTCCCTACCACTAAACAGCATCTCTCATGCTTCATCCCCAGCTCAGATCCACTTGTCTGTGACATCAAACAGCATCCTCTCCGTGATACCCCTCCTCATTTAGACCTAAAAGTCCCCAAATATGGAACATTTGCTCCCTTCACTGTCAGCCTACGCCAGGATTTACATTTATTTTGCTTCTTTGTATATGTTCTTCTATTTCTCAGAGAGGTATATGTCTTATCCTCTTCCACTAAATTGTGTACTCTCTGAAGAAAAAAAATTATCTTCTCACACATTCACTAAGATTCTGACCAAGAAGCCAACTGGTTTGACAGATCCCACCAGCCGTTATCCTAAAGTTTAACCAGAATCTCCTTTCTAGTTTGCTCAATAATAATAATTCACATTTATGCTCCCATAATCACTACTCTTTTTCAGGCCCTCATCCATCTCTCACCTGGACCATCGAAATGACCCCCAAATTGGTCTCCCTGCCTCAAGTCTCTCCTTTCTCCAAACCATCTTCCACACAGATGCCAAAGTGACATCCCTAAAGTACACATTTAACTATGTTCCCTCACTGCTCAATGAGCTCCAATGGCCTCCTATTGTCCCTAGGATAATTATTTAAAAATCCTTCATTTGGCATTTAAAACTCTTCACAAGCTGGCTTCAGAACCAACGTTTCCCAGGTTATTGTGCATTATTCCACTTGGTGCACTCTCCATCCTGCCAAACTGGCCTTGCTCTTCCTCATACATAGCACTCTATTTCCCATCTTTGTCCAGGAGGTTCCTTCATGCCTGAAACGTATTCCCTCCTAACATTTTCCCACCTCCAATCCCTAGGACTAAGCAGATTGAGAGGAAAAGAGACTCCTACAAAGAGCCAGGAGGAGCAGATAAAACCCCTCCTTCCTTCTCTACTCCAGGTTTAAAAAGCCAGAATCTGGAGTGAAGGCTTCAGAAGACAGGAGCCCATCATGGACCACCCTCCTACTGCCTCACTGTTGGCCAGCTGCCTTCATCCAATTGAAAAAAAATGCCCTCCCCCTGACTCCCAATGGATTTAAAAACAATCAGCCTGGGTCCAGAAGTGCATTAGGGGAAACACACCAATTGCTTTTTCATTTCAATGCTACTTATTGAATCTTACTGATGAAAAAAGCTAAAGGCAAAGAGAC